>OX439036.1:81324601-81924252 GCA_949317995.1 Acholoe squamosa | reverse complement strand
ACCACTTGCATTACAATGTAGCGGGAGAGGAGTTTCCAATTAAATGGCAGGTTCGGCTATATTATATGCTCCTCTTCTTATGATGCAATAATGCAAAAATGCTTCATGCACACAGTGGTGATCACTACTCTAAATCCACCCTTGCCTCCTCAGATGTAGAAAATGCAAGGAAAAATGTCTGAGAAAGCAAATCATCTGAGGATTCAAGTCCAAATATAGACACATAATATCTAAATACAACCATTATTCCCTGCACATGGACTTATAAGACATACCAGGATGGGTACCTTGTCCCTGATTAACACCCACTTCCAGGGTGGTCCCATCTTATCATTTTTTATCAGTGTATATATACATGTCGCCAGAACCAGCTCCAGACCCGCTCGTAGCCAATAAGCTGGAGAGGCTTTGTGACTTTCCTATATATGCCGTCCGTTATGAGAGCAGAGTAAATCTACCTCTCTGCCTCCATATATTGCTCATAAGGGTAAGTCAGTTGGCCGCCATGTTTATACGCTGGTGCCTTAAGTCTGCCTACACATTTGTTATCTCAGATGAAAGGTTAATCACCATACTTTCCACATTCTGGGGTTCACAGCCGTGACTCCCTATCAACCTTCACTGGGAGTTATCTACCCATTACTTCCAGCCCACGTATATATAGGGTAGTTAAAGTCCTAATGCATTCAGAAGGGCTGTGACTAGCACGGCTTGGGCAGCGTTATCTGATGGTGATTATAAAGGTCTTTACCACTGGGAGGGAGGCTGGATATACCGCACTCTAAGAAATATTATGTTGAATCTACCAGGCATCCCTGTAAATAAACTGAACAGTGACCCACCGTAATCACATTGTAGTGAAGCAGTGTAGTTTGTACAATGAAGCCCCAGATGGCAATACCATGGTACAAGGAATCTCCTTGAAAATAATGACGGATCTCTGGCAACTTTGGGACAAGGATTTCACTATCATTTCAAAGACATTTTTGTACAGAGCAGTAGTAGGTTGAGACGGATGCATGGCAGAGACACCATTACGGCTTTGGAATTAGTACAGATCTCAATTAAAGATGTGCAGATATCAAAGTAATGCTTCTTCAATTCTAGTTTAAATGCCATTGATAACATGTGACCCATCAAGGGAAAACACCATTCCACGGGGGATTTTTAATTCCCCATTTGGCCACCAGGGGGCATTTAAGGGCAAAATTACTCTAAATCATTATAAAAATACATTTAGCTAATTTTTGATACAGAAATCAATGGTCTCAATTAAAATGCACCATTTTCGGTAGAAACGGCCCATATTTGGATGGTAAAATGAAAATTTTTCATGGGAAATCAACCTATATGCCTGTTCCTGGTTGCCATGGCAACCATTCCCATTATCAAAATTTGCAGATTTTTATGCCAATTTTCTGGGATACTCACCAAAATCCCAAAACTGAAAACAGAAATGGGAAATTCCTTCTTGATCAAAATCTATGATATAAATCACCATATTGTTATGTATTTTTCATGAAAAATGCTGATTTATTGAGTTTTTAGACATTATCATGGTTTTTACTGTATTAAGAGCTTTATCCTCAATTTCAGATGTGAATAACGACCTATGTTCAAGAAGGCGTTCTGAAATAACTACTAGGAATATCTAAGACAATGATGTCTCATTTTAAAGATCTTGAGATTAAACACTGTTAACCCTGCAGAGGGGTGTTTTTGCTTGCCTGGTCATGTGCATTTTTTTTACATGGTTGAATAGGATGTTGTTGCAATTCCATCTTTGTCATTTGTTGTGTCTTCAGGCAATGTCTACTAATGTATTGGTAAAGTATATTTGAGGGCCGATGATATACGCACGACCATGTCGTGTGTACATGAGCTGTTATATGCATGACCATGTCGTGTGTATATGAGCTGTTATACGCATAACTCCTGAGAAATAGGACACTTCTTGCGTACAAAGGTATTCATACACACAACAATGTCGTGTGTATTGTTTTGAATTAAGAAAATATTGATAAACAGGACAACATCTATTTGATGAGTATCTGTCTGAGAAACGGGACTTCATCTGTATTAGTTCTCTTATACACACGCACATAACGTCTGATGACACACTTCATGGACTGGTGGCGCCCTGAACTACGCACTTGGCTCGCTATATGAAGATCATGGGTTCGAGTCCTGGTAATGGTCCTCCCCCAACACAGCTCTCTCCCCTTTTTTTCCCCTTCCCTTTACCCCCCCCCCTCCTTTTAGTATTTTCTCTCCTCCCTTTTTATAAACATGTCAACAAGAAATTAGTTTTCGCTTTCATTTCATTTTTTATTTCCTCTCTCTCCCTTACGGCTGCCTTACACGTGAACCCCGACGTGAACCCTCTCGCCCCCCTAGCTTGTGCATACAAGTGTATTTATAAACAAGAACTCTGGCGTGTGTACAAGGTGAGTTGTACGCACAGTTCTTGTCCCGTCTCTAAGCTGTCGTCCCGTGTCCAAGATGTCCTGTATCTTAGATACTGGATTGTCCTGTTTCTTAGATTGTCCTGTTTCTTAGAATCTCGTGCGTATAAGAAATTTTATACACACGACCCCTGGCATGTGGATAACAGACACTATACGCACGACCCCCTCGTGCATATATCGCGGGCGATATTTGAAAGTGGATAACATCTTGCGATACACCTTAAAGAGGGGTCAAAATCTATTTGAGCTTCCTTCCTCAAGGGGTCTAAATCTTGGCCTCTCTCATTCTCGCCACCCCTACCCCTATGTTGCTAAAAATGTAAGTAACACTCCTTTGTGAATTTCAGTTGGGAATGATATTATTTTACTTAAAACTATCCGTGTGATAAAGAAATATTATCAAACCGTTTGGCAGTTTACAAGAATAACTAGAAGTAGTTATCAAAGGGTAAAAAATACTTGGTTTGTCCCTCTATTGCTGTTCGTCTCGAGTTGCTTGAGTGGCACCATTAATGTCATTTTGCCTGCAGGGAACAACTATAGACGGAGGCCCATAAAAGCAGCTGAGCCTGAGGTGTTCTTCTATAGCACCACCTTTATTATATATACCTGATGGAGTGGGGCAATATAAACTATATAAAGCTAGCTGTATTTGGGCAGTCAGGGTTGCTAGTTGGGTCCATGGACAGAACACTGTTAAAAAATTCCCTAAATTTGCACCTAGACCAGTCTATATTCAGTAGACTAAGGACTCAGACATCATACTAAAGAAATGGTGTATCACCATAAAAATACAGTGAATTCCCATTAAAAAGTATGTAGTATCCCTGGTGACTGTACAAGGATTCTCCATAGTTTTTCAACAGGAATTCACCATATTTTTTACAACGATTCACTGACACGTGCCATTACCAGTGATTCACTGTTTTTTTAGCAATTTATTTACTGTGCATAATCTTCTAGGCGAGGGTGATATCTAAGTGAGTAGTTGGTACATAGTCTGATATGAATATAGGCGGTAGAGGCGAAATACTTTGATATCCCATACTTCAAGACTTTGATTGCTCAGAGAATGTGAAAGAGTAATATATGTGTTGCCAAAATGAGTCTACTGTAGAGTCTAAAGTTAATTTGGTGCCATATGGCAGCCGATGGGATTCACTTGGATAACACCAGAGACTGTAGAGATATGTAAAAGTTGATGGGTTATTGTTTTGGTGACGTAGGACGTCAACCAAAACTGTTAAGAGTACGGAAGAACAACGAATTTCTACAACATGCTTCTGGGTCCTAGAATTATTTTGGTTTTGTTGCCCAAAGGCTTAATCCAGCAATGTTATGAAGTTAGCCGTAGTTTAAGTCTACTGACAGGCACTTATAGTTAGTATTCACATAGTTGCCAGATAATCATTGCAACATGTGAGAGTTAACATGATCTGTATAATATCCCACTACTGGAATTAATGTGGCCTTGGGCTTCATAAATTTTAAAACATGTCTTTTTTTCAATGCCGTTGTGAATTCTGAGATCATGATTGTGAATTCTGAGATCATGGTTTTCTGATAGAAAATTGCCTACTTGCCTAAGATAATACTATAGTTATGGTAAGACAGAGTGAGGTCATGTGATATTCAATCATTTACATGGACAACGACCTGGCTGTGTCTGGGCTGAGTGTACTGCTGGTCATGGCTCAGCAGTGTCAGATAGTCAGCACATTGAATTATATACCTTAACAACGACCTGGCTGCGTCTCACTGGGCAGAGTATTAGAAAAGTAGTGGAGGGTCTGCAAGTGGCAGTTTGGGCTGTGTGTACTGCTTGGTCACGCCTCAACAACGTCAGATAGCCAGCACATTGAATTATATACATGAACAACGACCTGGCTGCGTCTGGGTCATGTCCTGTCTTGTGTGACCCCTATTCCATTGTGTGGTGTTTAACAGAAAATGTCGCCGTCACTGGATGTTTTAATTTCTGATCTAATTTTTTATCTGTATGTTTATGCAACTTATGCATGGTACTTGTGCATGGTACTTGTGCATGGGACTTGTGAATGAGACTTATGCATGTAACCTGTGCATGCGACCCATATATGAAATGACTACAAACTATAGTCTATCCCTCAATTGTTGAAATAATTACAAACTATGTTCTATCCCACATTACTCGTCACTTTTAAATGAAATTACTACAAACTAGTGTATCTCACATTAGTTGTCACCTTCATATGAAATCACTACAAACTATAGTCTATCCCACATCAGTTGTTACTTTTATATGAAATGACATACTATAGGACTTCTATCCCTCATTAGCTGCCACTTTTACATAAAATGACAACAAACTATAGCCCTCCCCACATAAGTTGTCACTTTTATGTGAAATGACTACAAACTATAGTCTTTTCCTCATTAGTTGTCATTTTTATATGAAATGTCTACAAACTATAGTCTATGCATCATTAGTTGCCACTTTTACATGAAATGACTACAAACTATAGTCTATCCATCATTAGATGTCATTTTATATGAAATGGCATTTGTTGCCACTTTTACATGAAAGGACTACATACTATAGTCTATCCCTCATTAGTTGTCACGTTCATGTGAAATAACTACAAACTATAGTCTATCCCACATAAGTTGTTACATTTATATGAAACGAATATCTATAGTCTATCCCTCGTAGGAGTGTCATTGATACCCCCAAATCGATGCATCCTCATTTACAAAATATAAATAATTGCATCAATAAAACAAGTATATCGATACAACCAAAAGTGTGTATTTAGGGCTTCCAAAAGCTGAAAGAATTTTGCAAAAATTCCAATTAGAACCAGAGTTATGGACCAAAATGTCTGGTGATACGAAAAAATATCTAGTGTTAATATGTTCACTAACATCAAAATACATTTTCAGTTGGCTAAACCTCTCGTCTAACAAGGGAATATACTAGTGGCTCTAACTTTTCTTCTATTAGGAGTATTTGGAAAATTCTTTCACAAGTCCCAGATCAAGGGCGTTCTGGTGCACATCTGAATAATCGATATAATCAAAATATTGAGACAAAAATAGCGATAATCGTAATCGAAATAAATTGGATATCAAAGACATTCCTAAATTCCCTCATTAGTTGATATAACTACAAACTATAGTGTATTCATCATGAGTTGCCACTTTTACATTCACATGAAATGACTACAAACTATAGTCTATCGCTCAATAATTGTCACCTCACCAAGTCTTGGACCCCCCCCCCTTCTAGACAATCGGCAGAAGTGCCAAGTGTTATGATTTTTTCGTAATTGTTACGATTTTTTACCCCTATTATGACCATTACGATTTTAGGTGCCAAAATTATGATTTTTTTGGGAACTCCAGCTATGATATTTTTTATAGGAAAGAGTTTTATAATTAGTTGAAAGGTCAGTAGAAGGATTGTTGAAATATCCTTGCATATGTAAAGGTATCTAAATATGTTCAACAATATATTATATAATGAGTTTTTGTGCATTTAAAGTAGCATTCTATTGTCAAAGGATGAATTACGATTAATGGTAAAGAGAATTCCGAATTTCAACCTCAAATAACAATCTTTTACCACAAAATTACGATTTTCTCAAGGGCAACTTGGCACCTCTGCAATCCTGTATCCGCCACTGAATAATGCACTATTTGTCAGCAATTAGTCAACATATATCAGTATATGTTAGCATTGTACATAGTATGTAGCACATTGAGCATAGATGTCACCAAAATTCTCAGACTTTGCCTGTGGCCTTAACCATTTTTACTGACGGTTACAACTCCCAATAAAAAACTTTCTCATATTCCCATTTACAGCTGCAATCACAGTATTACCATCCTGTGGTGACTTTGTTGTCGGCGGTCACCCACTACCCTTTGCTACTTTTCAATATTGGTGACCATATGCGTCTAGTATTAGAAAAAAAAAGATTGATTGACATGTATTCATTATCCAGTGGCACACCAGAGTGCATGAAAAAACAATTTCCTTTCTGTCAGGCACATAACGCACGAGACGGTGCTGCCACTTCCGTCAAAATGAGTCACACATCAGGACTTGCCCTCTTCTGCCCCCCACCCACCCACACCCACACACACACACACACACACACACACACACACACACACACACACACACAACACAAAAACACACACACACTCACCTCACACAGCTGTCCCCTCCCCATTGGAATCCCAACTTCAGGTCTTCCTTCTCTCCCCAAATATTTCAGCTTGTAGACGAGACTGGGCGATACTAACTATTGCCTATTTGGTCTCATCAGCCTTTCAATTATAAACTATGTTGTATTTTCTTTAATTGATTCATAAAAAGTATTCATTTATACAAACAGTGTTTCGGTGAAGCCCAGGTTATTGTATCCTAGTAGAGCAGATGCAGAATATAATGTGTAAACCTAGGCAAATTCATATATTCCACCTTTATTATATATACATTCTCGCATATAGCAAAGCTAAGAATAAATGCTTAACGCTTAAAGTAAAAGAACCTCCTATGTTCATCAGATCTATCTAAAAACATGGTGTTACAATGCATAATTTACGACTAGTCTTTTGTCATCTGTAATATCATTATGACAGAGTAGATCCTATTGAATATGCTAGATGTAATCAATTCATCCGATAAAACAGTCGTCCATTTATAACCAGCATTGCCTTTAAGTGTACCTACTATGTGGAATATCTATAAATCTTCCTCATGTCAACGCAAGCCTTATCCATCACCCAACGATGAACTAATATCGATGTAGCCATTACCGTTTTAGTCATTTTAAACATGGGTTTAGTCTATCAGTCATGCAGGGAATATAAAGAGCTCATTAGCTCAATGAGGGTCTCCTTGAAAATCGCCCTTTAGTCGTCATGGGTGCCTGGGTACACGTAGACTGTATAACTAAGACTTTCCTGTCACGATTTGGTACCATTTGCAGCACCGCGGTATCCCCGTGAGTAGTATACAGAAATGAACCTCGTCCCCAGTAAGTCCCACCTCCCCCTAATGCCTCCTGTAGTTTTATCACTCCTCCAGGACACACGCAGCATTACCCCACAGTGCCAGAAAGCCTACTAATAAAACCAGGTCAATACACACTCTCCCACTTGTCATTCGTTATCTTAGATAACAGTAAGATATCCAGGTCACAAGATGACAGATGACGTCATGAAAGTCTCGCAGACCCGCACTCCATTATTTAGTTCTAAGGGCCGGCTGATAGATGTTAAAGAGAAGCGACTGCTGATCATCTATGATAATTATATTTTATGAGTGGGCTTTGTTGGAAGGGTACTGCTTTGCTGTAAACACTGATTCCATGTTTTTGCCCAGAATCAGCAAAATCGAGATCTACCGCATCTACGTTGATGTGTCTTAACGGGTACAACAATTGCATCCCCTCGATCACCTTTTCCATGTTTTAGAAATGCTACTCTTCCATAGTTCTCATTTGATGTGTTGAATTTACACTTTCATTGACTATTCCCGTAGGGTGAGATGATTTTATATCAAGCCCTTTTCCTAATGGAAAAATGTTCCTGCAAATTTATCTAACGTTATTATTCAGATGTCTTTGTTCAATTGCATTGCTTGCTATCACCCTGCACACTATAAAATGAAATGCCCGCAGTTATCTTTGCAGGTAGGGCTGATTTAAGAAGTAAAGGAAAAGTATAATACGCTACCAACAATCACAATAGATTTGATGTTAACTCATGAGCAGAATAATACAAAATGAGGTATGAATTTCCTAGGCAGCACTCCTTAGCCCATAGAAGGGAATGGGGGGGGGGGGTGAAAGTGACTGCCTTTCCCTCATAAAATGTTACCAAGCCCATGAATATACATAAATCACAGAATTCAAAAAACCTACCATCACGCATTAAACCACATAGGGACACATAGGGACCGTTCAAATCCAGAGAATTGACTCTTCATCACTACTTTCTTAATAATTATTTCATGTAATTATCATGTGTTCCGAAATGGCAAAAGAAGGGACGAAATATTAGCAACTACATAGATATAGGATTCACAATCCTATCTGCATCTTGTAGAGAAAGACTTCTCGGTAATCTCATTGCTTATCAGCTGCTTATTACTTATGCAAGCGTGTATAGAATAAAATGAGGAAGGGGGAATCTAAATATTAAAAACAGACAAAAGTTCTACATTTAGCTCATGCCATGACTCATAATAATTACCTTTGGTTTTTTATCATTTGAGATATATGAGGGGAGGTACTTAAGGCAGTTATACAGAAATGTGATGCTATGGATACAATGACAATGCATTAATGATCATAGCCTCAATATGTACTGCCCTTTCCATACTAATATGTTTTATTTAAAATAAGAGTGAGATTTAACCACGTTGTAACACTGAGAGGCATCCTATGTGCTATCCCAGCAGCATCATGGACAATAGAATTCTGCAGTAAGCCATAAAGCAATAAAAATACTCGGAGGTGGTATGAACTGATCAATAAAGGCTAACAAAAGCCCACCTAGACCACCAATAATCATACTGCAATTATATCGAACAACTGATAAGGCACCGGCTCTACGCCAGTCCCAGGGGAATAATAACAGAAAAGCAAAACCGGAGAAGAAAGGTTTATCGATGCACAAAGACTGTTTACCCGTTTTCCATCATGAATTCTGATTCATAGTCTATCTATAACAACCTCTCTCACATTGATTTAATTTCTATAATTATAAGAACACACTGATTGCTTGATATTCTTTAAAGCAAAAGCCTTAGACAGAGTAGCAAAGCTTGAAATCATCCCCATCTGTAATGAGTGGTGCTATTGAGGGGAAGGGGTGTGACAATCCCTGTGGGTGAGACACTCTATGACCCACATTGCCTTGCCTAACCCATGACGGATGAGGTCAGATTTCACACCCAAGTGGACAGGCCCAGGATGTCCGGAAAGGGTTGTCCAGTTGGTTCATTAAATCCCCACCAGGGCTAGAGGGAGTTCCCATCTGTGACGTCAAAGGCGCCCACTATGGTGGCCTCTCATCTCATCCATCCTCCTCTTTTTAAATTTCGGGCTAAAAATCAAAAAGGTACAGGAATGTTTGTCACCTATATTAGATCAGTGACAGGTGATCTATAATCCCGTATAAATACCGGTTGTGCGCATAAAGACAGGTTGTGCTATCCTGTGTTAATTTGTTGGCACAGTATCTCTAACACTGAAATTATCACAACCGAAGTCATGACACACAATGTAGGCCTACATAATATTATAAAGATGATCTTATCATAAAACGGAGCCTTATGATGGCAAAGTTATCTAGGAGCAGGGTATGACTATGCCACTTGTCCCTCTGCTTTGTTATCCCTGTCGGCTTTTGAACTGCCGGAAAGGGTGCTTCGTGCTGCTGGTTAGATACTGTGACGGAGAGGACAAACCCCGGTCACTGTCACGATATTTCAGGATGGAACTGTTTCCCACAGCCGCACCTTTCGGACTGACACCAGCGATTTTTAGCCGCAATTTCGAAACTATATCTTGGCGTGGGTTTGGTACTTGCGTACCTCTCGTAGGACATGATGCAATAGCCATTTGGCATCAGTGACATGGGATGAGAGTCAGTAACTGGAGTCACACAGTGCCCTGAATACAGCTATAGGTGATACTGACTTGGCAAGTCCCATTCTACATAACCTAGTAGATCCTTATCAGCTTCACTAGACCTCCATCTATATGTCGTACCCGCTCAATTGAGTCAGCCTACCTTGGAGGAACAGGAACAATACCAGTCATCGCCGATCCCAAATTTCCCCCAACCGGAACCAGAATTACGTCACAGTCGACCGGCATGCAATGCGCCAGGTGGCCACATCCGGGGTGCTCACAAAGCGTTCATTGTGTACCATTATGTCGTTAGAAGACCGACATGAAGCTCAACTCCAAATCAATCATCTCATTAGTAAGCCCATTAGCTTGCCGTCCGTTCAGATGTCGTTACCTCTTTTTAAAATGAATTTCACAAAAGGGGGGGGGGAGGCGGAGCTCTATCAGTTTAAAACAGAAAGCATAGGTCCTTGTGTTAAATGCTGTGGGATTTGCAGTGCCAACAATTGATTTATAACTCCGTCTCTAAATATGGAATGAAAACACCGTTATACCGATGCTAAAGCAATTAAATCATGAAAGTTTAATAGCTGTTCATAGTTAGACAGGGTCTAGCCACTATTCTTTATTGATATTGATAACTGTTGGCAGTAGCAGCATTCTCACATTTGCAGACACATTGTCCCAATATGGGGGAAGCAATTTGAGGAATGCATATTATATCACTCAGAGGGAGCAGCGAAACAGCCCCCCCCCCTTCACTTTTGTTTTAGTCCAAATGGGATCTGGAAAAAGAGGGAAAACATACGCTACGGTGTATTATAATTTCATTTGTGTGTGCATTGTTGTCCTTCTGTTCTTCTGGTGCCAAGATATAAGTATTCTATTAGACAATAATGCACTCAGATGCATTCGTGCATTATAGGACAACAGACAGTCTCGATGTGAAGAAGATCGTTGTCTATTCTCTAATTGTCAGCCTGACTAATGCGTACAGCACTTTGATCTTTATCGTGAGATGTCTTCGGTACTGCATGAGACCGTTATGAAATAGTCATTAACCTGAAAAATATTGCCTATGCTATTGTATTGAATTTCATAGGTTGTGTCGACTTTAAAATCTCGAATGTTTATGACTTGTATCTAGGTATACCTTTCAGCTTCTATACCATTCCGATTCAGAAAATAAGATAAACTATGTCCATTTGACATATTTACACTTTGCATGTCTAGATTCGCTTAAACGTTTAAGGGTATAAGATGCATGTATCAACCTGATTATCAAGGTCACAACTCCATGTGTAGAGCTATCTCGAATACACAGTCTATCGAGGTCTATGGGTTTGGGTGGAGGGTTGTCGACAGATTCAGTGTAAAATCAGCGGAGGATTAATTGGGCGTTCAGCAGAACAATGAATAACGTGCACCATGGGGGACAAAATAGAGAAATACAATCCGCATTAGCTCGTCCCTTGTTAATTGGACCCATACCCCATTTGACAACTCAGCAGGGATAAAAACACTTTCCTTTTTGTACGATCCCAGGCCTGCTCACCGACGTGAGCGTTACCCAGACCGACGCCGCCACATGAGCTGCTCTTCACGCCGGGCTGAGTCACTCAAGTGGAACGGCCACGGCCGAGCGACTTTTTAATCAGCTGTCACAACAAAATCAAACGGCGTACTTGACCAGACCTGTGGTCTGCCCTATGGATGTAGTGATTGTTGGTTATGCCTTATTCAGGTCCCTCCCTGCACCCACTCCCGCACCCTCCTGATCCATCCCTAGCTCGAGCTACTCCAAGCCACTCCCTGGACTTGCTCTCAATTACTCAGCCCCCCTCACCAGCCCATTGCCCATCCATTACATTTGGCAGGCGGTCCTCCCGATTGTCCATGCAGCACCCCAGCACCGCATCCCCAAAATTGAAATAATAGCTTCCATTGGAAATGATTCAGTCGGGTGAAAAGTTGTGGGCGCATCTTAAACGAGCGGCGTTGTGCACGTTACATCTGAAAGCACTACGCCGGCCGAGCATTAAGCTTTATGATCAGATCGGGAGGACGGGTACGGGTTGGAGCGACAGTACAACAGGAGAATAAAGAAAGAGGATCCTGTACCAGCAACCTTGGACTAAGAGTAAGAAATGTGTCTCACGACAGAGACTTTCTCTAAACCTCAACCGACCGTTTAAGAGAGCACAAGAGCAAAGCCACACCTTAATATGTGCAAGCCTTTGGCAGTTATTCCCGATACATAATTCGTCTTTTTTATATTCTGAAAGAGTATGTTAAAAGGGAGTAATGATGGTGTGTAGATATTAATGACATGTGTATAATTGTAGGCCAAGGGCATTGTTCGACTTGTAATCATCTCGATAATTGGAATAAAATTGCTTGGTATATACACGTGCCTCAACAATGCTTTTGAATAGACATTTGCGGTTTGATGTATGTGTTTTGTACCATGTTGTCTGTCATTCGGCCATATACAATGTGCTTTATGAATATGAGTCACGCGATTATTTCAATCAAATCACTTCTTTGTCCCCTATAATTCAGCAGTATCCAATGGTTATATACATGTATGTGTATTCATGTTTCAGTTCCTGGGCATCAGACAGAAAGGTTTTAAATTGAATAGACATAATATAAGTGGGTAATTGCACTTTATTCAAATAACACTGAGAACATAGCGGGTATCTTCATCCTACATATGGCTAAGTCCAGTGATCAAACCCCTTGATATAATAGAATTTGTTCATCGATAAGTGAGGATTGACTCATGGAAATATATGACAGCTGATATTCACTGCGAACACTATAGGCATGATCTCAGGAAATTCTGTGAGAAATACACATATACCTATAAGACAAATACCAACTAGTCTCAGGCACCTATCTCTTCAATGTTGCGTGCTACTGTAGAATGGCAGTGGCTCTTTCTCGGAGGGCACAAACAGGAAGCTGCACATGGCCCCCATCAAGTGTGTCGTAAATTAGAGGAATAGATGGGCGCTGACAGATCCAGACCTCCCACCCTGCAGCGCTGTCTTCACTTTAACGGACTCTGAACAATGGATCCTCATGACCACTGCATACAGTGCACTACAGTGTACTTCCCCACCTTATTACATGGCTATAATTCCAGTCTATACTCTTGCCCTGTATTCCTCGCACAGAGGTAAAAAAGAAGGGAATCGCGATACCTGCCTTTACATATAGATATAAAATCCTGCTTTTTCGGAGGAATTCGTAGTAGGGATGCCATGTTCCATCCCTGTAAATATGTGGCCCAAACCGCGAGATTCATTTTTACATTCTATTGACTGTGATGTTGTGCATCGTTTATGTTTGCTCATAATATTCCATTTGGGAGAGAAGTAACTATCACACGTCTGCTGTTAGCGCCCAGTCCTTCCTAGCATGTTTTATATGAGAGCACGTGTCGTTAATCGAATTACATTGACTGTATCTGGTGCTTTGTGCTTTGGTTTAATTAATATGCCTTTCATGTACCGATCCTCGCGACTCCATGTATGGGATATGTAACCTATCTCACTAAGATGATATGAAGGAAAAATCAATACAGAGCTCCATTTATGTGTTTTCTACAGTTAGTTCTATCGATTTTCATAACGCATGTTACCAGTATTTACCATTGGGAATGGACCTTTAATATATAAACTCTCCAGTCGAAGGCTCTGTATTTCTACGAATGTCAGGAAAGCAGCAGGTTCTGTTTAGATCTGCCGATAAAGCATCTATGAATGTCGTTTTATGATCAATAGGTTTATCTATGAGAGGACAGCCTCGCACATCATTATCCAGCTAAGATTGCTCTCTAGACTAGGCATTGCATGGATGGGGGCTTCTGATAATAGAGATAAAGATTCATAATAATTCATATGATAGTTTATCGATCAAAAAACATATGGAAAGTTACAAATTGGCAGCAGGCTCAGGCAAAGGAGATTTGCTACCTCAGGCACACCTGCACGCCTTCTATGCACGTGCCCATTCTATATACCATACCGGCATAATATGTGTATGGATCCACCTTATTAATAAGTCAACCATTGCCGCCCAGGCCTACACAGAATACAACCATCTTCAATTTATCATGAGGACCTACGGCTGTAACGCTCTACGACAAATACTCTGGGACTAGTAGCACAACCCCTGGGAACCCAAGCAGCACCACTCCCCCTCCTCCTGACAGGCTCAGGAGGAGGGAGGAGTCCCCAGGGGCCGGGCCCGGTGAGAGACCAGTGTCCATTGGAGGGGTATGGGTAGTGGGTGGCCGGACATGGGGGGTCCTGTGGGAGGAGGGGAGCGGCGGCCTATCTGATTTCATTACTATGAGGTGTCCGGGCGGGGGCAGACACGGGGCAGCCTGCTCTAACACAATCCTGGTGGTGGGGTAATGTCATAATGAACATGTAGGCGGCTGGTTCGGACAATGGTTACCAATCAGGCCTCATTTCTACAGCAGGGGGCCTACAAGTAGAGCCTATAGGCTGCCACATATACCCTGCTTGTAACAGAACACAATTTTATAACCTTATGTCCGACTTTACAGTGTAAAGCGCGATTATATAGTAATAAAATAGCACATCCTACTCTGTAAGCTACAAAATGACTAGGTATGTGAGTTGTGTACACAGAAAAAAATAATATCCAAAATCTTAGTCAGATATTAGTCAAAAAGGCTAACTTTCTAACAATACCTAGTCAAAAGCACGTGCCTAAGTGTCCTAGTTTTTCTTAGTCAAATATGACTAACCATTAGTCAAAGTGCCCAACTTGCCTTGGCTTGCCTGATTTTGACTAAGATTCCTTGGTGGTTTTGACTAAGTATGCAATGTATTACTCTTTTGTTTAATTCAAATGGTGAGTGTCAGCTCTATGTGGGATCCACATCCCACAAATCAGTCTCATCATTTAGGAAGCATGTGAAATGCCTCACATCATTTTCATAAGAACCCCTGAGTCAAGTAACTCTGGGTTTCCCTCAAAAAAGCAAATACATCTGTGGATATTTTACTCATCTAGACTCCCACAGAAAGGGTGTTATTGTCTGTTTACCTAGTTTATTTAACAAATCATCAACCTATTTGATATATTTTGCCAAGCTTGATGTTATATTGAATTGTGAAAGCCTCAAATGTATACAGTCCCTGAAAATCACCATAATTTTGACATACATTGAACAATTTATGGTACGAAGCCACCAGAAAAATCCTGTTTCAAACTACGCTGCCACCTGGTGTGTAAAGGCAACACTATGCCAATGTACCTTAGTCAAAGTGACTAAGGGATCCTAATCAAAGTGACTAAGATCCCTTAGTGACAGTGGCTAAATTAAGTTAGCTTGCCTGAAACTCCCAGCAGATACTAACTAAGATTATTTGGCCGTTTTGACTAAGTTAAGTTAGACCGACTAACTTTGATTTTTTTCTGTGTATTCAGAAAACAAAGAAGACTGTGTTTGAGTAAATAGTATATGGAAATGTATGTCTGCATCAGGCATGTGCGCTAAGTGGACAATCTGAGAGTAAGTAGTATACGGAAATGTATGTCTGCATTAGGCATGTGCACTAAAGCCGTGTGTCCACAGGGCGATATATTTGGTACTGACAAAATTTCCCGACGATAAAACCACTTTGTCATCCATTTCTGATGAGAATATCTAACAAGTTTGATTTTTGTCATCGGGAATGGGCGACAAAAGTGGTTTTATCATTGGGAATGGACGACAAAAGTGGTTTTACCGTCAAGAAATTTTGTCAGAACCAAATATATCGCCCTGTGGACACAAGGCTTTAGTGGACAATTTGAGAGTAAGTAGTATATGGAAATGTATGTCTGCATTAGGCATGTGCACTAAGTGGACAATCTGAGAGTAAGTAGTATACAGAAATGTATGTCTGCATCAGGAATGTATACTAAGTGGAAAATCTGAGAATAAGTAGTATATGGAAATGTATGTCTGCATTAGGGCTGTGCACTAAGTGGACAATCTGAGAGTAAGTAGTATACGGAAATGTATGTCTGCATCAGGCATGTGCACTAAGTGGACAATCTGTTAGTAAGTAGTACCGTAAAGTCTATATACCAGAATAGAATCATCTGCATACTATAGGATTTATCCCGACTCAGGGTGCCTCTTATAGGCAAGGATTTTACACTATAGAACAGTACTAAAATGACGAAATTTTAACACGATGGAGTTATGGTATGTGCACAATATGTGCATACATGTACACTCAGCAGACAATATCTCAGGAAGTGTGGGTCAGCATTAGGGATGTACACTCAGTGGTCAATTTCTCAGTGGACAATCTTTGAGTAAGCAGTATATAGAAATCTGTGTTTGCATCAGGCATACATGTACACTCAGCGGGAAATCTAAGAGTAAGTAGTATAGGGTTGACCCGGGATACATTATTACTAATCATATCAAACATATTCACTGCAGAATTATTTGGGTACATTATGTAACACCTGGTACCCATCATGCTGGTTCTTATCAGTGCTTATCTCGCCAGGTGCTAGATCAAGCAATGGCCGTTCCACTTGGCCCCCAGGCAGCGTCCTATACGGAAATGCGTGTCTACGGCAGGCATGTACACTGAGTGGACAATCTGGGAGTAAGTAGTATATGGAAATGTGTGTCTGCATTAGGCATGTACACTGAGTGGACAATCTGGGAGTAAGTAGCATACAGTAATGTGTGTCTGCGTCAGGCATGTACACTGAGTGGACAATCTGGGAGTAAGTAGCATACAGAAATGTGGCCCAACGGGGGAGAACGTGCCTCCGGGGGGGATTTTTAGTACTGGTTTTGGCCACCAGGGGGTAGTATATGGGTAAAACACTGACAAATATGCTAAAAATAGCTTTAGACGATTTTTTTATAAGGAATCCAGTGGTATGCTTAAAATCATTCCATCTCCACTGAAAATGTTCCATTAACGTTGGTTGCCATGGAAACATAGGATATTGGTAGATAAGGCTATTTCTGGTTGCCATGGAAACCACTCCCCTATTCCAATTAGGAATTTTTGCCAAATTTCTTTTTTAAAATCCCTCAGGAACCCAGAACCGAAAACAGAGCTAAAAAATTCCCTCTAGAACCAATTTTATGACAAAAACATCACATTCCTTTGGTTATTTTTCACAAAACTGTATTTTTTGCATTATTAGTGTTTATGTTAGGATATAATGCATTTAGAGCTTATTTCCCATTTTCGGTTATACACACCAACCTATGTTTGACAAGCAATTACAGCAAAACTACTGGGGATATTTTAGCTCAAGATATCTCATTTTAAAGCCCATGACGTAAACCTTAAAAAGCCATTTCCCCCCAGGAGGCATGTTTTCCCTCACCTGGCCACAAATGTGTGTCTGCGTCAGGCATGTACACTGAGTGGACAATCTGGGAGTAAGTAGTATATGGAAATGTGTGTCTGAGTCAGGCATGTACACTCAGTGGACAATCTAGGAGTAAGTAGTGTAGAGATGGGTTTGCCATCTCTGACTTATCTTCTCCATCTATAATCTATCAGTTAGACATTCAACCAAATAAAAGAATCCATCAAAACACATGTCTGTAATCAGGTATACATTGCAATACCGAGTGGGCTGTCTACCTATACGAATGTTAGAAAAGCATAATGTCTGTATGACTCAGCACCAATACCATAGCAGTATCTTTACGTGTATATCTTTTGATAGCCAAGAGTTTCTAACAGGAGTGGCACAATGTTGGGCCCACCAAGTACACAGGGCCAGTGAGTGATACACCGGTAACAGGATCCAGTCATGAAATGCCCCACAGGCTGATAAAGAAGTGTTCAGCCCGATGACAGCGACAAATGAGCCTCTATCCAAGAGAGTACAACACTACAACATATGTCATCTTTGAGTTTTGACAACCATTGTTTGATTTTCTAAAAGGAGTCTTCTAGATGAGGTCGATCATGTAAGAAAATGTTGTGGAGACCTAACACCATAAAAGGGTAGCTATAAAGGTGTAAAATAAATGACACTGTCTATACTGCCTTACCATTATATGTATTAGGCTTCTCATGTATCTTAATTTTCATGAGGTGCCCATTTTCCTAAATCCCATCTTACATTTCTTCTTGTCATGATGATAAACCAGCAAAATACTAACCCGACATTTTCTTTCTTTTTCACTTTTCATCGCCATCTGTGGCACAGTGTATAAAATTATATTTACTAAGGAATAGTTAACCATTGAATATTGCTACGTAGTAACACACCCAGGAATTATCATGCTACAGATTTAAAGAATGGATCTGTTAGGGTAGAGGTACCCATTTCGGACGCTCCTGGCCATTCAAGAGGTGACCATATTTAATCCTCAAATTTACTACCTTCAAACATTGGAAATCCTACTTTCTATTGTGCTAATGGAAACAGGGTATTTCAATACTTGTTTTTATGAAAAAGTTTTAATAACTTTTTCTTTTACATATGGACAAATGAACTGTACATATTGTGTCTCCAAAAGATCAGATTGCACCCAGAGTCGGACAGCTCCTGCTTGATATGACCCCACAGTCGGTCACTATGTTATCTCATAGATAGAAATACATTGGGTAACTATGGTTGAAATATACTATGAAGATATGTAGCATACCACTAGAGAAAACAAACTAATACAATACCCCTGTCCAGAATACTCTCAGATGTGTAATTTTGCATGCCTGAAACAGATCAATCTGCAGGCTCAAATGAATGTAACCTCTGTGAAGCAGATGGGCCATTGATTACATATCTATGTAAGGTACTGGGTAAACCAAATACACAGATGTAATATCCTTAACTGAGAGTATTTATATAGTAAAAGGATTCTCTATAGAGAATCCTTTTACTATATCAATACTCTCATATATGTGGCAAACTTTCCATCGTAAAGTTATATCAACCATGATATAATTGTGTCCCAGCTAGGGTGCAATTGTAGTCCAACTTTGGGTACAATTTAAAAGTCTGAGAAGAATAACTCCCACAAAGCAATATCATTGATGTATCCAGACTGGGCGAGTCAGTGTAGCACAAATGTAGATTTTTCGATTGCCATGTAAATAAGTTCTATAAGCATGGTGGTTAGGACACAACTGTTCAGCAAATGAAACCAGTTTTCCCATTCACTCACAATCCATGATTATCAGAATATAGAAGATACATCCTGGGTAAAGCACAATAGTAAAAGCACTTTCAATACCTTTATATCTTTTATGTTGCATTTGGTAGATAGAATAATAGTTCAACTTTTATGTCTAGTTCATAATGATAGCTGGACTTCTCAAATTGATTATGTAATTCAATCCAATAGGTGTCTGACCGACTCAGGGTGCCTCTACCCTAGCTCGACACTAAAAATCGCTACTTCTTAAGATAGTCATATCATTCCAGTTGGGAATACAAGCTTATTGGAGTCAACAATACTATGCTCATATCATGGAATATAGGTTCACCTAGGAGATGGAGGAAAGAGGCTAGAGAAAGGCGTATCCTCCTCTACAGGACGGCTGAGGCACATTAATCGTAATCATTTGAAATTTTCACTTTATAGTTTCTCGCTCAGCTGTACACCAAATTCCTATCATATGGGTTACCTGCGTTAGGAAATATCACAGTTAACAAGGATGTATCTGACAAAGGGAAGAGTTCACATCCAATAATAGTCACTATAGGTTAAAAGTGCGCGTTCGTGCATGATTTGTGTCCCCTGAGGAGGGGTAAAAAGATATTCTGAGCCTTGAGAGGGGGGAGGTCAAAATCTTTTTCGTGTGTCCACGCGCTAACCCACCAACCCCCCTGTTGTTAAAAAGTGATCACTCCCTAAGTCTATCACGATGTATGTATACACTCCTCGCCACTGTACGTGTCATAAGTTGTATGTTTGATGCTATCATCATGTAATAGAATAGGCACGAGCCTATATAGTCTGAAAGAGCTATGGAAGGTTAGACACCCTCATCTTCCCGGATACTAGCACTACCAAAGTTTGGTATCTAATTATTGAGAAGACTGCTAATTAACTAGGGTGATTCAACCCAAGGCCAGGCTTTGAAAGCAGACATTACACAGCCCCTTTGAACGACTTTCTTTAAGGAGAGAGCCTCCTCGGATCAACATCATCTTCTCATGTTCTCTAATTAAAGATTGATTTCATCTCATTTCCATGGAATTGCATTTTTGTTTGTTTATCTAACGTAAGACTGTTCCATATAGTGATATGGTCCTAAATAATGGTCAACATTCCACAAAGATGTGAGGTGATACTAATGGAACAATACACAAAAAAGAGATAATTTAAATTGAAAGAAGAGAGGTGAAAAATCTGGTCTATATACCGAACATAACCCTTCAAAGCCTTGTTTCCTGAACACAATGATTTTGTTTTTTATGCGTTCCTATAGATCTAGAAGTTTTCGTAACCCTACAATTTAGAATATAGGGCTCTCGGCAAAGTTTCCATACAATGGCAATACTACCAATCAGGGAATATACAAATAATAAGGTCAGATATGAATTGGAATGTAGAAATTAACGACCTTCAGAATAGGTCGTTTCGAGTTGAACGACGACAGAACAACAATATTTTGCCTGCAACAGTAATAAATCGGCAGAAAAAAGGAACTCAACTAAGAGTAACCACCTGCCTACTAGTGGAATAAATGAATATGCAATATTTCTACTTCTTAGAAATCTAAAATTGGAGCCATTATCTTTTCAAAAAAGTTGTTGTTCGTTTCCACTGAACCAGCTGCCTCCATTATTACAACACGAGTCTAGGTCTCATTGTGGGTAAATTTAAGAGCTGGAATGACTGTAATCAAACAAATATCTATGTTGCTTAATGACGGTATCTACATCCAGAGGAAATCATGCATCACTGAAAACCTGAGAGGCAAGAAACTCGTCAGTGCAGACGACTTATAGTCCTTAGGTTGACAATACATAAAACTACAGTTGTAGGTCGTCAAAGTGGTGAATTCAGGTCGTCATCCTGACCACCTAAATCATCAGTTTGACGACTTTGTATTGTCAGTATGACGAGTTTAGGTTGTCGTTTGACCTTAACCCCCCTAAACTCATCTGTATTGACGAGTTTTAGGCGGCGGCATGTAGGACGATTCTAAAAGGTGTGGCATTTCAGATACCCATGTCTAATGAAAAGGAAATATATGATTAGATTGCAGATCCCGCTATCACAGCCTGAAGATATTTCTAGGATACATTTGTAACACGTGATAATATAAAGAGAACATGCAACACATGAACCACACTGACAGTTTGATTGGCGGATAACATCAGTAAAGTTTATTTTAAGATACCTCTAAGTTACCATAGGCATATGCATCGGGTTTATCATGTTATTTTATACTGGAATCCTATAACCACAGACTGTAATCCCCCGGTTACAACCCGAATATTCAACGCCTATGACCAGTTACCACTACCGTGATGCATGCTGAAGCACCGTGTGACACTCAAAACGTAATATCATTTCATTTAGAATCCCATTAAATTTATTGGTAACATTATATAGACTAACAAAGTTGAATATCGTATGATATTGACCCAAAAATTCTAGTCAGTTCTATGAACAGGAAGGATATATAGCCCTGGCCATCTGAAGGCCAGAAATTTACTAGACATCCCATTCCCCAAGACACACTGTGTCATAGGGGTCATCCAATCTCCTCGAGAACGAACACATGCGGAGGAAGAATGTGCGTCCATGAGTTCCTAGTTGGTTGCACCGCCAATCAGAAAGGCCTTTGTGTGGGTGAACTGAGGCAGTATTGGAACCTTTCTGCTGACCTTTATTTGACGGACTGTGTGCAGTTCGGTATACAGTATACTGAGCACAGAGAGAATAAACCGAGTCACAAAGGGAGTCTGGGGTATGTGAAGGGAGTCAGTCATTCCCTCAATCCCTTTCTGAGTCACCAGGCTCATTTTTATGCAGAGTCACAGGATCCTGACTCATTTCTCGCAAAGCTAAAGGGAGTCGATGGTGAGATGATGGTGAATAAGGGTGTCATGGCTGGACTGCCCAAGGGAGTCAGAGTATGTCCAGGGAGTCAAGCAGGTGATTTCCACTAGGTGGAAGCACTGTCTCCATATAGGATTTATCTGGATTATGATCAGAATATACATCAATGTCATTTATACTGACAAAACTTCGATTAATACATACACTCAGAATAAAATTCAGTAGAATAAGACGAATCAGTCGATATTATAGGTAATTTCATTTCATTCAAAAGATTTAGACATCCATTCTTAACAGATATCAGAAAACTAAATCCACAAAGGGTCAATTGCTTTCTCATGTCAACGGATATATACTGTGGGAAGTTCACTATTTCTCTTCATAGTCATGTCTTTCAACTTGCAATGTAAATGTATACAAGATGAAATGTGACTCGCAATACACTTGATATCGATAGAAACCATGTGTCTAGATATATCTAGTATTTAGAATAATTCTATCTCTCTAAAATGGGGCTGGATTAAAATATTGTCATGTTTTTGGACCATTTTGTACCCCCCCCCCTCCCCCGTCACCATGCTTTCACTTTAGAAATGTATAGCAGTCTTTGATCGCCCCTCCTCCCCCTGCCGCATGTCATTTGTAAACATGTCAGCCCCCAGGTAGTCAATGATTTGAAGAGAGTCGAAGGTGACCTGAACTCCCTTGGAGTGAAATGGAGTCATTTTCACTGCAATGTATGTGACTCCCTCGGGGAGTCAGTTGACTCCTTTTTGTCACTTAGATATTTATCATTCGTTTGACCTGTGTGTGGTATTTTTATATGTCTAGATAAATCTGGGAAATTCCAGATGTATCATCGATGACAAAACTACTGGATTATCGTATTCGGCCAAGAGTATTTATTCTGGACTGCATTTGACAAACAGATGACACTGCCTGCGTCAAGATTTTCAAAATTAGTTGCATAGTTTGTAACACAGAAATGGTAGATTTAAGCGGGTTTAAAAGGTTAGGTCATGAGACAATAAGAGGAGACCGGTGAATAGATAGATTTATAGTGGTGGGCGCAAATCCTGAATAGTTGTAATGATGAACGAATTGATGACATAGAAAGGGGGAGGGGTATTTGTTAAAAATGGAATACATTGCTATACTTACAGTGCAATAAGACCATAGTGTTCCACAAAATCGTTTATATAATGAAAGGAGTAATTAAATTAATGTTTCATCGCCAATAGCAGATGCATATTCTGAGAAAGCATTTTTTCAATGTAAACTAAAAAGGTTTACACAGAAAAGAATGTAGCAGTACCACAAGGTGTCCTTAAACTTCAACCTCCTCTGATTTACAAAAATGCACATATGGCAACACACACTTTAGCACTGATTCCTCCATAGATATCTTTAACAGTGAATACTTTGGTCAAAAACAGAAAATATGATCCAATTGTACCATAACCCACTGAGATGAGACCTGTACTACATATATATATAGTAGTTTCAGAACGAACAATTCTAAAACAAAGGCTACAGAGATGCATTTCTGAATCTTAAAATGCTCTAATGCTAATCTGCCATAGGGCTCCAAATGATGAAATGTCCTATCTGCGATTAAAATCAAAAGTATGAGATAAATTCTTAAAATTCCTTCACTGATAGGTAAATTACACATACTGTTGTTATTACATTAGAATAGCGAGCAGGAATAGTCCATAGCAGAGGAGCCACAAACAAAAATAAATTGCAAGGCCTCCCTATCCCTTACAATGTGACGACTGTGAACCATACACTATAGTCTACTCATCTCACGAGTAGTACTCACTAGTCGCCGCACTAATAATATATTCCGGGAGACTTCTATACTAAATCCATGTCCCTGTAAGAAATATTGGCTGTGGTGACATGGCAAAGCCATGTGAAATAAACTATGCCCACTCTCCTCCCGCACAAAGCTATTCAAGTCAGACCTACAAGCACTTCTCCCTCTAATGGCTGGCCATTAGAAACATCCTGAAAGCTAAGCAGATATAGTGTATGGTGATGCTTCATCATGGCAGGAGAAATATGGAAGTTGAACGTTTTGAAAATGTTCTTGTCTCATGCCCAATGATCTACATCGGAATTAGAAAAATAGTTCCTGCTATTGTATAGAGCCTATGGCTTTAGTGTGGGAGTTTAGACAAAAAATATCTTCATGTATGATAGATAATATTTTCACATGTCATGAACGTCCCTTAGAACAGGCAGCTACAACAATCTCACTTCTCATACCATACACTTTATTCTGACAGACGGAACTCATAAGTATCCTTACTGAGACAAGAAGCCTGTAAAATGAGTTGGAAGAATTCTAACTTTATACTTTTTCTTTTTTCTGTACATATATGTGCAAGTATATATACCGGTATTTTTATGTCTACATTCAGATACATGTAGTATGAAATATGAGTATGGTTATTAGTGAGGTTACTTGGGAGATAGGATATCAGTGACATTTTAATATTCAATGACACGCATGTACACACAGTACACAGTGCCTAATGTGCCTGTACAACTGTAAAAATACAGCATATCATTTTTTTTTTCATTCACAGAAACTATTTCTGTTGTAGATGTATGTATACATTGTACATTTTTTGCCGTACTGAATATCTGAAATCACAAGCAAGCCTGGATATATATATATATATATATATATATACGTATTAAAAAGTGCTCCGATTCGTATTTGTAACTTCCAAATGTATCTCTCTTCCCAGACACCCTTTCAGACATCAACACTTTAACTCGCGGTTTGCACCGTGAGAAAAGCGCAAAATCTGAAAGTGACAAAAGTAGATACAGAAAGAGAGCTGGGTGACTTTTACCAAGTAATGTTCAGGCAATGAAGCGAAAACGGTTGTTCTTTGGGACCTGAGAGTGGGAATTATTTACAGATTATTTTCCGAGGCCAAACCGTAGAGCGTGGAAGGAGGATTACCGTGCTAAGCTATTGATGGGATAAGCTGCCAACCAATCCCCCAAAGGAGCCTGTCCGGCTCCATCTTCAATGGAGTTTCCGCCTCATCTAATCTCTGCTACGATGGGGTCTGTGGGCCATGGTACCACTGCTTATAAGAAAAGTTCACAAAATGTTTATGTGGATGTAAAAGTGAGGTATTCCTCTATCTATATCATGCAAGATTATTGTTTTTATTCGTATGGGTTTACATGTCACAAATAGCATACACACTGAGATATACACTTGTGGTTCAAACGTCATGTAGTACGAACGTCATGCTCTTATACCTATGAAGATGGCTATCAATGAAACTTCCCGAAATGTAGTGGAATCAAAAATCGTATCTGCTTATAGGCGGGAGAAAGTCCATATGCTATAGGTGGTGATCGACATCCACATGCACTCACATTTTCCTTCCTCTATACTAAGTACTCATCTTTAGCAGACTCTGTCAACTTTAGAACTCCAAATGTCCTAATAAGTTTGACCTTACCATCACCCAAACTCCCACACCGCCTACCCATGCCATCCTAACCCCACCCCCTCAACCTCTGTCATATGGATGTCAGTCCTCTGCGACACCAGAGACAAGGACTTGTGTGGTTCAATTATTGACAGCAATCCCTTTCCCCCCTTCCTCCAAAAAATAAATCCCACGGTAAGCTTATATTTTCCGCCAGTCGGCCCCATTAAGCCTCTCTCATTGATCTGAGAGTATTCCCCAGACACGGAAACACCACTTTGCATAATTCCCCCTGAGAATCTGAGCAGGGACAGATACTCAACTTTACGCAAGTCCCCACCATGGGGAATGTATGTTCCGCTTCCTTCCCATCCTCATTGTCATTAGAATATCAAAAGTTTTAAACATGTCGCATATCATATTGTGTGTTGAAAAATACATATGTTTAAGTACGGTATACACCACAATGTCCCGCTTGTAAGGCGCATCTCTGACTTTGGCCCATCTTATAAGGCGCACCGATACTATAATTTTGACCATCCTAGTAATGTTATGATATGTTAAAATTGTTATCCTCATGTATAAGACTAACCCCCAACTTTTCCTCACTATAAATAACATGCAATGCTTAGGAGGATTTCCGCCCGTATAAGCCGCACCTTATATGCGAGGTATTACGGTAGATAAGATTGACAAGTATATCTGCGTTGTAGCACGCCTTCGCACTGATCAGTTTGAGAATCCTGGGAATGTCCAACAATGTGATCCCAAGTGATACAATCTTGATTTAAAAACTCTTATATGTACACACAATGTCTTGCAAAGGCCCGAATTTAAAAGTAAAACAATTAAAGGGAATAAACATATTATTCATAACACAAGGTAGTAGATGATGTGCTTTTAACAAAATTCTGGCAGGTTCAATCAACACATTTGGGCAACTTATTAGATTATCAGTCAATACACAATGCCATGACATAAATTGAGTTATCTGGACCCTGTTATCAGTGTCTGCACCTATTTGATATAATTGCTCATAACATAATTACGTCACATGACAGCCAGCCTTGACGTATGGTGACAGCTGTGACAGGGCGGTGCTGCCACCTGGTGTCACAGACCTCCGTGAGAACCCGCCATCAGACACCCTCCCGACATCCTCTGCGCGTGGCTGCTTGTTCCCCAGAGATGCGACCGGAAGTCCAACTGGGTCCAGTCCTCCGATATATTCCCATACGCGCTTCCCATATGCCTGATGCCTGTAATTTCCCCTCTCGAGATCTGGTGACCCGTGCACCATTCCTCTAAATCCACCCTTCCTTTTAATATCTATTAACCCACCTCCTCCCTCCCCCCATTGATCTCCACAGGGTTCTATGCTGTCCTTCTTCCTCTCCCGGTTTGTAAGGAAACAACATCCCTACCTCGCGCGCTCTACGCGCGTCTTCGCGCTCTCTCTAACTCACGAGACTCGGGCGATGGGACAAAGGCGTCGTCGTTGGAGCGGCAGACTAGACGTGTCGGAAAGCGCTGGCCGCTCCGGCGCGACTCAATACGGCGTCGTGCAGCTCGACCCTTTGATGTCAGGCCCCTGCCCCCAAAGAGCTCTGGAAGCTGCCCCACCTCATCTGCCGGACCAGAGCTCTGCCCAATCCATCGGCGTCGGCGACGAACGGGGACGAAACTTTGAAGTCACGTGAGAGGCTCTCGATGGCGGCAAAGCGTGAAATCGTTAACGGGGAGAGAAGGTGGGGCATGGTGGGCTTGGGGTGGTGTGGTAAAAACCAACCCCACCTCGTCTACCACTGCTCCCTCCCATGCCTTCACAAATTTGCCACCTATAAACGAGGTGAAACGAGGACATGAAGAGTGTTATTGTCCCACACCCAGAGACCTTATGAATAACATCCAGTCTAGGTTTCGTCTGAAATCGTCACTTTGTCTGTACACTTATATACACGCTCGTGGCATTTTTATTCGTCCCTTGGATTAATTTCTTAAGATTACAGATAAAATCGAAAGAAAGAAATTGCTCCAAAGGGGCGCTTCCTTAGGCATTCCTTTGAACAAAGAAAATTCCTATGTGCAAATTATATAGATATTGATTAGTCAATTACAAAGTGTGTATTTTAAAGAAAAATTAAATGATCACCACATTCTGTATTCAGAGGAACAGATGCAAAATAGTTGTCCTATGAAGTTCTAGGACCTGGAGGCAATTGACCTCCCAGCCATAGCTCACCAACCAAGAGGAGCCCCACGGTCCTTTCCAGGACGTGTGAAGCAGAGTACTTAATTAAGTGCACTTAATTAAAAGTGGTGATGAGGAGTCAACTTGATGTCCAGGGGCACTGTGACATTGGCGGCCAGTTAACCCCCAGTCAGTCCACCATGCCCACCCTGCCTACCAGTTCCCTATCGACCACGCCCCTTACAACCTGTCCTCCCTAGCAGGCAGTTGGACCAACGGTCGCCAGGGCTAAGTGTTCTGTTGGCAATGGGCGCGGCCCTCTAGTTCTACGATCAATGCTCGTTGTGTTAAATGTAGCAAAGCATGGGACAGCCTTAGGTCGAAACTTCACTCAAACAAAAATGAACTACATTGTATTAGCAAGGTTCACGCTGTGGGACGGCTGGGCCGAAAAGGCACTGTTTTCGTAAATGCCCTTGGGTACATGGAGCCAATTAAACCATTCTTAAGCTTCATTCGGCCTCACCCACAAGTCACTGTAGGTGGTGATAAATGTGTGAGTGGGATAGTGTAACCACCATTCGGCTTTTGGAAAAGATGGAACTCACGGGAGTTCCTTGATGAATGTACCCTTTGAAGAACAGCAATCAAAGCTGATAAATCTCTGAAACACTGATAACTGAGCAGTTAATCACCAACACAGCTTTCTGTTTTTAAAACTGTATGAGCAAGCGTTCTCAATACCATACACATGTATACGCATAAATTTTCTTTTGAGGAAGTATACATATTTGGAAATATTTACAGGCTGATTTAAGACTCACCCCTCTGTCCCATTGAACACAGTTAGGCTATATATGATTCTTTTAATTTGTATATTGTGTCCTACCGTACTTGAAGTGCTTGGCCTCATCTCGTGGATTCACGTAGCCCTCAGTCAGGTTCCCTGCATTCTCCCCTCTTTGTGCTGACCACTCATATAACTATATCAATGAACATACACGTCTTACCTTCCCCTGACATTAACATGTATGTACAAAACAGTTACCCTATATCCAAATATTTGGGCGGGTTGTTCAAGCTAACGCTTTACAGCAGTTTGGTGGGTAGCGTCATCGCAATACTGAATAAAATGCAATATGGCGATATCTACCCTCATATTAGAGAGGATACAATGCCTGAAACAACAGTAAGGCATAGACAGCAACCTCAAGCATGTAATCATGCAATATTACACAGTTTCCTCAGATGATTCATGTATAACTTGTGTTTTGAATCAAAGTCTGTGGATTTCCACTCCAAATAAAGTAACAGAGAATGTCTCATTGTTGCATTCCCATTATACCCTTACACTACCCTTTGCCAAATATTGATTCCTACAGTAAATGCTTACATGTGAACGGTATACAGTATGCACACTCCCAGTGTAATGTAGAACGTGGTAAACGAACATCAAAATTTAGACATATATAAAAGCCATTGTTTGACATATTGACATATTGTATTCAAATACAGATCGCTAACAGAAATGCCAATTATAGTGAATGACCTTGGTGGGTTATTTAAATATATGTCCAGCCTTTGTTATTATATTGTCAGTTAGAATATCAATATTTCATGTAATCGGACGCCATCTAATTGGTCTGCAACAAGCTTTGATTGACAAACATGCATACCTCTCATTAGGCCTATAAATAATCACGTGCATGCCATGTATGGTCTATACCATATATGGAGTGACTTGACATTAAACTTTCAAATAAAAATGATAAATGTTGGTTCGTTCCGCCCAACTATTCTATTTTTCAATAAACATTGTGTAATACAATACCACCGCATAGAAGAAAGTCCGCCCATGGATGTTTCACCAAATGTCCAGTACATGTATAGCTTTCGGTTTACAAAATCATAATGCATAGAATCGCACCAAGCTGTATTTCCCTAGTCATGAAAGTCCATTATAAAATTCAGTTTCAGTTTAAGTTTTATTTCTATTTGAAAACACTTATTATCTATCACAAGTATCCTGACATGTGAATCATGATTTGATAGCAGTCTGATTCACTACAAAGAAACTAGAGGGTTGACTTGATCGCTGCTCCGACGCATCAATGTGATATTCTGCCATACTTTGAACCGTAGTGACTAATGCCAGGGCTCCACTACGCGGCATGGGGCGGCAGCGTCACAGAATTGGAGTATCCTTTCTGCTTGCCAGTACAGGAACGTAGCATTTTGCATCCATGTCGCGGCAATTTTGCGGCGGAATTGCCGCGATACATGGCAAAATTGCCGCGGAAACCCTGCGTTCCTCTACTGGCCAGCAGAAAGCATACCCCAAACCTGTGCCGCCTGTGACGCTGCCGCCCTGTGACGCCTAGTGGATGCTATTTTAAAGCGGACAAAAATGTAGCAAACCTTCACTTCGAATTAGAGGACGGATTTTCACCAGTGCCCAAAAACTTGCATCTTATAGATTGTCATGATAAGGGTAGAAAGAAGTACTTTTGAAAACTCTCAAGTGACTGGAGGAAGTCTGTACAGGCTCTAACTTCAAGCCTTGACGTCTGACAGAGCTGATCCCTGTCCTGTAAAGGTCACAACCCACTAATCACCTGTCTCTGGGTGTCATGTAATGTCACCTGTCTCTGGGTGACATGTAATGGCATCAGGGAAAAAATAAAATGGAGGAATCTAGGCTAATAACAGAGGGAATTTAATGAAACACGGACATCTTGATTGTCATCGTCGGCATTGCACTTCCTACTTCAGTAACTATGCCAGAGATAGAAGTCATAGGACTATCCCTTTCATCAGTTTCAAAATAAAATGGTCCATTTACTGCAGCATAATAAAACACATATACCTATTGGGTCATATCCATTCCATAAAAAATGACCAAGACATAATACAGACATCCTTCGTGCATATAACATAAGCTCTCCAAATATGAAAAAAGGAAACAGCCAACATTTTAGGACTCCACTGTATTACAAACCACCTCCATTTTTTTACAGCTGAATAGCCTGTAGTTTCACTGGTCGAAACAAAGTCTTTAATAATTAGTAACACAATCAGAATTTCTATGCTCTGCTCTCTTGTTATTCCATCCAAAACAGCAAACATTCAGCAAAGTGTGAAATAGTTTTGTAATTACCAATATATGTGACTCATCAAGGGAGAACACCCCTCCGCGGGGGATTTTGAACTCCCCATTTGGCCACTAGAGGGCATTGGAGGGGCAAAATTGCTATAAACTCAATATAGAAATACATAAAGCTAATTTTTTATGCAGAATTCAATAGTTTCATTTAAAATGCACCGTTTTTGGTAGGAATGGCCCATATTTGGATGGTAAAATGAACATTTTTCATGAGAATTCAACCTATATGCCTGTTACTGGTTGCCATGGCAACCCTCCCAAAAATCAAAATTTGCAGATTTTTATGCCAATTTTCGGGGATACTCATCGAAAACCCAAAACAGAAATAGAAAATTCCTTCTAGATCAAAGTCTATGATAAAAATCACCATAATGTTTTGTATTTTTTATGAAAAAGGCTGATTTATTGTGTTTTCAGACATTATTATGGTTTATAATGTATTTAGAGCTTGATCGTCAATTTCAGATATAAATAACAACCTATGTTCAAGGAGGGCTACTGACATAACTACTAGGAATATTTAAGCCAATGATGTCTCATTTTAAAGATCTTAAGATGAACTTTGATAATGAATTTCCCTGCAGAGGGGTGGTTTTGCTTGCCTGGTCACATATTGGCAATGTTTCCAACTTGATTTCTGACTATCCAGTACCAATATAGTACAAACACAATGCTCTTTTAAACTTGATTTTTATCTGCATCTATTATTTACATCTGAAAAGAAATTGATTTCCAACGCTCCTTTCTCTGCATATTGCATTTTCTGTGATAATTGTTAAAACAAGTGGGAGGTATGCAACAACAATTATTTTGAGCTCTGAAGGTGAAAGAAAAAGCTCGGGTAAAGAAACGGCTTTAGTAACCCAGGCTTGTTACTTTGTTTAGGGGTATCTGACAGCAGACTTCATAGTGACAGAAGACCCAGGCAACCCGAATACAACACAGATACGGTTTCTCAAGTTCACAGTAAGAAGGATTGCTCTGACCAAAGCCAGTCGGTGACTGGGCCCTGTACTATCAAACAGTATTTTTGGATGGTCTTTTAGAAGGCGTAAGTTCTTTTTTTTTCATATGAGATGTGGTCATATGAGATAGGAATCGGGTGGGTAGCCGGATTACAACCATGATCTACACTGACGAGCCTGGGTCACTAGTCACAGACCAGTCACAGATGATCAACCCTTACTTTTCCATAACGACTTATTCCCGCGAGACCCCCACAGGGAGGTGTGTAACCAATCAACGCCTACAACGTCCCAAACGACGTCAGGACAACGTCATGATACGTCTTGGGGACTGGGTGAATGTTCTTGTGAGGTCAGAGGTGGTCAGTGCCCCCAGGCACGAAGCGACTGGTTTAAGTCACTGCTGGTTTCTCCAATGTCCCTGCACTGCACAAGTTATGACAGCTATGCCTGGATCGGGTTACTCAAACCTTTGGGGGGATTTAGTCGTGGTTTACTGACTTACAGCACTACTCACAAGTCATTGCCCACACTCTCCATCTGTGGTTTCGTCTCATGATGTTTTTATCTTGTTTGCTGGGTTTCTTTGTAATTGCTGGTGCTGTTGCCTTGTCGCCCGCGGCATGGGGTGTAGTCGGTGGAGCTGTTGTGGGGTGGATGTGAGCAGAACGATGATGGAGCACCTCACAACTCAATGCAACACAATGAGGGGCTCAAAAGGACTGCTTGTAGTCATCGGGTACATAACCCCCAGGGTTTAATAACTGATGTGGCAGGTGTCTGGTAGACCACATCCTCCTGGTCGGGGTTCACTACTTTCTGGGTTGGAGCTGTCCATTATTGTAGACACACTCAACAAACTGACTGTGCCCATGCTTGTGACATATGACTGTGCCCAGGTATGTGACATCTGTATAACTGCTTACCCATTTTATCGCCATTCCCTACCCTCTCTTAAAGCCCTTTCTTTATATTGGGAATGGGATGTTATATGTGACGTCCACCATATGGTCCAAAATCAGGGGCGTAGGAGAAGGGGAGAGCAGGGTATTGGGGTATGAGAAGGGGAGAGCAGGGTATTGGGTTAGGAGAAGGGGAGAGTAGGGTATTGGGGTAGTTAGAATGGAGGGCTGAGCCTAAAATCAGATCCAAAATTCACTAAGAATTACTTCTCTATACAAATTCTATACGAATATGCAATTCAATGTGGGCATGATGGTGCCCTCGATGGGCCCCCTCAATGATCTGCAAAATACTTGGAGACATCATATTTTGCCCTCAAATGACTAATCAGCTGACCATCTGAAATACTGAATGACTTGTGAAAGTTCTGTTTTTTGTTTGTTTGTTATTTTGTTTAGTTTTACGTCCGGGGGCCATCAAGGAACTCAGACATTCATGGTTTCTCAGACATTGAGCCCTTTCTTTTCTTTTTGGACAGGTATTCATATGCTGCTTGCCCGACACAGCAGTGACCAAATCTATGAGATGAATGACCGAATCTATGAGGAGGGTTGAGGGGGAAAACTGCTACTGGAGCCCTACTCTTTTCGAAGGATAGCAAGTGTTCTTTTATTTGCCTGGTCCCTTTAAACTCAGACATGGTTCACTGAGGGGGAATCCAATGGTAAAAGACAAGCATGTAGACCCGGGCCCGGACATACGGACACCAGCTGCCCACACGCTCACCCCAAGCCAGAAAGTTCTGAAGAAAAACCGAAATGTCAATTACGTTCGCCAAATTGCAGGACCATACACATTGAAACATAAGCTCCTGAGGAAAGTTTCATTAGATAAGATTATGAATTGCCTAGTGGGCTGTATGGGTTATGTTTATAGGTATATTAATGTGGTATAAGTTGTGTAGTTATTATCAGCTCACTCCGCTGTTCTCACGTATTTGGGAAGACTAACTCTAGTGGTATGATGTTGGCTCAGCCCATCCTTTTAACCAACACCAAGACGCCGATACAAGTCACCATTTATTGTTCATTGGTTATTCACAGTTACAGTTGATGATGAGTCCACTCATGGTTGTACAGCTTCAACGACACCAGTCTATTCATACAAGCAGTTCATGTTTAACAATCCGATGCTACTGGAGAGGTATAAGTGCCATAGAGATCCTGTTCAATCCGTTCTTACATTGGCTAAGTGTAATACTAAATACTAAACAGCTTCATCCTCGTCTACTCCAGGAGTATGTGTTGCCTCCTCGGCTTCTCCCACAATACTGACTCCTCCCTATCTCTTACCAACCCCTCACACCTTTCAGACGCCGATGTTTGGCTCACCCGTATCCCCCCCTCCCCCTCTACAGAATCTACCTGACCAAATCTCGTCGACTCCCCTCCGTCTACACATTCCACAGCCTACCATAAACTCTTAGCTACCATAAACCCTATACAGGACTCCCATAGCACTCTCCCATATAGCATATAATAAATACACACATAATGCAGCATACAATAAATACCTACACAAGTGTACCCTGTTATACCCGTTCATTATAATTATTGGCTATTGATGACAAAACAGGTGCGGGCGCTCCCCTCTTGTGACACGAGTCACACCAATTGTCAAGCATAAATTATGCTTGAATACATCTTATGTATTGTTTTGTCACTAATACCTGAGGTAATCATCGTTATCATATTATACATTTCAATAGTTATTTATATACATACATATGCAACACACTTATATAATACCATGCATTATTACTATATATATTTTCCACACTGCATTGGTGACTTATTCTTAGCGCAAACTTGTCCTCTAACATATACTTTATTATTACAATTCTCTCATTCCTTGATTCTCAATTTGTTTTTCTTTCCTTTGTTATTCATTTTACTCATTCACTCGCCTTTACTAAGCACTTTGTCCCATACTATGTTTATATATTCTTTTTACCATCCTTACCCGGGTTCTCCACCATCTGGGCTGTATGGGTTATGTTTATAGGTATATTAATGTGGTATAAGTTGTGTAGTTATTATCAGCTCACTCCGCTGTTCTCACGTATTTGGGAAGACTAACTCTAGTGGTATGATGTTGGCTCAGCCCATCCTTTTAACCAACACCAAGACGCCGATACAAGTCACCATTTATTGTTCATTGGTTATTCACAGTTACAGTTGATGATGAGTCCACTCATGGTTGTACAGCTTCAACGACACCAGTCTATTCATACAAGCAGTTCATGTTTAACAATCCGATGCTACTGGAGAGGTATAAGTGCCATAGAGATCCTGTTCAATCCGTTCTTACATTGGCTAAGTGTAATACTAAATACTAAACAGCTTCATCCTCGTCTACTCCAGGAGTATGTGTTGCCTCCTCGGCTTCTCCCACAATACTGACTCCTCCCTATCTCTTACCAACCCCTCACACCTTTCAGACGCCGATGTTTGGCTCACCCGTATCCCCCCCTCCCCCTCTACAGAATCTACCTGACCAAATCTCGTCGACTCCCCTCCGTCTACACATTCCACAGCCTACCATAAACTCTTAGCTACCATAAACCCTATACAGGACTCCCATAGCACTCTCCCATATAGCATATAATAAATACACACATAATGCAGCATACAATAAATACCTACACAAGTGTACCCTGTTATACCCGTTCATTATAATTATTGGCTATTGATGACAAAACACTAGGTGAGCTAAACTATGAAAGTGCTGTGTCAGGCTTAAGCTTGTTTCTATATCATTAATCAGGTAGTTTGTACTGTGACTTTTCAAGCAGGAAGTATCAAATTAATCAGTGTGTAAACAGGTTATCATAATTATTGTTGTACACCCACATTAATCAGAATGGTTAATTCCTAATAAATCAATCCGTATTTCTGATATACATTTATCATAGAAAATAGGAAAAATATAGATGTATATCCTGAAAATTCTGGTACTTTTCACACCTAGACCATGCTTTCGGAAATAGAAAAGTTAGGTAGGAAATTCAGGAGATGTTTGATCCATGAATTGAAGTAATTTCTGGTGGGTCAAATTTGATTTCGGAAACAGAAAGGAGACATATTCAAAGGGTCAGATAATGATTTTGTTTTAACCAAACAAAGAAATGGCGGATTTATTTCCCATTATGTTTCATATGGATGATGTTTCAACCCATCTGTGTAATATGATAGCAGTGTTTTAAATTTGCCCTTGTCCTCCAAAAAATGTTTGCAGGGGAGGGACTGTCAGTCGGGTCTTTATCCTACACAAGAATATATAGTGACATTATGATACATAAATGTATGGAGTTGCAGATCTGGGCGGTTCCTCAAACATCAACCTTAAAAATTAACAAAAACCTCGAGGAAAATATGGCTCCATGACCTTTGCTACAAATTGTCCCTATCCTATAAATTAGGTGTATAAGATGCTTAAGATCACTCATATTGAAAGGCCCTCATCCGACAAGCCAGGGCATCTTTGTGGAAGAAGGCAATTTAACAGGCTAATTCTCTACATATTAGTGTTATTTGCCATCCAGACTCTCGATTTCATATTTGCTAGACTAGTTAAACAGTCTAGGCTTATAGGGATTGTAGATCAGTTATAGACATAATAAGAAACTGAATCGCTTTAGCATACTTCTTGAAGGTAGGGCCTCCCTCCTATACATGTGTATTACATTTCACTTTGATATCAATTTCAACACTGCACCGAAGACAGTCGATATGTGACCGTTGGACCTTGTCAATATAACAGGTAGGCCATCAGCTGCAGATGAATCATCATAATACATATCTTCAGCTCATCACCACTCTCACTTCTAAAATACTTTTAAACAGTTTTTGATACTGTCAAACTGCGTCACTTAAACGCAGACAGTGAGGAAATTAAGAATCCAATCTCCTCACAAAACGTTTAATAATCCCGCGGAGAAAAAGTTTGAAGGCGATCAAATTCACACAAAACCTGAAAGGCCAATTTGGATTCATGTTTAAGGAATGCCTCAGCTATCTCAGCTGACAATAACACGACAAAAAAGAAAATGAAGCTGTAGTTTCAATTTAGCATCAAATTAATTGGATTTAATTTAACAACAGACAATTTTAATCGATGTCTTACCAAAGCGACCTGAAATAAATATAGTCTGAGTAGGAATATCCCGGGAGGAATATCAAGAACACACAGGAAAGAGTAGATATATATAAAAAAAAAATGCTCAAACAAATTAGGCCGAGGCAAGGGGGGATTTAAGAGAGTGGAGGTTTATTTGTTAGGAGTTCTTTTGGGCTTGGGACGATGTGGCATCCTTTTCGATGGCTCGGTGCTTGGCAGGGCCCGGATCGATAGGGCCGGGCGCCGTTGTTGGCCGGTCATCCCACGTCGAGAAGCCATGTTAACAGTCTTTAGGACATTATTTGCTGAGCCTTTCCACCAGGCGGCAGGTCGATCGGCCGTCAACCGGCGTTCCTCAACAACACGTGACTCGGCGCGGCCAATTAAACCGAGCCGATCGACACACGTGACTCGCCTGCCAGCACCCGCCGCCTGACGGTAGGTTTTGGAAAATCGGGAGCAGGAAGTGAGGTGGATTCTACAGTTCATCTCCTAGTGTTTGATGTGTGCTGGACCTTACAGTATCTGAACACCACACCCATGTTAGAGCCTTTGTCAGTTTTGCTAACAGATGGGAAATATAGAACAGGCCTTGGTAGTTCGGCCACCCCTGAAACCCGGCAGTTTCTAGCAGACCATTGAAGGAAATTCGAATGCCTTTTGCTTTTGATAGGACCTTGTTGCCAGCCAAAGCCTATGTATATTGAGATACTCAGGGGACAGACTACCGCGATACATGTGTACCACTGACAGAGGCGTAGGAATCAAATCTTCGTTGGGGGGGGGGGGGGCAGCGAGGGCCCAATCACGACCACCTTGAATTGTTGGCCCAAACACAATGGCGCCTATACATAATATTGTATAGAGAAGTAATTTTTGATCAATTTTGAATCTGACTTTAGACACAGGCCCCCATCTTTCCCATCCCATCAACATATCAATTTGTTTGTGGGGGAGGGGGCAGACATACCCAGTCCCCACTTCCTTTATGATTGAGGGGGGCAGGCCCCCGCCCCCATCTCCTTTATGATCGGGGGGGGGGCAGGCCCCCTGTCCCTTTTTCCTACGCCCCTGCAGTCACTTTAATAAATTAACAATATTATGAATTATCAACCAATAAGATAATTCCCTGCATTTACTATATGGAGGTAGCGGCCTGCACTACCAAGCAATGAAGGAATTCCCTTCATTCACTACAGACTTTTTAGGGGCCATTATATAACATCCGGTCTCCATCATGCTGGTTGTTATCGTTGCAAATCTCGCAGGGTACGTATCAGATCTAGCAATGGCGTCTCCACAGGATAACATGGAACCTCAGGATATGTATCCAAAATCACTAAGTAGGCCCTCCTTCTGACTCCTTGGTGACCCCTTACAGATAGCGAGTCAATAATTTTGACTGATGAGATCATGGTTCATAATGTTATTTTATTTGGAGGGTTATCGACCAATCCTGAGATAGAGAGTCAAGCATATTTGACTCTACATAGAGTCTGACTCCACACAGGGTGTCTATCAGGCTGTGGCTCCCCTCCTTACAGGAGTCAAGCTGCAGCTACTCATTATGGGTAGTCAAGCAGAGAAGGGAAGAGAGTCAGTTCCTCTGGACTTCTGTGTGTAAGAAGGCATGACTCCTGACTCCTAACTCCTGTCTTGAATCAATTCCTATGTAGTTTAAGTATCCTATCTATGAAGCTCATAGCTGTCCTTAACCCCAGGCCTTAACCATAAAACAGGTGTCGGTTTGAATCCAGGAGTGTATAGAAAAGTTTAGATAGCCTCTATTGAGGATAGCAATCAATTCTATGAAATACACATTACCCTTTGGGAGATGCCCTCCTCCTCACATCCCCATTTAAATTCATTTGCAGTTCACCTGGATCTGTTTCGTCCCATTGCTTGCTAATTACAAAATATTAGCCCAAGTGCCATCTGTATGCAATATGGCAATGTTAATGGTGGCCTGCTTCCAAAGTCACCATTGCCATCTTAGTTCCATGTTCAGTATCGATTACTGACGAATGTAAATGCCAATACGAGGTGAATTCTACAGGATGATCATTAGTGATACAACTGTCTTCCTCGAGCAAGGTACACAAAAGTTGCCCTTGATTCTGTCAGACAGCAGCATTAGTCAAGGATAGAGAACATTGAATTATCCAATAGGAGACTGAAAGCAATTAGCACAAACACAATAATGTTCACATTAATTGTAAGAAAAGGAATAACCAAACCCTTTATGGAATCTGTGTCAGAGGGAAAAAACAACACATGCACTACAAAATGAGAACCGTAAAATCATAAGCATCTTTTGCAATAGAATAAGTGGGGTAGCTTTTCTTATTTGTACTTACTTTACTAATTTCCACTATTGAAATGTTAATTGCGATAATGGACCCACAATTAGTCAATCATACACATAAAATAATCATGTGCGGTCGGCACTCTCCCATCATTCCCCTATCATAAATGTAAGTGCAAATGGCTGACTCAGTCTGGGAGGGATGAGTCAGATAGATCTCAATGCATCAGGTTTTATACTTTTAATTTTATTTCTCTCACAGGCCCAGCAACCAGATAGGAATGGATGAGAGAAGCTTCAATATCTATCTGCTAACATATTCATCCCAGACTATAATAAATGTACACACGATCGAAACTACTGTGCCGTGAGCTACATCGTAAATTGGACGAATTACGATTTTGTATTTTATTTGATAAATACACCAGCTCACCGCCCACCTGCAAAGCAATAGTGGGAATTTGCTTCATTATACGGTTATGATAAATATCTTCACATATCTGTGGAGAGTGATTAGCTGTTTGTGGAGCCCCCATAATATGGTATTGACAATTTGAAGTTATGATTTTATTTTAAGCCCTACACAGTAAGAAAAAATAATGTCGTCCAAATAGAAGCAAAGTTCTAGTTTAAATATCCGTCGTTGTTTTTACTGATATTGCTTGTACCACCGTACTGCCATCTGGGGCTTCATTGTGGAAACTACACTGCTTCACTGCAGTATGATTACGGTGATTAACTGTTCAGTTCCACGAAGATCCCTGGTAGATTCAACAGTTATTTTTTTGGATTGTAGTCAGCCATGATACTTTTGCTAAGCCATTCCACATTAATTTATGCACTGAACATGAACTGTTTCAACCAGCCTCCTCCTGCCCTTGGTGATCTTTGTTTGTTGTTTGTCAGCCGTTATGTTTGCCCGGTGATGGACTATGTTTCCTATGTATACTCCATCATAGTGTTCATGATTTAAAAATGTGGAAGTCCAAACTGAATCCAGCGATGTATTAGTAGCATGAATGATTACTCAATGATCAATCAATTTAGTGAAGACCTCTATGACCCAATCTCTCATGCAAACAAACATATATGATTAACCCCCCCCTTCTCCACCCTCCTTGTCTGTGGGGTAACAGGTACTTTAGGGTGCAAGAACACTTAGGGTGCAGACATGTAGGGTGCGAAGACACTTAGGTAGCAGACACTTAGGGTGCACAAAAAGGACAGGTAGGGTGCAGGGTGAAAATACCAAGACACTTAGGGTGCAGTCGGTCTATAGCCCATCTGTCTGTAGGGAGTCCCCTCTGAACAGACATCACGTGCCTCTAGCTCGCACCACTGATTTTATCTCTATGCGTATAAGGCTATGGGTAATAAAATCAGTGGTAGGGCTAGAGACTGGTGATTTCATCTTTGTATACACAACAAAACTGCCGACTGATGCCCGTCAGTCGGTGACGGACAGCGTAGGGACAGTATCCTTAGCCCTGTAATTGTTTCTAGTTCTATTAGAGCTTGGAGTATGATTATTTGGTTCACTATTAATCCCAAATCTTTTTAATTGCACTATCACTGCCAATGGGAGGCCAACTGCCGGCCGCCAGCCTCTGAGGGGGGGGGCAGACACTCTGAGGGGGGCAGAATAGTTTACAGTTTACAAATCTAGACCAGTTTGTTTTGTACCCTAAATGTCCTGCCGTTGCACCCTATGTGTCCTTGCACCCTACATGTCCTGCGGTTTGCACCCTACATGTCCTAGCACCCTAACTGTCCACCTGCATGCACCCTAAGTGTCTGCACCCTAAGTGTCTCTGCTACCTAAGGTACCAGTATTCGTCTGTGGCCACTCGCTTATCATCTTTCTCCCTTGTTCCCTTCGAACCGCAACCTAACATTTTTTTCTTTCATTCTCGAAATGTAATGATAATTTACTGATGCTTAGTGATTTCGCTTTTAATTATACACATTTAATGGGTACCTCGCATATCTTATATTTGTCTCATTTCCCATCCATTCAGACGCTGGTGTATAGCCAAGAAGCTTCAATAGGGAACCTATACTATTCTTGGTATAGCTACAGACCAATATGGTAACACATACTTTAGGGTGCGAGGACACTTAGGCTGCAGACATGTAGGGTGCGAGGACACTTAGGCTGCAGACATGTAGGGTGCGAGGACACTTAGGGTGCAGACATGTAGGGTGCGAGGGTACAGTCGGTCTATAGCCCAACTATCTGTTGTACCACGATCTTTTTGTGTGTCGATTTCACGATTTATTGGGATATTTTAATGTAGTAGAATTAGGCTTATCAAATTAATCAAATGCTGGCATAGATCTGCTATCGCATTTTTTTTTTTGTTTCGATTACACGATATATTGGGATATTTTGATGCAGTAGAATAGGCTTTATTATATTAATCAAATGCTGGCAACTGCTATCGCAATTTTTTCATGATCAACGAGAGCATGGAATCCAAATACATGTACACAAGTCATTTGCCCTAACCAGTTCTTTCTTCCCTCTCTCCTCAGTAAAGGTTTACGAATATAGAGTAAAATATCAAGCACTTTCTTCGAGTGTCAATACAAAAGAGGGAAATCATAATTAGAAAAAAAATTGAAATATGCTCAGGGGCCTTCTTTAAAGTATGTATGTTTTTTTTCCCGAGAAAATTGACCCCCCCCATACGCATTCTAGATGCACAAGCAGGGCCTTCGTAAATAAGTAAGGGAACCTATATGTGAGTTTCCATTATTCCAAGATTATTACGGGGGCTTGATGGATTTAATCTTGCAAGTTTCTTTTTTGATCCACCTCCATGGGCTACAAATAAGGTAAAGGTAATGGTGAATGCCCACTAATAACTGATCTAGTGAAATGCCTCCCCCCCCCCAAAAAAAAAAAAAAAAAAAAAGGATCATGAATACACTTGCATGGAATGACGATGCTTCATTATCAGTCTCATAGGCCTACTTTGGTTTAAAAAAGACGGATATATACAGCAGTACCCCAAATACATGGGATGGCTTATACTCAAGGGTAGACCCCTAGGCTAATGCCAGGGGCCTAGTGCACCTTACAGATTGGCCAAAGTTGGGGGGTGCGTCTTCTAGACAAACATGTTATATTATAGCATGTCCTTCAACTCAGGGTTCACCTTATACATGGGATGAACCTTACATGCAAGGTATCATGATATATTAAATTTTGACACTGATATCTGAGGTACCAGTATTCACCAATATAAGCACGTCCAATGTAGTTAAATTGCTTCTTCGGACAATGCCCCGTAAAAAGAAGCATTCCTTCCTATATCAGTCACTTTCCTGCACCCTATATGTATCTATACAGGAGTCTCATAAAACGTGCTGAATATCGAATACAAAACCACGTTAACACTAGTAAAGATGGCAAAAACAGGAACCATAAAATAAAGAAAAAGATTCTACACTTTGATTTTTAGATTGCCATTGACTTATCTGCGGCTGGCCCTTGTGTCAAAGACATTTTAGGTGTGAATGAGGGGTTTACGTGTCAAGAGTACGAGCTGAGTGCCAAAAGGAGATCGAGCACTAAGAGCAAAGTAAAATAAAACGGAAAAAGGTATACACAGTAGATTATCGTGCTATTGCATCAAAGGGCCAACACCCAAATATAATGTGCCCCGATGAAACACCAGTAGGGATATTGATGCTTATCGTCTACATTATGGTAATTAGGTAAGGTGATAGAACAAATACCTCTGGTAAGGATAGATTCTCACTTGGTCTAGTAACCCTAGGATGATCTAGAGGCATTGATCCCCAGGGAAGGCTTTGATCTGGATGGGACCAATGCCAAAGTGGGCTGTTCCTTATGGGTGGGTGGGTACGAGTCGTTCACCATTAGAGAGCGAGGAGGGTGAGAGACCAAGGGCAGACCAATATGAGGGTGGGGCAGTAAAAGTACTGACACTTTACTGTCTGTGAAAAAGCACACACCTCGTCTAATACACTTCAATTACAGCCACCTCCCAGGTTAATACATCAATAAATACTAGCACTGGAAGAGGTGGTGGTACTCTATCTGGTAGGAGGGCTCCTGTGGTGGAGGCAATACTCTATAGGTATAGGCACTGACAGCTTCCTTACCCCTGTACAGGTGGGCAGTTCCTCCTCCAGGAAATGAACTCCTTTTGACCCTCCACTCACATAGTAAGACACTGAGGCAGGGCATGGGTTTAAACCCCTAAATCGATAGGGTGACATGACCATCTCTCAAAATCGGCATGTGACATGGGGGAGAAAATTAGTGACATGAGACATGGCCTTATCAACATTGACATATGACATGGAGCTTAGTGACAAGGACATTCAATAATAGACGTTCGAAGTAGGCTACTGACGTACATATAAATATCTATTTACATTTAGCTCCCCTTTGTCTGATACAATCCTCAATTATCAGTTATGCTTACAAGTTATAACACATTTGTGACCAGGCAAGCAAAAACACCCCTCTGCAGGGAAATTCATTATCAAAGTTCATCTCAAGATCTTTAAAATGAGACATAATTGGCTTAAATAGTCCTAGTAGTTATGTCGGAACTCCTCCTTGAACATAGGTTGTTATTCATATCACTCTAAATACATTATAAACCATAATAATGTCTAAAAACACAATAAATCAGCCTTTTTCATAAAAAATACATAACAATATGGTGAATTTTATAATAAATTTTAATCTATAAGAAATCTCCATTTCTGTTTTCAGCTTTGGGTTTTTGGTGAGGATCTCCGAAAACTGGCATATAGGTTGATTTCTCATGAAAAATGTTCATTTTACCATCCAAATATGGGTCATTTCTACCGAAAATGGTGCATTTTAAATGAGACCATTGAATTCTGCATCAAAAATTAGCTTGATATTTTTTTATAATGATTTTAGAGTAATTTTGTCCCTCCAATGCCCCCTGGTGGCCAAATGGGGAACTAAAAATCCCCCGCAGAGGGTGTTCTCACTTGATGGGTCACATTTATCTGATACATAGCAATTGCCGTAGGGGAAAATGCGCCGCATGACATTTATCATAATGTCACTTGCGATTAAGTGGAAGGTATAGACTTCAAATGACAAGGAAACAATTGCCTCTTCAGTCACAGAGGTAATACAACAGAATAAACTCTTATTGTCATAGATCACTAATGAAAATCCTGATCTATATACATAGCTATGCATAATTATATCCATATGGTCTGATGGCTAAATCTATAGCTAAATATATACATACGCCCATACGGTGTGGACTTTTAATGATCCCAGGGTGGGGTTCACGCCCCAATGAAGGCACCCAGACAGACTTCCTGACGTCACTCTGAACCTCTGATTGACTAAAACAACTGTGGCCACTCAACCTTATTGCACTGGATCAGTACCTATCCAGTGGGCATCTTGATATATGTCAGAAAAGCAATACCAATAAGGAAAGTATCATAGATGGTGCACGACAGACTTGAAAAACAAACCTCTAGATATATCGATGTAAAATCCATTGTGCACGTTTTATTCATGCCATTTTGGGATGGTAAAAAAGCTCGGACGTGTAAATCACGTACTGTAGATATGCACCTACACACGGCAAATTTATTTACTTTACTTGTGTGCTATAGATATGTTAGTGGCATTTTGTAAGTTTTATATCCTGTCTTCTTGATACTGGTATCAGCATATTGTTATACAACGTAACATCCACTGTTGTCTTATGTGGTTGTTTTTTTCTCTCCACACTACTAAGAAACATGCTTAACTTTCGCGCTGCGTACGATTGCTCTGGTTCATTAAGATATAAAAGCCGGGTATAAAAGACATAGACACGCAGACGGTGATAAAGAGGACGTCTACAGCATCAGGCTTGACATTGTGTGCATTTGAATAAAAACAGCAGCCAGGGGCAAGGCGAAAGAGCTCGACAAAGAGGAGAGCAGACCAAATTGGCTTACGTAGGCGAATGGTGGCTGTGGGGGAAGACCATGTTGGTTTTACGAGTGTTTGCTCAGTAACGTGTGAGCTGCTTGTCTGGCAGCTCCGAGAAGCTCAACGTGTCCTCGATGGCCGCTGTGAGCCGCCTCCGGCCATCGACACTGTGTTCACAGAGTATCTATACTGTGATGCCACTCGTCACACCATCCTCTCGTTGGTGTTGGCTTCTGGTAGGACCTGTATGGGGCATGCCCCCCCCCTCTATAGGTAAGGGATCCAGTCCTTCACTGTGACATTGCCAGAGGCAATGGGAGGCCAAGGCAATGTGGGTACAGCAGAGCAAGCACTATGAACTAGGAGGTCCTTTTATGTAGCTTTCACATTTTGAAGAAATCAGAGGGAAAACACTGCGAGATAATGTGAATGTGAAAGAAAATAACAAGTACATGCCTGCAGTGGAAATCTACTCGGTGCTGATGAGTGCAGCAAATGGTCTCTTAATGTTGAGGCACATTACCGGTACTTACTGCTAACAGCGAGTTTCATTTTCTTAATACATACCGGGTACCTACCTTTTCCTACTGAATGTCAGTCTTTTTGCTTATATAAATTACGAAAATGTGTTTAACATAATGCTGGACCAAAGTTCAGAGTAATGATAGTTGTATAGTATATAGTCGCCCCTGAGTCAACCACTTGACGCCTCTGTAACATGTGACATTGACTTTGCCAAGATATTTCATGTAGAAGGAAGCCTTAAATGATATTTTATGATGCAGAATATATCCATCAAATGTGTCAGATTTTGTTTAACTAAGGTTACACCATATATGAGAGATGTTACATATGACGAATCCATCATAATTTGGAATGTGAGTTATGATGAATAACCACAGTGAGGGGCATTAGGAGATCCACTTTCTGAACTCCTACATTCATTATAGTTACAAAGTGAGCAAACTATTATTATGTTAGACAATGTATACTAGATACTAGTTATAACTTTTAATATATATAAATCAGGTATGCAATACATTATTACTTGGTCTTATACTTCTGTATCAAGAATTATGGATATAGGATATATAGATCTAATACACCGTTTTAGGGCTCTATATTAGTTGTCGACATAAGGTACCAAGGGTCTAGTGGTCGAGTCAGGGGCGATGTACCCTACACTAATTCATTTTCAGAATTCATCGAAACAGACCATTCACACTGGACGGCACTGACCAGTGGGGGATAGCCTTTGGCTTTTCTGTCTCTTCTACTATAAAAAAAAATAACGATAGACTCACAAATCTTATAGGACTCAGAAATCCTTGAAATATTATTACTCTGACTTATTTAATTAAAATCACCATAAAAGTATACTGATTTCAGTTATCCTAACGTCGCAGACACCTTTCATAAATCGTTTATAGGGTAAATCGTATACATGTAAATTGCATGTCATCGGAAGGAGCAAATTGGTTTCCTGTATAGAGTGGTCGCACGAGAAGGCAAAAAGCGGTAAGTGTTACACGGTGCACCAAAGAACGTCCAATGGTATAGGGGTGAGACATTTTATACAATGGAATATCCGTAAGGTATTCTGTCCTAAACACCATTTTTGCAGTGTGTGTTTGATGGCGAACGGAATACCGGGTATGATGCATCCCCTGACAGCGTGCAGACATATTAATGGAAGTTTTAAACATAGACTACATTAATTGAATCCAAAAGGATTCATCATTTCTGTAGAGTCCCATACGCGTAGTTTCTATGTTTATTTTACAAAAGTATCAGATTACTTTTACAGTTATTTCATCAGCGATGACAGAGTAGGAGACAGGCAACACTGACAGAGATGTCTTAGAAGATACATGTACATGTATATGTACTTTCAAGATACATATAAGAACTGAGATGACTCGGGTTATCAGATGTTTCAGGGGGATCCGCATATATAGAATGTGATTCCATTTTACAGCACATACAGCTCTGTGCCTTTTGCCCTTCATGTTGGCATTCAGAGGTGTATGTGCCCGAGGGACGGGTGCCTGTGAACAAGTCAATACTAACAATACTGTGGCAACACTTTAGGAGACATGCAAGGTACTCATCAATATAGAATTCACTGTACGAGCAACCATTCAGGTTTACTATGTTCTTTGTATGGCCGAACAAAGTAACAACATGCTCTCTATATAGTGCTATGCATGTACATAAACATACACATATTTCCTGTACATAGAGCAATTTGTACATGTGTGATTGATTGTCCTTTTTTAATAATACCGACCACGATATCATTTGAAACATGACATCTGCCCTTTACCTCTCAATGCTTCGAACTTTAGAAAAGAAGACACAGAGGTCCGATAGCCAACAGGTATACAGTAGCTCGCACATTATTTGCTCATCTCCATATACAGGTAAATTTTGAATTAATATTGATAAACAGAAACATTCTATCAATTAAACGGGCATTTGGTGAAATATTGGCAAAGGTGCGCATATATATCACTATATGCATGAACATAATGACCAGTAATGGTCACTGAAAGAAGTTCACAGGCATTGGCTTGCTCCCCTGTATCCTTCCTCTTGGAATCAAAGGCGTTACCCCCCCCCCCCCACACACACACACACACCGGCACACCCCCTCTCTGCTCGGGGTTAAGGGTCACTTCCTGATCGGTCGATATCGGGAGCACAGGACGAAAACGGAAGTAGTGGACTATATGATTTGTGCGCAGGCCTCACCTTGTTAGAGACGCCGACTGCAGCTCCACCGCCCGACAAATTTGGGAGGCAAAGCTTTGATTTGGACATGTAAATGAACGTCAGTACTGCAGGAGATGCAGACAACCAAGGTTCAAACGTGCCCCTCATCTATACCCCCAACCAAAGGGGAGCTATATAAACAGATCTGTAGGGCATCTCAGGGCGTTCAGGGAACTTTGCCGACCATATAAATGGATCGGCCAAGACAATAAAGCCAATGCTAAGAGTTAGAAACGCATTGACAGGTTATACAGCCCTGTGCATATACTCGCATACTCATTAGATTTGAACTATTCGAAATTATTACAGATTCTCTCTTGGCGTAAATGAATTTTAAGTCAAGCCTTGATAGCACTTACCTTGATAGTCCTAAATCCGCTAGTCTCTCTTTCTTTTGTCTGGCTGGAACGGTCATGTCCACCCTGCCTTTGTGTGATCAAATAGCATGTGAACTTGATTGCCAAATAATCGTTTGCCTCCTTCCTCCTCTCCGAGATGCGATGTCTGTGGAAAAATAAAGGTTTGATCTGTGATTCTTAGAACAGGTTTTCTGTCCTTTCTTTCGATAGGTCTGAAATCTGCTGAGATAACCTTGCATTTAATTGGGAAACATTCCATTGTCGAAGAGGAGAAAGGCGGATATTGTTTTCCCGTCAGTTTTCACAATGAAGCAGGAATGTCTTTTTCCCAACATGGGTGTGCGGCTGCTCTAAGAATGATTTGACTCACCCGTTACTGATACTCGTGCAATTACCCACACTATGACGGTCTAAATACTCGTTAAGAGTGGCTCAGGTTTTGATTTGAAACAAAGACGCATGCAATCCCTTCCATTAACATTTAAGCCTCTATTTTTGCTCAGGTCTGCATGTTGCTGTAAAGGCGCCTCTGCTCATTGTCCAGGTTTGTTTTAGTTTGAGATGACGCCATCTGCCATCAATTCAGAAAGACATTGAGGCAAGGATGGATCACCAAATCAGGATGTCCAGGAATTCTGGAAATCTCCCTCAGGGGTGGTAGGGAGGTGAGAAACATAATGAGGTATATAGGGATGGGGAGTTTGTAGGAATGGTGTTTTGATAAGGCATGGCCAACTGTCAGTGGGACAGACAGGGCTAAAGGTGCCCCCATTCCCGGCAGGGGTCATTAGCCACAGCAGTCCCTGTGTCAGTTACCCCTCAATGTCTCCTGCAGATATCATGAGACACTCACTGCAGAGGGTAATCTATGTGATGAAGATGGGTATGGTGAAGATGGGTACGGTGTATCCATGCACTTATGTCTGTCACTTTCTGTATGTGTAAATTGCATGATATCATGCTGGATATCTATGATGGCATGTAGAAAACTTATAAGGATATGTTCACATATAAGCCTGTGTGAATGGTATTAGGTGCCTCATTTTAAGGGTCAGCTACACCAAGATTGGTCATATTTCTTGGAATGCAGTTTTCTCTTAAATCTAAAACTTTATGTCAAAATGATTATGTATTATGACCATATGGCAGTTTACTGTAAATTACGATCGTATTAGAACGATGACTAACGGCACATGTGGGCTCCATGGGGGGAGGGGGCTCCACCATTTATTTTTAGAATGGGGTGATTGTACAATTTACATGAAACTGGCGTGACCAATCAGTTGCCATTGGTAGAATTCCAATGTGATCAGGTACAAAGGATAAATGGTTTTCTCCACACTGGACTAGGACGTCTACACACCATGGATAATGATAAACGTGTTACCATGACCAGTCCCAGCCTCCTAATCCCTTTGGCACTAGATCCTCCGGTGCATTCCCTTTAGCCATCCCTCTTTAGGGGCCAAATTCAACTATAGAAGTTGACTCACAAAGGAAGCTATGAGCATGCGCAGGACTATGGAGCAGTGAGAACTAAATGCGTATGTGTCCCTGGCCCGGGATACATTACCAACCAATGAGATAATTCCCTCCATTCACTGCAGATTTTTTTTGGGTACATTATGTAACACTTGGTACCCATCATGGGGCTGTTAGTCTGTTATCAGTCCTTATCTCGCCAGCTCCCAGATCAAGCAATGGCGGATCAACAGGAACACAATTCTAATGCGGAGGCATAACTCTAGAAACAATATAGCTTTACTCTTTCCAATTGTTTTTTTTCCTTATGAGGCAATCTAGACACTCATAAGGCCTAAAAAATTGTTGGGTGCAATGATTCAGGTACTGGTTGAGGGAAGAGTCTTCCCCTGTCCAAGTTAGGCATGTTATATATCAAAAGAAACATAATTTCAAGGCAATCTGAAGGGATATGTGGCCATTATAGTCAGACAATATATAAGGGAGTTATTTTTCAACAGGGGGGGGGGGTTGGGGAGTAAAAATATTGGAAGGAGCATAAAAAGTCTTCGCGCCTCCACACGAAAACCCACACCTGATATAATAACATGGCCTAAGCCAAATAAATAGTGTATTAGGCAACCCTTAAAAAATATGTTTGTTTCCTGCTCAGAGGCCTGGTGGATTTTTTTGTGAGCATGGGAATTTTTTTCCTGAGTTGTAAAAAATTTTTCGTCCATGATGGCAAATTAATGCTGTCTTTGCTTACGCTGTTCATGACAAAAAAAATTGTTTGGGCTCCCTCACTCCTGGGTCTGAATAATCCCACCCTCCGGACAGGAAATGGTCATATTTTTAAGGGTGGCCTTATGAACACTGGCATATTGGCTTAATCAGTAGATAGATATCTTTCCAAAAAGTGGTCTGCCATTTTTGTTACTCTATTCGTACTATGGTCTTGTCAAAAAAAACAAAAAAAAACAAAAAAACATCAGCCCTGTTTTGCTAGGGTCGGCCGGGTAACTGGAAACAAACCTTTTTTTGGCCTAATAGGTAATTTGTTTTGCTCAAGTTCTGAAAAGTTAGAGAAAAAACAATGCTTGCTCTGAAAGCAGAGTAGCTTCACATTCTAGCCTCAGTATTGTGGTTACTAAATTGCTCTTCATACACAGAAAAAAAAGTTCCAAGTGTTAGTCAAATATGAGTCGAATTGTCTAAATTTCAACTAACTTTCTAGCAATAGTTAGTCAAAATGTTGTGTCTAAATGTCCCTGTTTTTCTTAGTAAATATGCCTAACCTTTAGACAAAGTGGGTAATTAGTCTTGGCTTGCCTGATTTTGACTAGGATTCGTTGATTGTTTTGACTAAGTACACTACCTAATTTTAATTCAAGGCATCAACCTATTTGGTACATTTTACCAAGTGTAATGTTAGATTGAAATTTGAAAGCTCAAATATATGCCATTCCAGAAAATCATCATAATTTTAACATCCATGGAACTATTTATGGTACACAGAAAAAGCCTGTTTCAAGCCACACTGCAATCTGGTGTGTAAAGGCAACACCCTGTGTTTACCCTTAGTCAAATTTACTAATGGATCTTGGTCAAAGTGACTAAGATCTCTTAGTGAAAGTGACCAAGATAAGTTAGCTTGCCTGAAACGCCCAGCAGATACCCTATTCAAGATTATGCTCGTAGAATGAAAATCATTTGGGTAGTCAATGTGACTAAGTAAACTTAGACCTCCTTGGTCATTTGTTAGTCATAAGTACTAATTAAGAATAATAAGTCACTTTGACTAAGTTTCATTAGGTACTTTTTTGTGTGTATTAGACGGAGCCATACTGATAATTTACTCTGCTGTGCGATGGGACTTTTAATATACAAGTCATGGATATATTGACAAGGAGATCGTTTATAGATCTAGAGGAAAATTATAGGTAATGATACGCTGACTGGTATCATTTTGACCATACATTATACATGTACATCGTTTTATAGGTTCATATTCCACTGAATACTTTGCCAGTTTAGTTACAGTGGATATGTGTCAAGGATAAAGTTATATAAATGACACGCAGGTTATTACCAAGAGGTAATTCATTGAGTTGAAACATGTATTGAAATCATCATTTCCGCCAGAAAGCTTCCCTCTGTTATTGAATCTATGGTTGCGTGAAAAGGGTACTGTTTACAGAACCGATTTTAAACATATTTATGCTGAAAGTCCTAGTCGTGTAAAAGTCATCAGGTCGGTGCAATACCGGTAGTCAGTTTGGCAGGCTTCATGGTCAGTCTGAACCATATGGCCCCGACACCTGCCCAACTGCTGACTTAACATGTGGTCAAGCGCCCCTGACCCTGCGGTCAACTGCCGCCTTGGTTCCCACACCTCTGCAAGGCGGATCTCATCAGCTCTAATATAGCTCGCATTAATGGGCCCACTTGTTTTATTGGTGCTGACAGGCACGTCATATTTCCTTTGGCCGCTGACCCTCCAGCCCGTCCCCTTTACAACCTAGCTACCAGACCATGCCCCACGTCAGGGGAGCTGGGGCTGGAATTTGCCAGTATATTAACGCCATAACGCCCTGCTTCTCACATCTGCCTCCGCGAGGTGTCTCCTTTTGCACGAAGTCAGGTGCAAAGGGTGTGAAGAGGAATTCTCTGGAATGAGGGGTATTTATTATGTATGTTGTGGGAACAGGGTGCTTGGAGGCCTATATTGTATAAGAATATAAGTGCAAATCATAGGTTTGTAGCGGTTTGTAGAGCGTTTCTATATAGAAAATTATAATAGTATAGACCCCAATGCGCAGTCCCGGGTGCGCAGCCTGTTCGTACAAAATCTCTGTGTAACCCTTGCTTACACTAGTATTCTAGTATTCCACCCTACCTAGGCTATAGGAAAGGGAACGCCTGGCACCTGGGTTCCTCCTCTATTAAGATAAGGGTCTCACGATGCATCTGACCTCTTCTCTGCCCTGTCATAAAATGAGCCCTACATCAACTTCGGCCATACGTCATGGGAGAGGACAGGCACATGGTCATACATCACACCCAAACTGCCCCTCCTCCCTGGCCTCCCCTCCCATCCTGTCTTTTGATGCAGATTAAAAACGCTTGCCATATCTTGCAGCCCGCCCAGCACCATCCTAATTAGCGTCAACGCACACTCTTCTTACCTTGTCCGTCAAAATGGCCGCCACCCTCCACGACCTTCTGACCCATGGCCCCTAGAGGGTCAAGGTCACAGGAGGCAGCCTTGCTCTGCCCATGGTAGCGCCACCTCGAGGTGCTGCCTAGCAACGTGTTGCCAATGTGAGCTTGTGTTCTATGGCTGATAGCGTACCTAAACGTGGCAGTCACATGGCTGTCTCATGAAACCTGTCAACGATACACTGATTGTTACCATGTGGTTTATCCTTTTCTTTTTCTAACAGTCGAAAAGCAGGGATATAGGCCCACTTTAGAACAAAGCAGTCGAGCCACACCCATCTTGGAATGTATGAACCTCGCTCCTCCGAGTCTACCTCATTCTGCTATGGTTAAGCTTATGATAGAGTAATGAAACTAGGACAATGTTAATTTGCTCTGAGGAAACAACCCAAATCATAGAAATATAAGGTGTATTGAGTACATAGGGGTGTGCAGAGAATCCATGGCCATGAGTTACGGTATGTCTTCGATTGATTTTATTGAGATGTGTCCCAGTAGGGTATAGAATATTCTCCACTCTACAAAAAAAAAAAGTATATGAAAGGGGGTCGGGGTGGGGGTAGGGGTCATCCGAGCTTCTCAAATGCCCCGCTGTGAGGTGCTGCTCTGTCATCCACTGACACCATGCACAGGACATGCCTGGCTGCACATGCGCAATGGCCCGTTCCAAGCTCCCACATGATCCAAGATGGCGACTATGGTCAGAGATTTGCATCGAGTAAAGGTGTTTAGGGATGGTGCTGTGCTTAGGGAGTATAGGTTTGCGGGGATGGGTCAGGGTGATGCCAGGGGTGGGGCTCAGGGGTTGGACGCTGGGGGTCCCTATCTTGGTGCATGGGAGGCGCTAGGTCCCGTCATGCTGTCATCATTTGGCCTTCCTATCTCAGTCTCGCTGCCAGCTGCATGGTATCTACCTCTCATGCTTCATACACCTGGGACTCTACCCTCCCCACTCCCTATCCCCTTCAGCCCTTCCCACCGTTTTCTACATTCCAACTCCTGGGTCTTTTCAATTTCGGAAGGGCAACGTGGGTGTTAAGTTCTAATAGATATCTGAAAAGACGTAAAGGTCCTGCGTTATACCAGGTTTTGTGTTTCAGGTGTTTTAATATATTATGTTATCTTTTTTTTTGCTTCCTCTGACCTTTATCCAGTAGAATTCACCTGTAATATGGCACTTGTTCGAGCAAAGAAAAGGTATTCCAGAGATCAGCGGCATTTTCCCTACCGGTATTATTAAAGCTGAAAATAACACACACACACACACACACACACACACACACACACACACACACACAGATATATATATATATATATATATATATATATATATATATATATATATATATATATATATAGACCTTAATTTATGTCATATAAAAGCTTTAATTTATTCGATTACAAACCATGCTCACGTGAAGTCTCTTTGAATCGTGTGGAGATAAAGTACTTGCCAAATAAATCAAACAGATAATATGGGTTGTGATTTTAAGATTTGGAATTACAGAAATAGAATTCTATCAACCCTGCATGAAGAATGCAGAGGCAATCATAAAGCATAGAATTGCCATCAATAGGTTAATTCTGGCTGTGTTTTCCCTCGTGTTATCTTAAATTGCACAATTGTGGGGTTTCCCCAAAAGAGGAGCTTTGTCTTGTCTCAACTGATTGTATAGAAAAGCACGTGTATGTGATCTGCATGGGGAATAATTGAAATACCAAATCCAACAAGAAGCAAAAAGAGGGAGGGTACAACAAATATTGCAGTTTCAGTTACCAGACCCTAAAATTTAATGATCTCATAAAAATAAAAAATGCGGGTATCCATAAATAAAGCTGGTATAAAACCTGATTGTGGAGCAATTGAAGAATGGATCGCAGAAATAATGGCAAACTCGCATCGTTTCAGCCACTAGGTTTCATGTAAAGAATAACCGTTGCACATGATTTTTTCATGACGTCGGAATCGACATGCAATTTGCGCCTAAATCTGAAGGGTTTTGCATTCAGCCTACTTAGGAGGCAGATCGCATGTCATCAAAACGTGAACAGAAACTAGAGTAAGCTTTGGGTTCATCCCTTTAAGTTTCCAGGTACTCTGCGTATGTATGATACATGCAAAAGATGTATGCATGATATATTGCTCATAAGCTTATTTTCACGAAAGCCTGGCCAAGACGGAGAATATAGTTAGTTTCCTAGGAGGTTCATGGTGTTGGCTATAATATTATACTTTTAGATTTGTTGAATGTCGATGGTGATGATTAAATCGATGAAATATACAGCGCATACTATAGAAGGGACCCTGGTAATGTCTGCTTTTACAGCACTTATTAGCCACTGTGAAAAGCTACCAATACAAGAACTTTGTGTTTAGTAATTGATGATTAGGATGGGTATACACGGCAATTGGTCACTCAGGTAAAGGCTAGCAAGTTTACTCACATGTAGAATATCCAAACACCTCAACTTATATAAGCTTTGGGATGTATTCAGATACACAACATATGAATATATACACTTCAGGTGGGAAGCGTTACAGGTTAATTCCCCAATGGCAATAATTTAAGCTTCATCCCTGAGAATGCAGTTACTTCTGTGATATATACAATCCACTGGATATGAAAACGACACAAAGTGGTCTGGAAATCATGATGTTCAATAAGAAATAGAAGCAGGAAGAGAGGATTGATTGCAGTCAAATAGTTATAGAAAGCCGATCTTACCAGCTTACTAACATTAAGCACCATGTGTTATCATTTGCCTTCTCCACTTATTGAAGCAATACCAGTGGAAAGCCATTACTAGCAACAAAAATGTCAAAACGTGGGACGGGTTTCTCGAAAGTCTAATTGTTTAAAAATCAATCAGAGGATTGATATGGGCTTGACGAAGCAGTGGTGGTATTTGAGTGGTTGACAATCGTCTTGGGAATGATTGTGATGTATTCCTTTTGCAGACTAGGAATAACAGAGTTTGCGTCCTACAGATGGCAGTCCCTAGGGAATTGCAAAGCTACATTAATTTTTCACTGGTATGCTTGGCTGGAAACGCTCCCTTGCAAATGACATCCTAACATCAACCTAACACGAAGAGGGATTCAAATTGAAACGGAAATGTCAATTTGAACTTCTTACATGGATAAAATTGGAATTCTTTCAGAGGTCCTAGTATAAAACAGCAAATTGAGGCAGCATAAAAGAAGAAAATGTTTTAAGGTTAAGCAAAAATAGAACTTTGCATAGTTCCCAGAAGAAAATGTGTTTCACTCAACAAAATACAGAATTGCAATTCGTATTTGATTTATTTGTCATTTTCTTGTGCATTTCGAAATAACATGTAAAATAAGTGGAAGAAAAGGTCTTACTTTATCACATGTATCATACCACAATGAAGTGCCATCTGTCCGTGTATCTGTTATGTCATCCGGTATAAAACTTGGACATAAAATGGCTCCAAAGAATATCCTCTCATGGATCAAAGGGGTCTGAGCAATCATATTTATGGGGAATTAAAGCTGTATAATCCAGAAATGGTCAATGATTATAGTGAAGGATTAACTTTTAAGAGGACGGGCCGACTGGATTGGTCTCGACCTCTTGGCTGTCTGTAACCGTATGTCAGCCACCTGTGGGGTGTTTCAGAAGCAGGTAATGTTTACAACCGGTCATAAGGAGATATGATAACATTTTTAATAGTGATTGAAGGCTTATAACTGCATGTGTTTCTAAAGCATTACCATTACCTTACTGTGTCTATAACTATATGACTGGTGAGAGATGATAATGGTTGCAGTTGTAAGTTTAGAATCTAACAGTTCTAGAAACAGATAGTTAATGTTCATTATCATGTCCGGCTTCTGAAACACCCCACAGGGGTGTCGGAATGGGGGGGGGCATGGCCCCCCAATTTGCCCCGCCCCCCCCAATTTTGAAAGCAATATACTCTGTCATAGTGAACTTGGTCATTTGCTCACAATTTGTCCAAAATGGCAGGATCAATATCTAAATTTTCAATACTTTCCTTGGGGGCATGCCCCAAGACCCTCTAAATATATAAAAGTGCTTCACTTGCTATGCTTAGACCCCACCTGACCCACGTTGGCCCCCCAAAGTGATGTTGCTTCCGACACCCCTGAGACCTGTTTCACAAGCATTCTTTATTTAAGATCGATCTTTCCACTCTAAGAGTGACCACTTAAGATCAGTCATTTGGGAACAAGCTGTTACTTGTATTGGAACATAAGACTGGTTCTTTAGAAACAGCTCTCAATTAGACATAGGGGCAGTAATCAGTTGTAAGGTCACCCACAGACCAAATATCTAGCTAGTAAGATCGATCAGGTGGAAAATATGGCTTTACTTCATAATTCCATGATGGAATATGGTATTAAAGGGGGGAATTTCCATTTGATATAAGTCTGACCTCATGCATTAGAAAATGATGTGGAATTCCACTTGTTGATAGGATTTTTCACATTTATGTGTACCCTCAACCTTCCCCATAAATCAGCTACTTTATGTTGGTCATAAGTCACTCTTACATTGACCCTTTACTCTTAAGTTTCACTCCCCATTTACTTTTGAAAGACTTCCCCTAAGCCTAAGAAGCCTAAGATCAATCTTAGGATGACTATATGAGTGATCTTGCTCTTATACCAATATTACTCTTATAGAGTCCTTGTGAAACAGCTCTCGGGCCACTGTAGACCTATCTTTATTTCTGATAATTATAATGGGCCTACAATGGATACTTAATTGTACCCCATTAACTACATGAAGTACCTGCCAGAATACTGGACTAAACTCATTATAGTATTTGTTTGATTGAAAATGACCTAGCTGGTTATACAAACCGATTAAGTACTTGGTCAAGTCTTCGGTGGCCTATCCCAATACACCATAATGGAACCGAATATCTCTCTATATATGGAGACGTGAAAAATGATAACATGTGAAATGGTCTGCTTTTACAATCCACAGGTGACATGACATTTAATAACAACCACAGGTGAAAATATGAACCTACACAGAAAAAAGTGATCAGTTAAAGTCAAAGAAGCTGATTAGGGGTGAATCTTCGAAAAAATACAAAATTGCTGTCTTGGGCAAGAAAGCATAAGTATAGCCCTGATTTTTCCGTTTACTTATAAATAGGTATTAAATACAACCTTTACTTGAAATCGACCCCTAAAACCACATATAGGATTTAGCTTATTAGATTCTAGCTTTCTTATGGCATGTTGCCACAATGGAATTTGCAGCATAATTACATTTGCAAGGATGGTTTTAGTCTAAGGTATTCAATGGCATAGCCGAAGGCCCTCACATCATTGTCATAGATTAAAAACCATGTAGCTCTAATAGGGGTGATTTATCCCAATTAATTGTTAAGAGATAGATGTAGTATGTGGTCGAATAGATGGGGAAGCACCCTGGATACAATGTGCAGATCTTTAATAATTCCTGGTTAGATAGAATGCCGATTTGTCCAAATGTTCTAAGTTATGGGAGCTACAGCAGTAAGTGTCCTGCATGTGGGGCATGAGTGGTAGAGTGCCCCACAGCTGGCATGTGGCAGGCATGCCCCATCGTGGGAAAAGCTGCTCTGAACTGCTACATGGCATCGATGTTCTGTCCTGTTCTTCCTATCTTCCACTGTTTAACTGTCTCTAGACTCTAGGCTTTTGTACACAGGACATTAGGTATTCATGTAGGAGAAATGCTGTATTGCTTCCGGAATTTTTCCGGAAATTTTCTTTATTTGAAAGTTATGTACTGTTACATCAAGGACATTTGTTATCATATATCAACCGACAAGTAATTTGTAATCATATATCAACCAACAGTTAACAGAGTTGGACGCGTTTCTGTCTCGGAAATAAATTTCTAGACTGGTTTTGGGTAGCAACCAAATTTCATAACACAAATTGTCATTATAATTGGCCTTTTACACAATAAGAATAAACACCCAAGGGGCATTCATGTCCTTTGCCAGTTCAGAGCCAATGCCAGAAAGATATGTGTTCATGTAATCAGCTACTTCACTTAATATGTGAGGTAACCGGTCTGTGACACAATGTTTTGATCATCAGGAAGGGTTTTCCCTGTGTGTGGGAGTTAATGACTCTTTTAGCCAATAGGGATGCAGTACAGTTTGATGTCACAATGCATAAATGGGTTCCACAAACAGGGTGCCTATGACTTCTGGGGTTTTCCCCATTAGTAGACAACAACAAGTCTTAGTTCCCACTTTCCCAGTATATTGTGAGTATATTTCACAAACAACTTTTACATCAATCTTTAATTCAATAAGTACTCACACAATTCTTTCCTAACAATAGCATTATGACATAGCTGTACAATGTCAATTCGCACTACGTAATGGTACGCCTTACCATCTTTTGCAAATACACATCACACATGCGTTCCTTTGATAAATCAATTATATTTGGTACGTTTTATATCAAATCTTATGTCAGCTGAAACTACGAAAGCTTCACACGTGTAAAATCAATATATGTGTGCAAGTTCAACTTTTGGAGGTATCTCTATCACATAATTAGCCAGATTATATACATTGTAAAAATGTATGTATGAGCAGTATATCATCTAGGGCTACTTTTCCAGGTGTATGTTGATAGTTGCCAAGTGAAGGGAAAGGACCCTTTTTGGTTTTCTATTTCATCTTAGGAGTAATATCACATTAAAGAAGAGTCATTATCAAGTCTTATCTGTCCTGTGTCACGATATCTGAGACGGAAGGCATTGGACCTCATATTATGTTTCCTGCTGACATTCTGACGGTGGTGATTTCAGTATTATTATCTCAAAAAGTCCTGTAAAACCTTTTTTATTATTACAAAACTAGCTGGAAATCCATCTCTCTGTTGGGTTCAGTATTAGAGTCCTAATGGCACAAATATCCACGGTGAAAAGGCAGGACAATCTGTTTATTAACAGTTGTCTCTTAAACTCTCTGAATTTTGGGACAATTTGTGACGGTGGATAAGGAATCAGAAGGACACACTGTAAAAAAATGTCGTCAAAATAACGAAGGATTCCTTGTCCCAAAGTTGCCAGAGATCCATTGTTATTTTCACAGAGATATGAAAGAGGAGATATGGACCCTTTTAAGTGGGCTAGTGAAGCCCTCAGGTTTGGGCAGGTCAATGACTGATATGATAGGATTTTATCACAAACTATTAAAGGTAGCAGACATTATGAAGTTAATAGTTATCTATGTGCATACTAACCATGTGGAGACTTCTAATTAAAGCTGGTATAAAATCTGGTATAGCCTTTTCTGTTATGAATTTCATAGAATTGTATACCCCTCTCTATGTAAAAGGGTGCAATTTAGTCTGGTAAAAGCTGGCCCATTATATGCACAATACAGGGTATCAGTTTGTCCCTTTGGTGGGGAGGGAAATCACTCGGTTGATTAGTAATTGTCACAGCCTCCAGGTGGCAGCACTGAATGGCCTGCTCCCCTGCCACACATCCGAATCAAAGTCACCACCAGTAGGGAATACAACTCTGCTTTATGGCTTCAGATGGCACCACTGTACTAGTGCAATCAAGACTGGATAAAATGCTGGAAGCCTTTTATTTTCACACAGATATATGCTTAAATTTAGCATGGTTAAAACTTATGAAATAGATTGAAATTTCACCAGAACACTGTAACAAGTACTGTGATGATAGGCAGGTAGAAGGTTGAAGATCTTTATATTTGAGATATTGTAGCAGCTTTAAGGCCCGGAGTCTCAAAACGGAGGGCAGCTTAATTATGGACAGCCTTTTTACACGTATAGAATATTGAAGGAATGGCAATCTTTTCAGACCCTAGTGCGACTTATAGTGTATTTCATTGCTGTGGTTTATATGCCAGGGAAGCTTATAATGCATAGTTTTACAGTCAATCTTAATAGCATGGTAAAACATTCATCGGTGAATACATAACTGGGCTGATAAAGTATTCGTGGTACGAATACCACAAAATGGTGCATTTTCCATTTTGAACTTGGATAATTGGAATGGGATTGACCCCTGATAGCCTCTAGTATTGACCTTGGCATTGCATTTGCATAATCCCTGACCTCTATTTCCCCCCTTCATGTGACCTTCAGCCGATTAGCACTCATCCATCCTCTGGACACAGCTTTGCCTTGTCACCGATGCATGGAAGTGATGCTGTTGCCCTGGTAACCGAACCAACCCCAGTCAATAGATGAATCTAGTTGGTCTACCACTACACTGGTTGCAAAAGAAAAAATGAGGGGAGAAATTAGCACATCGTAACAGATTTCAGCATAACTGAGTAAACCAGGCCAATAGTTCCTTATAGGGTTTAGTATGGACGCTTGGTGGGTCGTCCATTGCTTGATCTCGCACCTGGTTAGACAAGCACTGATAACAACCAGCATGATGGATACCAGGTGTTACATAATGTACCCAAAAGATTCTGCAATGAATGCAGGGAATTATCTGATTGGTTGATAATGCATCCCGGGTCAACCCTATGCCATGGGATGACCCCCGAAGCCACCTGGTACTAGCAGCAGGTGGTTTCAGTGTGTGCGGTATGATCGCCACACCACCGAAATAGACCTGGATTTACTAGACTGGTATAGTTTCCTGTTGGCTTGTATAGAGTTAGAATAGCCCCAACAGAGTCTGGGTGTAGTAACACATGTGGGGGCCACTCATGTCTAACTAGAGCTGGTCGCTAACCATCTGTTGAGTGTACATAACAAGGGGTAGTTTTATGTTTGTGGCAGTATATTTCACGTCCAGTAAGGAGCCTGCTCTTAACATTATGCATACACTTTGCCGTTAACTGGACATAAGTAGGTGATAGTGGCCATTGTGAGCTCAGCCTCAGATTTGGCATTTGCTCAAGCATTATATCAGCCCAACAAGTTGGAACAGCTAGCACAACAAGAAATCCTGGAGACCCTTACAACTCATCAAATTAGACCGATCTATTAAAGAACCCAGAATAGGTCAGCAACAAAACATACGAAAAGGGGGATAATGTCACTTTTCCCAGTACAGGTCATATATGTAAAAACCCGTCCAACACAGAACAAAGTAACAACACTGTACATGTCAAGGTGCAACATACCAAACCTACAGTGCAGATATATACTCTGTTTCATAATCATATGTGGTCAATGGTATCATCTACCAGAGGTACGACAGCTTATTTGACTAGCAGGTATGAATACCACATGTATACCACTCATATCTGATGGCCTGTATTGCATGAGCTTTACATTTGAAGTAAGATCAGACCAGTATTTTAAGGAAAATTGGAAAGCAGCTCATATACCCCTGTATAAATGTTAAGAATACCTGATATTTACGTACAACCCAATCAATATTTTGCAATTAATACACAGCTTTGAATTTCAGTTGTCAGGCTTTCGTATTAAACGTGTCATTTACTGAAACAAATTTCACAAGTCTTACCCTGTAACAGATTGGGCAGCGTCATTATAATAAATTGGATTACGGATTTCGAGTCAACATTTTGGCAGGCCGGAGGAAAAAGGTTCCAAAATTACCCCAAAAATCCCAGTGGCCAGAGGGGAAAAAGTGTTATGTCAAATCTTTGTACACCAAATGTACCTTTTAGTCAACAAAAGATTTGTCAAGCATATGTCGAATAAAGGGATATAATGTGCTTGATATTTCTTGGTCTCCCTGGACATTTCTTTTTAAAACCCCTGAATATTGAAAAATCCTAGCAGCCAGAGGTAAAATTATTGACTTTGCCAAAAATCTCTCTGGCAGATCAGTAATCTAAGCTATCATAATTAAATAACCACATGTTATTGATATATATATATATATATATATATATATATATATATATATATATATATATATATATATATATATATATACATTGCAATGCCGCTATGTCAATGTTCATTTTCATAGAGCTCTATAAATCACACTCTAATAGGTCTCGCAATTCATATGAGGCGTCCGGTTGTCTCTATTGCAGACATGCTATACACAGCAATATAGAGGCAATCTTTCATGAATGTTTTCATGAGAATATATGAGAAAGGTGAGAAGTTTTGACTATACCATTTACATATATACGTAACAGCGTCTGCCCTTGTTTCCCAACCTTTTCCTGGAATATGATAGCGGTCTCCCTTTCACAGTTGTTTATCAGAAGACTGAACACCCTATGCATGTCCTCTTCTGATCTCTGTCGGCTCAGTTACCTGCTTATGAACATATCAAACTCTCTGTTGCCCTCTCAGGTTTCACATAATCTTTCTCATCTTATTCTGCTCCGACTGGTTAGAATCCTGCCCTTTCCGGGAACTTTTATCCGTGCTTTCCGTGACTGTATGTTCATACATGAAGAGTTGGATGGCTTAGGCGAATTCTAATTCTAAGTTTACGTGGTCTGTTTACATTGGTTGGCCAGATACAGGTTTCGTTTAGTGGTTTAACACCTAGTAACACTTTTTTCCTCGCTATTGACTTCACAAGGAAAATAATAGGAGTCAAAGGGGGAGTGCAGGCTTGCCTTCAGAGTGACTCCCCATCCTGTCAAAAGGGAGTCAACTGGGAGTCACATAGTTTACCTTCAAAATGACGCCCTTTTACTCCCAAGGGAGTGTCATTGTGCTAAAGATAGGATAGAACTGTGTGAGTACTTATTGAATCAATACTTCACTGTTGCCTATATTTGGGAAAACCCCAGATACCATAGGCACCCCATTCGTGGAACCCATTGATACATTTTGACGTCAAGCTGTACTGCAACCCAATTGGCTAAAATGACATTTGCTCCCACACACTAATTTGCCCTCCTGATGCTCAAAACAATGTGTGGTACAGACTCGGTTACCTCACATCTTATTTTAGGAAGCATAACAGCATTTTCTATACATGAATATCTAATGTAATGTGTGTAAAAGTCTAGAGTCTGCTAAGCTAGAGACAGTCGAAAAGTGGGAGAACAGAACAGAACATCGGCACCATGTAGCTTAGAGTGGCTCATGTCCCATTATGGGACATACCAGCCATGTGCAGTGTGCAACACTCTATAGCTACCACCTATGCCATACAGGCAGGAAGTCTTAATTGGACGATGGATACTTGCAGCCATAGCTCCCATAACTAAGAACGTTTGGACAGTTGGCATTCTATCTATTCAGGAGTTATGATTCTGTGATCTACAGTTTGGACTTGACACTTGAAAATCCTTGTACTACATTTATGTCCCTAAACACTCCATCATAAATTGGTGGAAAGTGAATCTAGCTAACCATTGCCTAGGACCTTTCAGGAAGATATGACCATTCTAAATAGTGGTTATGTCTTGATCCATGGTCTCTAGAAATCAAATATAATGTCAGTCATATTGTACACCTTGGCATTGCAGGGTGAAAGACATAGCAGGGATGCCTTCCCTCAGTACATGTATACATTAGTTGACATGATAAGGCAATGGACTCTTTGTTGTTGTTATTGAAACATTTTTTTTGGCTTATTTCATCTATGAATAGTTACATCTCCTCCAATTCAAGCCAAATAGAATACACATAAAAGACAGAATACACAATACAAAGTACAATTTGTGGATTTAGCTTTCTAATATCTACACTGAATGGGTGTCTAAACCATTTTTATGTAATCTAATTACTCATATACCGGTATCATTTAATTTGTGTTTTTTGGCTGTATTTTATTTTGGGGGTTCGTATTGATGGTATAATGGCTGAATTTTGTCAATATCGATTTCAACGTTCTATATTCTGATCAAATCAAAGATCAGTTCATCTAAATAGATCCTCTATAGAGACAGTGTTTCCTGTGGAGCCGTTATGCTACGAAAAAATGACACCCTTTGAAGCCTAACGCCAGCCCTTGGGCCTCCATACTACAAAGGTGGCAACTCAACAGTAAACTACCGCCATATATAACCCTGCTCATAATTGTATTTTCCTCAAACATAGACAACCATAATTACGGAAACAGCCATTCATTTCCCTACTTTCCTAATATGTAACCCAGCGGTAGCGGGCATTTAGGCCATTGTACAAGAGAATATTTGTGTATGATTTGATTAGAATTTTACTCTACGTTATTCTAGATATGATGCTTGCATGAAAACTATGAGCCCATTAGTGGGATGGTGTGACATGCATGGAGCGTGTAGGGTTTAGAGGTTCAGGGCATATTGAGTGTGTGTGTGTGGGGGGGGGGGTGGCAGGGCTGGGCTTGCCTTCTAAGCATATCTCTTCCTGAGAATAAATGGGTGGCAACGGCCTTAAGGCCTGATGAGTCCCTCTGGGAGCAGTGTCCGCCTTCAGCACCAATGAAGTAGTTGCTGTGATACATTTTCCCTGGGGACCTTCCTTTTTCTGTAGGCATTCATGGTCCTATAACGAGTGTTTCTAATCGGCCACTTGAAATATTTACTTAGGAGGCTGCTGGGTGTTATTGATATTGGCACGGTGCAAACATCAGGACCTGTACTATGGGTGTCCCTGACCCGCCAGCGTGGAGACCAACACCTTATTTATGCTGACACGGAAAATATGGACATTGCACTCAGCCAGCCTTTAATGTAGTACAATGTACATGCTGACTGCTATGGAAAGTCAGGGTGGGGTCCAATAGGTGTAGTAAATTTACACGATTCATCGAGATTTAATTATTGAACATGCCTTCATGTGGTTATACTAATGTCTACATGTATACGTTTTACACATAATACATCAGATCATGTGTATACCAGAATCTCAAGATTATCATATAGTATCATATCTCCCGACCATCTGTATTTGAATGCAGGTCTATGACCACGTAGTTGGGTAGAAGGGAATTCACTTTACCATCACCATATGTCAAAAGGAGAACCATGTAATCGCATCCCCATTTTAACCCCTGATGGACACTAGTTATTGCTCAGAGGAGTGTTCTGAATCCTCTCTTAGAGCAGCCCCTAAGTTGAGGTGAGTAGCTCCTGAGTTGGGGGATCTAGTCCTCTATAGACCAGTTCAGTGGCAGGATAGAGACAAATACCTCTCGGCTGTGAGAGGGATTAAACTGTGAATCCCTATCTACATTCAAAGTTGCTCGAAAATATAAAAGCCTGCCAGCAGCCCATTTCTCTCAGCTCCATTTCTGATGTAGCATATGGATTTTTTGTTTTGGTATCTTATATCAAACACACATTTTTAATTCTTATTTCAGAGGTTCTCTTTTTCAGGACAACATTCAACCAAACTGACGATGGAGTACCCTTTATGGCTTTCTCTTTTGTTATCCCCTTCATCGTGATTGGTTCTTATTGGCTTTTTAATGAAACGCTGAGATTCAATTTGAAAATAATTCTTTCGCGGAAATACTTCAAGGTATTAAATCTCAAAAAGTGAATTTGAAGGCCCGGGGTTTGAAGGTCGCGTAACAAACATCACTCCAGCAAGGGAATCCTACGTTAAGCATGGATTCTAGTCTCCAGTGAGGTTTTCTTTTGAAACGTCGCTCCTTATGTGAGGAATATTCTTTTTAACGTGATGGAAAGAGGGTTAATTGTCATATTGTATTGCTCAATACGACTCCCCATGTATGCTGCGGAGATCAATATGGCAGTATTTCTATATGAAAATGACATAAAATAACTATTTATATGGTTGCTGAATGAGCTGCAATTGTTGTTCTGGGTAAATGTGTAAAGGATATTGGAATGATTAATACCGGAATAATATTACGGTCAAGCCGTGGGTGCTTGAGACAATTGGACATTTCATGCACTTGTGGTGAATTGACTACCGTATAAATTGAAATATCTTATTATAATTATTTCAAATTCCTTCATTGGTATACATGTAGCTGTTTCGGTTTTGGAAAGGGGCTTAAAAAGTACTTTTTTGGGGGTGGGGGTGGGGGATGGCATACCACATTTAATTAGGTGCCCATATTTAGGTAATAAATGTGGATCTATGCCTAAAAAGGTCCTAGACAGAATAAAAACGTGCATACAGTAAGTATGCCACACAAATGTGATGTTGTATTGTGAATAGCTCCCAAAGACCCAAAAGGTCCTGGAATAGAGCCATTAAGCAATACTCCGTCAAAAATCCCATTTGGCTAGAGTTACTACCATCTGATGTAACCATGGATAACATCAATGGCAACCTAGAAATCAATTGACCCTGGAGCACTTCCATCACAGTATGGGTTATCTATACTATAGAGCACCAACAGAGAAAACAACCCCCTACCCTGGACAGTCTCCTAATTTACCCCAACAGTATGCTTCCCTGGGGGTTAATAAGTAAGTGTTAATACAGTGGGCGTTATGACTGTAGGGACAAGTCCAATTAGCCCAGGACTGTAAGTCCCAGCTGTCCTCAACACGACCCGCCTCGTGATGTGAGTGCCAGGGGAGGGATAGGGACGTCCCATGGGTGGGGGAGTAGAGGACTGTCCATTGTCACCTGTCACCCTCAGGTGTGGCTGACCACTAAATAAGACGGATGGAGGCGACCACCAGTCATGACTACCCACTACTGCGCTGCTATGTCCAATAGTATCTATCTTCCCCTGCCCTCCCCTCCCCCATGATCACACTTATTGTTTGGCACTGATGTATATGTGTAAGTAAACGTAGACATTTTCTTTGTTCATATCAGTATTTTTTATTTTGGGCGGGGTGGGGTGGGGAATATTATATTATAGAAGGTTATTTCCTCGCATGCTACTGGTGTGATATATATAGGGCCCCGTCCGTGTAGATATATTTGTATATCGCTGAAGCTGGGGCCTTAAGCCTTCTTCTGAATTCATAGAAATGACTCACTATATTTCAAAGGAGCGCCATACCCTGTAAAATGTTACCCAAGTTATTCCTATTATGTATTGACTTTGCCATGCCTCTATGCCAAAGTTCAGTTTCATAGAGCTTTACGTCCTGATAGGTCTGGCAGTCATGTATGAGGTACACATGCATGTGTCTCCATTGCATACATGCAATATAAAGCGATATGGTGGCGTTCCTTCATGAATGTTTTCATGAGAATATATGAGAACTGTGAGAAGTTTTCAGCATATCATTCAGATATAAAAGCACATTCCTTGTTACCCTACTTGTTTCTGGACTTATATACCACACTTGAGTGGAAAGACAATGGAAAAGCATGGCTTATTTATCGTGCATAGCTGTTGTAAGTTAATGCGGTCCACTGGGCACATGCACCCTCTGCCAAAGCTAAGGTTGTGAATGGTTTTAAGTGGGTGACAAGTGTGGCATAAGTGAGATAAACACCTCATTGGGCAGTGTAGCCAGCATAACCACCACAGGCTGAATGACAGCCTGTGGTGAATATGTTGAATACAGTGACAAACTTGGTGTTTATCTACCACTTTAAGGTCGAATCCCACGATGCAATCTAACCCTTCAAACCCCTTGCAATTGAGACCTTAGACCATTGCTTACACTCTAAATTGCAAGGGTACACAGAGGAGTGTTCACCCTACCAAATCCCACAGTTGCAAATAAAATGATGTCACAACCCTGCAATTTGGACTAAATTGACCTCACTTTTCAATAGAGGGGTGGCACTTCATGATATTTCTGTTGGTGATTTACTAGACATAAATAGGAAGAATATTATGGATAACTGTCTTTATTTTAGTATACTTCTGTCCCTTATGTCTAGACACAATACTATAGGTTAATATCTATGGAATGATAGACCTACAACCTGAAGGTTTGTAGGATGTGACCGCCCTCTTTTTCTGTATGATAGAACACACTGTAAATTGCAGAAACTTTCCACATTAGCAAGGAAAAATATCTAATTATCTAGATGTTAGTTCATAGCCCAATCTGCAAGGGGCTCCTTGCCTTTATACCTGCCTGTAGCCGTTATACCCCTTGCAATATACAGGCAGGGAACCAAATTGCAACAGAGGTCTAAATTGCAGAAACTTTCCAGCAAAAATTGCATTGTGGGGTTCGAGCTTAATTTTACCAATGCAACTTGCATTCAAGTGCGTATGGATAGCCACATGTACACATAGGTTTGTTTTGCATGATATAGACCAGAATCTACAGGGACTTAACTGCCCTTTGAAATATTGCCAAGACCAGGTTCTAACAGGAAACCAATGTAACGCAAATCGTGCCCAATGCATCTATTTTCTGTTAAATTCTCCATATAACCTAAAACCAATAAACCAAACAGGACAGACCATGTCAGCCAGTTCAGATAAGGTATTTTGTGATTTGTGTTGGGCTCACCTTGCATGTCTGAGACGCAGTGCAGTATAGATCTATTGATTGGCTCTATATATATCATTGTGTAGTCAAACGGAAACAGGTGAAAGTGGGTGGTGAAATAGGGAACAAGCTCTGTAGCTTCTAGGTCTAGCACCGACTTTTTCCCCTGTTTCCCATCCTTTGGCTTCTGTAGCTTTCCTCCCTCTATACACCGTGAGACATTCAGGGTTCCCTTACTACGTCCTGACTGGGGCGCACTGCACTGCCCCCTAGTGTGAGTGGCGAGCAGTAAGGTTGTGCCGCGGCTACCCCGTCCTGTGCATTGTTGTGTAGCGGGTGGAGGCGCACGGACGTACCCTGCGACTCACCAGCCAGCGGACGGGGCACGACTGGATACACACCGGGCCAGCACTGCCACACTCCCGGCAATCAACTTCCCGCCCTCATACCCTAAGCTTCCGTGAGCAGCTCGCAGGAGGAGTAGCTCATAGAGCAGTGTCAAAGCCTCTGAAAGGCAATTGCTTGGGTTCTTGCAGTCGCCATGAATGTGTGGACCACGAAAGGAACCGAGTCAACTCAGCCGTGGTTGGCACGTGTGTCAGATCTGTGTTTGCCAGGAGACCTCCAGGAGGAACTCCGAGTAGCTTAGTAAACCCTGGAGGAATAGTCATAACCCTCACCTCACACTCATCAGGTGTTTAAATAAAACGCTTCTGTTTAATTGCGAACCAACCCATGCAGCGTAAAAGGGGGACGTTATAAAGCAGTTTTCAACCCTCAAGGACCACAAAACTGCACATGTCCCCCTCTGGATTGAAGGGCATATTGCCACGCACTACAAAAGGAGAGAAAACATAACCTTTCCCAAGGATCGCTTGTTTTGAATGTAGCAAAACCTGCTATGTGGACGCAGGTGATCTTAAAGTAGGATCACCAAAGCGTGGGATACATCTAGATCAAACACGGACCTTTTTGGTTATAATTGGATACGCCTGAATTGGCAACCAGACATTTTTTCATCCTTGACCGTGTACTGAGGTGTAAAATCAAAACTAAGGAGCATGTCTACCACCATCAACGCTAGGATCCTTTACTCTCCACTAGGAATGTACCGTGTGGTTGTCGTCTTTTCCCTGTTCTGGATCACCGTGGGTAAGTACTGTGCCTTAAGATTAAACCTGCAGCCCGCTTTAAATGTCAAACAACGCTGCAAACAAACAGGGCAAATAGTGTGTACACACCTTATTCAAATCTGAACGGGTGATGCAAATATCACTATGCTAGCTTTGTTCTCAATCAATGGGATGTCTATCTGGGATTGCCTCAGATGAATACCAACTTTGTGTGACTCTCTCTCAACTTCAGGCACATTTGTTTGGTTCCCTGCATGATCATAAGGTCGAATCCCACGGTGCAATCTAACCCTAGAAAGTTCTTGCAATTTGGGAACTCTTGCAGATAGGGGGACTTGCCTTTACTGCAAATTGCAAGGCTTTTAACATGCCATTGCATTTTACAAATCTGACTGTTGCAATTAAACTGACCCCTCACCCTTGCAATGTAGATCTGTAAGCTGCATTAAATCGCAATGCCATTCTCTTTGATATTGAATTTGCAAGCTGTTGTAAGTAAGCACAGTGCAGAATGAGACAGAAATTGAACTATGTGTGTTATTTATATGGATATTTTGCATATGAATTGTAAGGTACGGGGCAAGTTTAGATTGCATAGTGGGACTTGGGTTGCAAGTTGAAGTGAACACACATGTGTATTTATCAATAACTTTATCCACATTTCTGTAAATTGCAAGTGAATTCTGTAAATTGCAGAAACTTTTCACTTAAATAAGGGAAAATATCTAAATATAAAGATCTTAACTTTAGTGCAAATCTACAAGGGATTCCTTGCCATTAAAGCCCCCCCGTAGCCGTTATAGGTCCAAATTGCAGAAACTTTTCAGCGAAAATTGCATCGTTGGATTCGACCTAGACAGTCAACACAATAGGAAGAAGGCCCTAAGGCTTTCTCCTGGCATCTATACTCTAATCAATGATGTTCTAGGTATGGATAGCTTCAATAAGCCAGTTCACCTCTTCAATACTCTCGGTATATATATATATATATATATATATATATATATATATATATATATATATATGTATGTATATATATATATATATATATATATATATATATATATATATATATATATATATATATATATATATATATATATATATATATATATATATATATGGGCATAAATCACTAGACTGTGGCGAATAAAGACTATGCATGATGCTAATAAATACAAGACCAGGTCCACTGTATAGCAGCCACAAAGACTATAAGTTCCCAATGAGAAGGATTGACGGCGGGGCAATAAGGCACAGTGCCTGGTTCCATGTATGCTGCCCTGGAGCGGGGGTGTGGGTGTGTGACCGGACAGAATGGTTAGGTACTGGTGTGGCGGCAGCTGCGGATTATTGGCGAGAACACAGAGAAAGATAAATCACAGGCCGGTATATATATTAGGGCGGGGCAGCGGTCGGCCAGATGATAGCCACCGGAGACTGGTTACAGTTGTAGCGGCCAGCAGGATGGTACAGGGTCGGTGGGTGCTGGGGGGCTAGTAGTGATTGCGTGGAGGAGGGGATGGATAGGGGTACTGGTAGTGATTCTTATATGCTAGAACTGTAAATGATGATTGGCAGCACATATTACAAACCACGCACCAGGAGAGTATATAGATGGGACAGGCTACTGAAGGTTTAGTGTTTAGGTCCGCCCTGACCAATACCGTTGTATAGTTCAGTATAATATCCCTGTATGCTTTCATCCAAATAAAAATACTACCTACCACCACCACCCTAACTATATCCTGGCCGTACCATGCACCATACCTGGCACCCTCCCGCCCACCATGACCCCTCAACATGCCCAAATGCTACTGTACACCCTAGGAACATCCAACTAAACCCCACCCCCTCCCCCACACAAGACAACCTGCTCATTAAGGGTCACCAATTACCCAGCTTCCCGCTGTCTGTAACGACAGGTTCGACAGGAGGTCCCAGTGTGCTATACCTCGTCCACACCGTTAGTTGGTGACATATGGCACAGGCTACAGTACACGGCCTGGTCAAAGCAGTTTCTATATATCATAAAAACGTGCTATTTAGAGAGAGTTAGAGTGGGGAACTTGTATTTGTCTGCCACATGCATCTTCTTAGACTGCATGTTAAATTGGACAGACTACATGTATTTTGAGCATGATCCAATGAACACATTGCCCATTAAAGCATATGATTATGTCACCATTACCGTTTTTACATCGGTAATTCAAATTTATACGTTGATATAATACCAAAACTATGAAACCAAAACAAATGATATAGGTTGTGTACCCCAACTTTAGGTGTAAATACAGTTTACCTCACACACCCAGACTGAGAACCCAGGTAAAAAGGCGTCCCCCAAAACGCCGACAGACGCCCACATGCAGACAATCTGAACAAGATGTGGATGAAGGTTTTCCTTTTCACATAAAAAGCAGATGTTCAACATAATGGCTCATGCTGAGATATGACTATCATCTGTCATGTCGTAGATATTTAAGTGAAAGTAGATAGTTACACGGAAGTATCACAAACAGCCCAGTTGCAGAAACTATTTCAGTTGTTGTTTTTTTCACCACTACACTTGCACGATTCAAATGCTGTTATTTCTAAGGGACATGCTGCTGCTCAAGCTATCCCGAGAAAAAAACAGGTGATGAAACGATTCTTGCAATTCAAATGGGGGTTTTGGGTGTTAAATTGCGGTCGGTGTAGCGCCTTTAATGCCTCGTAAAGCTCTCCTACAGACGTGCGGGGACTGATTGCTAGCGGGAAGTAGTTGTTAAACATAACTGATTGGGCAAATAAACCCCAGGGAAATGGGGCCTATCCTGGGAAATGAGAGAAACCATTGTTAGGGGCATAGTGTGGTGTGCACGTCATCAGACTGCAAGTCCTTGTGTTTGCATTCTGTATATGTGTGACCATTTGCACGCTGCTACCTTTGTTGGTGGGGGCTTTCAGCTGTTATAGCCCCCCGGCTGTGGGGACGACTCCCATCAAATCCTAGAGTCACTTTTGATCATTTGGCTGGTGCACTCTCATCGTTCACACCTAGTGAAGTATTTGCGGCGGAGGGATGGAGATGAGAAAGGGGCTAGGGGAGGGATGAGGCTTAGTACGTGAGTGCGGGAGAACCTGACACGCTTGGTGGTTTTGTTTTCCTTGCTTGTCAGAGGGTTGTTCTTCGTTTGACAAAGCCCCATATCCACTGAGGCATACTGCGTAAGGCGACCAGTTGGATTTGCTTTCATACCAGTAGGCAAATTTGTTCAGCATTTAGTGGGGAACAATCAGGCAAAGTAATGCTCCCACACCCCCAGAGACAGCCGAAACACCCCCTACAGTAATGCACCATGTCCCCCAAGGCTTTTCAGTGTGAGTCGAACTGTTTGTAGTAGGGCTTGAACAGCACAATAAAAAAGCTGGCCTGCCCTTCTGGCCCCGTAACGCCCCCACCACTGGCTAGTTAGCAAGCCACAAAATGAGATCCACAGATTGGATGATTGCAGACCTGGGGAGCACTACGATTGGAGCCAATTCGTATAGACTGGGCACAGGTCAGTTTTTTAACGCCCCTTACACTGTTCAGTGCCGACTTCGACAGTGTTCACAAGACCTCACACAGGAGTAGCAAGGACTGGGAGCCTGTAGATTTCCGCTGTCCTTTAGGGCAGCTTCATGCACGTCCCGCAGAGATCCAACCTAATGAACTTAAGACCAGTCAGACGCAAGCCGGGCGTGGGAAATAACGACCTCTGTCCAGTGGGCCCGGGCCAGTGGGAGTAATGACCAAGGGGGTTGGCGGGATCAGGCTTGGGGCTCAGACAGGCGGGAATAAAATCAATATCGTTAGTTTTCTCTAGTTAGTGAGGGCTTGTGTGGGCTTGGGTGGATCAGGGTTTGGGCATATGTACAAAACAGGCTGGTGGGTGGTTAGAGGCATCTGGCACTATCCAGGAGCCTGCAATTGTTTTATTTTTTTATGAGGATGGGGACATGTTCAGACCCCGTCCCCCTCAAAAAAAGAAGAAGAAAGAACGAAAAGAAAAACAAACTTTTAAATAACCATCCCCAAAAGAGGTCAAACAAAAAACAAAGCCAAGCCGAAAAGAATTTAAATTTTTGGGGCCTTTGAAACTTCAGTACTGGTCCGCGTCCCTGCATCCACTAATTAATTCGTCTTTGGTATACAGATTAGTATAATACATAGAATAATAATTGTTAACTCTGACCACTCACCCCACCCACCCCCATCCCCATGTCAAATGACACCATCCTCGTTACAGGATATGAAAAACACCCCCTATCCACGGATTTTGGAGCTAAAAAGGCACCCTATTTATTATAAAATCACTGATTTTTGGTGCCTAGAAATAACCCCTATTTTCAGAAAACACTGACATGAAAAATAATCTACCTCCTTTATTAAAGAAAATACTAACGGAGATAAAATGATTATGTGGCTCAACTACAATGACAATTTGCTGTGCCTAGGATTGTGATGTCATTTCATGAAACGTCCTAGGCTATCATACTCATGGAGTAAGCATATGTGCTACTGTGCATGTGAAAAGTTTACAACTATGGAAGTTGTACACCCACTCATTTCGCGCATACATGAACATACGTAGATGTATCTATCAAATTCAATTGAGGAAAGTGCGCCTGATATAAAACACAACTAGATCTATATTAGTGCATCAACCGCACAGGCTGCCGAAAAATTTAAAAAGGGGAATTCTACTCTCGGAGACAGTAGAAGACTCTCAGTAGTAGTTTAATCAACGCGAGTTCTCCAACACTTTAATTAACTCTTCTTAATGGCATGGAGTAATTGCAAGGGGAGCCTCTGTCGTGTGTCTTCGGCTATCCATCACACTAACTAATGGGGCAGAGATTTTAGTGCTAAAATGTGGTATTCTACATACTATGATACTGGCTCTTATCTGTGTGTGCCTTGCAGTGATGTACAGTCTAAGAGTTTGTACACAAATTGACTTTGGTGCAACTGAGAAACTATGTCGTCAATTCCTTGGATACAAAATAAGTGTCATCTCTCACAGCCTCCCCAATAATGCACCCCAATAAACCCAACTTACCACTAAGGAACTTAAACCAGCCTCTAGACTGAAGCAATGAGGGTTAGCAGTGCGTCTCAGCCAACCCTTCCGGCTCCAGTATAGTGTACCTGTAAGATGTGTTACTATGTAGCCGGTTCTATTTCGCCCTGAGGCATGTTTCATATTATAGAACAGCCTTTCCAACATGGGTGGCGAAGCCTCTGTTGAGGTGAGGTCTAGTTAAAGGTCTCATCATTGACTCCCCCTCAACTAGCCCTGAGTGAGAATAGCTATGATGACAGTCTGGTGAGTACCTTCGTCTGTCTGCTCTGAGCAGTTCAGAGCTGCTCAGAGCAGCTCGTGTTAATGGTACCCCCATCTCCGTCCATAAGGAGCTGCTCAGATGGCAACCTGGAGGACGCCAGGTGCTCCTCGTTAACCAGACTCTTATAATGCATAGTATGGCCTATTCTCGCCGAAAGGGGGCAGCGAGCTGCTCCCCTTTCGTCCGCCTCTTCCGCTGAGCTGCTCACTCTGATCAGCAACAAATATTTTCAGTTTCAATGAAGTTTCATCGTATATACATACTTTATAGCCTATAGGTTCTTAGCTGGTATGGGGTTAATAAATCATGCACTTAATTCACGGTGCATATACAGTGTGAACATTTATCAGCATGCGCATACATAGATAAGAAATGTTTGCATCCTGACATCCCCCAGTCTATACAACATAGAATTTATCGGCAACGCATTCTTGTTTGGGAAATAAATAATCCAGTAAGAGAGCTAGAATCTTGAAAGTTGAGAAGGGGTCTTTTTGAGACGTCTCTCTGCGTAACCCATGATTGAAGACCCCTCACGGCTGTCCTTGGACTGTCTGTGACACAACCATGTGAGAAGATAGGATACAAGCTAGCAAACCGTAAAGGTCACCCTTGTGTCTCTTGTGGACAAACTCCATGCAGACACAGAGAAAGTGTGCTTCATAGATCAAACACTCCCCAGCTGTAGGCCACATGCATGCAGGTCCCCAGAGTCAGAAGGCAAGTCGTAGCCTTTGTACCCCTTACAACTTGTATTTCATCCTCCCAGAAAAATCTAAGATGCATACGGTGCGACTAAATACTGCTAGTTTATACTGTAATCTCAGCGACTTGTATATTTCATATGAAAAACCCATAAAGTCTGCATTGATAAATAATGCACTGCAGGGCGCGGCACAATCATATCATTCCATTGATAACCTTTTCCCAAATCTTTCCCAAATGGAAGGTTGAGTGAAATACTGGGAATGGTCTAGACTGGTATGAGGACTGGTAATTGTTTCAATTTGCCATTGGTGAATTTGTGTCGACATTCTCCCACGTGGTCACAAGCCATTCCGATGGGCCCAAAGGGGATATCATGGTTGGTGGGTGGAGGTAGGTGGAGGATCCACTGCCCCTGCCTACTGAGACATGTACACCTCGATCTGGGGTCGGTAGTCGTGACATGATAGTGTCGGAGCTCTCATGGGACTGAGCACAGTGTATGACACCTACCGAGAGCTTCTCATAGCTAGGATTCCCTTTCAACCCATTTACTCCTTCATCTTCTACACTCATCCTCTAGGGTCCTGAGTTATAGTTACCAGAAGGATGCAACATGCTAACGTGTAGAACCACCTGATTCTGGTCCTACATGGATATGCGTGTGTACATACCTACCAGTGCAACTCAATACTCTGAGACCTTACATTTACAGGTCCTCGACCTGTATACACATGTGTTAAGTCGTAATACCACCCCAGGACCCTAGACAATGGATCCTCGATCACCCCCGCCCCTCTACAACCTCAGCGACTTCCTGCAGGTAAACAGTGAGAGGGGAGAGGGAAGGTAGGCCATGGATTACGCTGAGTGTTGCCGTAAACATTATATATCTGATTAGTGTAACATGCAAGGGGTGTTGACCTAATCCTTGGGTAACCATGTAGGGTTTGATACCCGACCCTTTTCGCTTTGAGCTGTGTTTATATGGGGAAACTAAGCCGCCTGTGTAAGCGCCCAATGTGTGTATGGATTACAAGGCCTCAGTCCATCTCACACCCCGACTCCCCATCTTCACTACCACCTTTACCCTTTCCCCCACACTTTCACCACACCCACACCTGTCCCAATACATCAGCAGGGTTCGATATAAAGGTCCCGGCAGCAGTTTACAAGTATAACATGTTGTGAGACTGTGGAATGCCTAACCTCCTGTTTGTATGCGTCATGCAATCATTCCACCTAGCAATAGTGATGGCCTCCGGGTAGGAGCTATGACAGCTGAGATGAGGAATTCAGTGGGAGTTTGGACATGACTCTTTACAGATTAGAAACCCGGTTAATAGGTATAAGGTCTGCTCCAAGACACCCCTGTCGGCGTCAGTCATAATCAGCAGCATGACGTAATGACGTAGATAGGATGACTTGGGTTTCTAGTCAGCTGTTGGGTTATCTGAATCCTCCCGGCTGTTCATGTATGAACGCAGTCTGGGCGGAAGTCGGGGTGGGAGTTCCGAGTACGCGTGCGCGATGGTACCTGCACGTTACCACACAGAGAGAAGAAATGGAGTCGCAACGACTCCAAAATGGGAGTCCAGCTCCTATCACTGAGGTGACCCCCTTTGGGACTCTCAAGTGACTCCGAAAGATTAAGGAGTCCTGTAGCTTTGACTCCCTTCATAGGGAGAGTCAAATGGCCCTGATGCCATATAAATAGAGTGTCAATCAGATGGGACTCTATCACTGAATAGAGTCATATCTAGCAGACTCCATACAGAGAATAGACATGGAGTCACTGTAACTCTGAAATGGTTGTCTTGAAATAGGGAGTCAAAATGTTTAGTCCCTAGGAATACAGTTAAACTTAATTATTAGGGTTTATACCATAGTAGGAATTTGTCTTGTCCATCTTTTGTTTGTACTTTACCTTAGTCATCCAGGTTGAATTTATTTTGACCATGGAGACACTGTGAACACTTTGAGTTTGGATTTTATCCACAAAAATGGTGTATTCGCAGTACTCCAGCCTTTGTTTACTTATCCCAAAAACTTGAGCATATCCCCTTCTATTTAATGTGTGAACAATTGCTAAAAGAGTGATAACCTGAAGCCAACTCCTCCAGATGACTAGCTATGCTCATCATCAAACCAAATGAATCACCATATGATGAGCAAAATTGCACAAACAGCATTGTGGGGCCCTCTAGTAGAAGCACTGAGAAGCACTTGCTGGCTAAAGCTCCATTTCAAAGCTGAGTTAGAGAGTCAGTGTGACTCTCTTTCAATTGGTTTGACTCCATTCCCTCCCTCTGTATTGTGTTAAGTAGGTCAAACATTGCAGGAAGTCAATTAGGAGTCAGCTCAGTTAGACTCCACTTTGAGCTCTGTCCCCTGTGACTACCCCTCCTGGAGTCCACCAGGCTGTGACACTCATTCTATGGGAGTCAATTCAGTAGGACGCCATACTGCAAACATGGTGTTCAGCAGTTAGGAGTCTATTAGCCATGGCTCCTTTAAAAGGGGAGTCAATATAGAGTCCTGCTCAGTTGACCCCCAGTTTGACTCCATTCCAAATGATGTGACTCCATTTCTTCTCTCTGTGCATATAGCATGTAGAACCATATGTCAGTCTATCCCTGCTAAAATGGACGTAATACCTGTGAACTCTGTGGTCATGCAAGGAGAGACGTTTGTCCGTGTGATTTATCAGGGCAGAATATTAACCATCCCTGCGGGTTATGTCGATGACATACCTATTCAATCGCCAGTTCTTTATGTTCCAGTGGCGGCGGAGCGGTGCGGGATGTGGGGGATACATATGTATTGTATTTGCCAAAATATGACTTTTTAATAGTTAATTCACTGCAGTAGATTTGAAGTCTGTTAATTTACACCCATTTTTATACAGCGAAGCTACAAAATACTTCCATAAAAAGGTTGGTTTATTATTGGAAATTACGCACGAATGAAACCCATTATATTGCTTGTATAAACATCAACAGGACATCTCTATCTTTAGCCATATTGGTAGCAAACAAACTAAATGTTTACCTGACTAGAGAAGCTTAATTTACACCTTGATTAAAAACCTCTTGCTATTAAATTCAATCTTAAGCTCCATGGAGACAAATTGTAATGTCCGAGGTGTTTTATGCCAGTACAGCAGAAGACACTGTCGGCATTGTTTTCCTAGTAGCCGACGCACGTCAGCACTCACGTCAACTCTTCTGGCTTCAACTAAAAATCTCCCTTCGGACCATGGCATGAGTTTGCTGTGTCCTTTGAAGTGTTTTTACACAGAAAATATAATGCCCAGCTGCCACTTTTGATGTGAACTATTTTCACACCTATTGTGACAAAAAGACCTGATCAAAAACGTTATTGGTGTTTTGATATCTTGTCAGAGAGTATGCTTTTTTTAGGGCTCCTGGTAAGCGGTGGCATGATTTGTATCCACCAGTGAAGAATGGGTCTTTATTCATGGCCAGTTTTTTTTTTCTTTTTTTTTTTGTGGATATCAATTAATATGTCCTGAAGGCATCGCAGTACATCACCATAAGACCTTAGCTCTGATAAGCTCAGAGATGAGCATAAATCGTCTTCGGGAGGAAAGGAAAGGGAACAAAAAGTGCCATTAACATTCCACACTGTTAAAAATTTTCCGTAGAAAAAACGAAGAATCATTGGCAACAGTGGATGCCAATCTTTCACCGTTTTTTTAACGGTCACCGTTTTTTTCAATGTCATTGTAATTTTTACGGAATTTCTCCGTTATTTCTAAACAATGCCTAAGGATAATTAATTACAGATTGTTTTGGTTCAATGCTTTACACCATTATTTTTTCATATGTATATTCAACCTCTGGTTTGACATTCTAGAACTTCCACTGTTCACCAAAATGGATGTGGTATTTATATATGGTTTGGTTGCATATGCAGCTCATCTAGACATCCTAGTGAGGGGGGGGACATCATAATCATTATGATTATAAATAAATACTTGAGAGACACATTATGCCCTTCATAACTTTAGAGTAACAATCTAAGAACATAGATTACCTCAAAATTGTGATGAATTAAAAACTGTAGTGGTATGCCTGTGTATTATTTTCTATTACCACATAATGGGTGTTTATGATATCCCTGCTACTCTCCTTTGCTACACAAAGATTGATTATTTTTTTGAATATCTGAAATCTATGAAACTACAATGTAGACATGCATTTTGATAACATGGTACATAAACCAAAGTGTATACTTTTTGAATTTTGCAACAATTTGATCGGTTTAGGGTCTAGGACATTGAAGAAAGTCTCAAAGTGAGCCCCGAGGCCACCTAGTGGGAAGATATGAAACTTTCAAAAAACAAAGATTCACCGTTTACGAAATAACGGTACTTTTTCGTAGTGTTTTACACAGATTCACAGTAAAATCACTTAATCTAAGGGTGTTTCATTGTAATAGAAATCACGGTGAAACCCCGTAAAATTTAACAATGATTCTCTGTAAAATCTACGGAATTTTTTAACAGTGCACACAGTCTAGTTTCTTGCATGCCGTCAGACGTGCCCGAGATAATTCTCGGCACTGTAGGCGTTCACTTGAATTAATGCCCGTTATTAACAAAGCTACCGATCTTTTACAATTCACTTTAAAAATGTAAAGTAGTTTTTGGATTACTCTACACAGATTGGGGCAGATAACCTGTGGTACACAAATATGAAGCTGTTAATGACGGGCCCTCACTCATAAGGATATACATTGACTGATCGACAGATACATGTAGATAGTAAGGCGAACAAAGTATAACAATGCACCAATTGTTATACTTGTTAGCGATGGAACATTGTAGTTCCCTTGATTTTAATCCAATCCAAAGATAATTTCCTCGTCATCCCATCATTTCTGCATGCTAGACTATTCCGGGACAGAAATATCAGTGGCGGATCCAGGATCTGGAAAAGGAGGGGGCGCGGCCCAAAAGGAGGGGGCCAAAATATGTAATTAAACTCTAAAGTACTGGGGAAAATGGGGGTGCGCGCGCCTCCACTGCCAGCATTCCCTTGCAATGAAGCCATTAATTCCCTTGCAATGAAGCCACTTGAAGCCGTGAGTTTAAAGATAAATGCGACCGCATGACTGGATTTGGTTCTGCTACTGATAATCTCTAATAACTCTAGATTATATTAGTTTTATGTACTAGGAATAAGAAATTCAAAAAAAATCATATGTTACGGTGCTAACTTTTATCATATGGCTATGTTAAGTGTAAACAGCTTGACTATAGAAATGAATGGGGAAAACATATTTTTCTATAATTTGATATATCTAATGTCCCTCTACTAATTTATCTTTAAGATTCTATGGGCATAATTATAAAGAGCATCTATACGAACATTTTTAAAGGAGGGAAAATAGGGAGTCACGGAGGAAATGAAAAGGTTCTGATTTTTTCAAGAATAAAAATATTTCCTTAACTAATGGATCCAATACATATTCATACAGCCAATAAATACATTTTACATTGGGACAGTAATTAGCAATTGACTGCAAATATTTTTCCAGGGTAGGTTAGACCATTCAGAGTGGGGAATTAAGTAGAAATAGTACAAGTAAGAGGTTTGGATTTTCGCCACCAGGTGGATTCTGTGTTAGTTGGCATATTTACTTTTAAGACTCAGCCAAGGAACCCTTTTCTGTAGCCTTTCAACACCTTTGCTCCTTTACCGCTCTGTCTTACCTGCCATCCATTCACCACACTACTCAGTAGCAACATCCCACACCACCCCCTCTCCTTGTCTGTGGATACCTACTCCCCCTATCATTCAGTTCTACTCGTCGAAGCCACGCGTGCTCGCGTGACATATGGACATCAGAGCGCGGGCACGCGCTGATGGAAGGTGGCTTACGGAGAAGCAAAAGTTGTCTGCTATAGTGCTAGCCTGGAGACAACATAACGCCACCAGAGGCGTGGACGGACGCGCTCCCCTGACTCAGGTACATGTAGTCATAAAAAGCTCAGGTCATGTCGGCATCAGGGTGGCACACTGGCCTCGTGTCCGCTGCGTCTCGTAACTGTCGTTCCATGTGACTTGCGAGCGCCACTTACCTTGGTGCGATGCCGTCAAATATCTCCCATTCCTCTCATTATCGCCCACCCACATGACGCGGTTATGACTAAAATAAGGATGAATGACAACGAACACCGAACCCACTGTGTCGATAAACGAAACGGACACCGTGAGGTCGGTCTTCTAGTATTAGAAACGTTATCACAGAACGCTAGGGGTAGCAGGGATGGGGGGGGGGAGGGCAATCCATTGCAGGGAAAAAAAGATGACTTTTTGCTATCGCACAAGATGATGGGTGCGATAGGCAGTAAATTGCGCTGTAACGTAATACAGGTTTGGGCACTGCCATGTGGGATTGTTGTTTGATGATGAGGACACAAAGGACGAAACAATACTCGTTCCGCCAACCGCCGTAGGGAGGATGTTGGTGGCGGCTAACGGCCCTGTTCTTGGAGCGGATCGTGGCTAAAGAGCAGAGGAAGGAAATAGGGAAAGGTAGTAGGCGTGGTGTCCTCAGACAAAGCACCTCCAGGCAAAAACAAAGGATTGGGATGGAACCGACAAAAAAGGGTCGGTTGTCCCACGAGAGTTGTGTTTGCTGTTTAAATTAATGTTCTCACTGCAGCCAATGGAGGACCTTCGTCCCAGTAGACCCGTCGATGGAAAGGCTGGGCAGGGGGGCCAACATTGTGGGTAATTGAAACAAGCAGATACCTCGGCAGACCACCTCTATAGGACAATTTGGATATGCTTTGCCTCCCATCCCCCAACTAAAAGTACAAAACAAATGTTTGTCTTACACCTACGTAAATTCGCCTTATTTTCCCCGGGAATGAATAGGATATAAGATCGTGAGGCCTTTCATACCCATACCGTCGGTTATTTGTGGGAATCGGAAAAGCCATTTCCTTTATAGATAAATGAATATTTCATGTAGGTTAAGCACTTTGTTTCAATTCTGAAACAAGAGATACGGCTCTGATCTAAAGAGGGGAGGTATTATCTCAAGTTGATCAAAGCATGGGTCCTATAGATCAGAGAGATGCCTGGATCACTTAGAACTAATTGTCGCATCATTCATTAATCCCTTCTGACCTGCCAACACAGGCAAAGGGAGATTTAGAGTGAGGCACCATCCCACGCCCTCCTTTTGTTCATGTTCGCTCACACTTCAGCATTGGCAGCAGGAGACAAAACAATGCTCAAATCCCATTCATCTGGCCTATTTTATATCATTGCCCATGAAAGTTTCACGCTGCTGTCTTCAGCTGTGCGCTTTAGCCACCGGGTAAGAATCACTCATCAGAACTTGTTTCTGTGTGTGTCTGTGTGCCAGAAGCGATAATCCCATCCGCCAATCCAAGCAGGCTGCAATTCTGCATAACGCGCCGTAGGCTTGTCTCTAGAACTTCCTACTTCCACTGCTCCCTGTTGCCCTTACCCTGCTGCTGGTTAAACTACGCCCAGCTTGATATATGCGTTCAATTTGAATACATGTTATGCCTGCCTGTAGCTAAATCATTGTATAATACCTTTCTGGTTTGAAAGAATGGCGACGTGAATTCAAAGAGCCATACACAATTGTCGTGCACACAAACATGCATCTCGTTCTGACAATCGCGGTACAGATTGGACTGCTAGAATGGATAACACGACAGATTGGGTGCCACTATGCCCTCTAAAATTGCCTCCACACGGTGATCTATCATAAAGTAGTAAAAGGTACTGCAGTGTTTGTGGTTAGGAAGGATAGGTTACTTTCACTGCTGCTACACCCTGGACGCTTTTTCTCCTGCAGCATGCGTATCCCTGGATGTGTCTAGATTGGTTGTAGCGTTCAAGTCAGAGCTATAGTGTCTGAACACCCATGCTGTCTTGGTAAAAGGGTGTGGATGCCCTTTCTTCTCTTTCTGTTCTATCCCATACAAGAGGACATTCTGGGCCAGAATAGGTGCAGCTCAGACTCCCATGCATGCTCTATAAGCCTTTATCCTCACGTGTCTTCTCAGTGTTAACTTAGCCTTCTATAGCTCTCCACACACACAAACAGAGCAGCTGCCGACCCTAGATACGACGGCGTTGCCCTTCCTTATGCTCCACAATAGCTCCCTTCCCTAATATCCACACTTTACAACAGCCACGTATTTGCATGCATCTCCTCTATATGACGATATATGTGTAGCCCTCAGGTTGAAAAGAGCCAGTTCCTTCCTATTCCATGAACCATTCATTATGTTCATATCACAATACGCTTGGGCAACCTCCTTGTACTTGACATATCTTATGGCGTCCATGGCAGAGCACCATCTTAAACACTGCCCTTAGTTCTTAGATGGGCCTTCATCTGTTAGGGCTTTAATCTCCAGTCGGACGTGGCCAGTATATGGAAAGGGCCTGGCCTCACTCCCCGCCGATCCCCTGGAGGATCCCTTATTGCCAGCCCATACCTCCTACGGTTCTCATCCCTTTGCAGTGCTTTCTTTCTTTTGGGTGTCCAATCTTCAAAGGTCAGGCAACAAATCCACCTTGATATATATTCTGGTGGTGGAGCCAAAGGACTTTAGGGGCATAAAGATTTCGGGATATATTGATTCACTGTTTTCATAGCAATTTTACATCATCAGTGCGTAATTCCAATAGTAAGAATAGCATAGGGTGGTAGAAATCAAAAATTTAATCTATCTATGATAGGAATGATATTTAGTTTGCATCATAGGCCAAAGTGTTTATTACATTTATATTATACCGTTCATGATGGAATGAACATTGCTTCATACCCGGTACATTTTTTGTAAGATTTACGTCTGAATGGAGAAAATTGATACAGGTATTTTCAGCAATTCGTGAGCTTTCGTAAGGGACGTAATCGATTCGGGGTGGAACTTTGCATAATAATAGAGTTAGGCGTTTTGATCCTCCCTTATATCCGAACTGGCAGTCGCTGTCACCAAGACATATGGCTGGGGAACCAGACTGATCCGTCCTTTCGTTGGATACCACGCCAGGCGGATGTGGCTCTGGCATGCGCACGCGTACAAACACCTCGGGCAACCGGAAGCTGTGGAGATGATCTAGCCAATAGGATTTCTCGATAGCGGCACCATTTGCTTCAGGCGATCATAACGCCCCTTGCACATACACTTTTTCTCCCTTATACCTTCCTTTTTATACCCCTCACATTTTTCCGCCCTTGCATAGCGTCTGAGTTGGCTCTTCCGAGACAATGATCAATACTGTGATAGCCAAGAAGGTATCTCTCACATTTATTATGTCTGCAGTTGTGTGGGAGAACACCCCCTACCACTCTGACCCTTTTGCCACAGGAGGAATGTACTTTTGTCTTGGTTATACTTGACGGGCTGGGTATTGAATTATGGACCCTCTCCAGTAGCTGGATGACGTCTGCTCGCCTTGTGACCAGGTTCCGTAGGTTCCACACCCCGTTTAATACTATATATAGCTGGTTTTCCAGGGTGTATATATAGGGATCTGTCATCCACGAGATCCATCTATTCACTAAAGGTGTACACCCAAGGCTCTCTTAGGGACCAAGGAAGGCACCAGGCGTGCCTATATAATTATAATCGTCGAAGAGATAGGTGCCCTCGGGTTTGACAATGGATGGTTAAGATATTCCACAGCCACTGACCATATGAACCCCTCCACCCAAACCAATATTATCAGTTGTATGCATACAAGTTGAGAGTTTGTGATTGCCTAAAATTAATGCAGATAATTATATCTGAGGTGTAATGTTAACTATTGCAGATAGTGGGCAATTTAAACCTATAGTACACAATATGACTAATGTTTCACAGAGAGGCTTTTTGCTATTTAGTGTTATATTCCATGTGCTCTTTTGAGACTGGACTTTTGGAGCTGTGTATCATTTTCACAGCTTCAAAGAATACATTATCCTTCATAAGTTTGGGGTATTTCTTAGAAACTGGCAGAGGAAATGCCCATTAATAGGTTCTGGTGTAAAATTAGCTTTTCCTCGATGCCCTTGTATTGTCGCTACTCATTGAAATCTGATGCACTAGCACCATTCAACAAGAGGTACCGAGCTGTTAAGCAATTTTTCTGCTCAATGTGAAGCACTGCTGCAGTACCACTATCCACTTTAAGTGCACTATGATCAATCCCAGACTAGCGGGGATCGGAAGTGGACTGGAGGGGAGTGAATATATTGATAACACAAAGTGGTTTATTCTTTAATTTGTGTATTAAGTTTCTAGTTTACTAAGTATTTCCGCTGTAATGACAATACACCCAGGTACATGCCTATGTAGCCTGCATCTTTATTAGAATACCCTGCTCGGTTCAGGCAGTCTACAGCCTGATGGTTATTATACATTATTCCACGATTTCTGGGATTCTCAGTGCTTTTCCTGGATATTCCCATGCACATACCTGTCAATATTGCACACCATGAAGGCTGTAGCATCACTTTTGTAAGGTGTGTGGTTATCCAAGGATAACAGGCACCCGGTGCCGTTATCCATGGATAACCTGCATGCCTTACATGTCGCTACATGTCATATGTTACATGTTAAAACCCACAAAATTTCATGGCCAGGGCAGGGCTCGAACCTGCAGTCTGAGATCTCAAATCCAACTCCCTATGCACTGCTCCACAGGGACTGACGAGAGGTGGTTGGCTAGAACCAGGTCTTGATATGATACAAAGCCCGGGGAGGTCATTCACATATAACTTCTATAAGTTCAAAGTGTGAAAATTCCCGGCAGTCTGGGTTGTGCCCCCCAGCTTTGTCACGTTCAAACCAAAGCAAGCCTAGCCAGGCGCCGAGGTGTGTGTACCGATCGTGAATAACCGTGGGACGCATTCAAATATAGCCAAGCCAAGATGGGTGCTGAGGTATGATACGTGGTGGTCTAGTGGTTAGTGCATTGCGCTCAGCCGCCAAAGGTAGGCGGGTCGAGTCCCGGTCCGGGCGCGTCTTCTTTTCGCCGTGTGCCCTCTGCCAGCCGGGTGACGAGGTGTGTGTACCGATCATGTACCGATCGTGTACAAACACTATTTTTCGCCGTGTGCCGCTGCCATAACCGCGAGACGCATTCAAAGCAAGCCAAGTCAAGACGGGTGCTGTCGCTGTCCGCTGCCAGGCGCCGAGGTGTATGTACCGATCGTGTACACACTATGGCTGGCTTCGAGTCCCGGGGAGGGGGAACAATTTTTGTTTTCAACTTGAATTTATTGAGATTCTATTGATTATCTATTGGTATCGTGGAATAAAATAAGTAGTCAATGGATAATTCATGACTTGTGTGTGTTAGTAAAGGATAATTACACTCTGGCTACACCCTCATGTAATTATCCTTTGCTAACACACACTCGTCATGAATTATCCATTGATTACTTGTTCACTAACACACACTCGTCATGAATTATCCATTGATTACTTGTTCAGTACATTGTACATGGCCAAGATCTACATGTTTGTGAGACTATCCCCAGTTTAGCTTCTTGAACAATAGCCTGGAGTTTGGCCTGGGTCTGACAAATAGCTGTTAATTTGACGTGCGCTACAAGAATATTTGAGACTTAAGTTCATTGCCTATACAGTTTTGCTACTGTCCAACACAGGCTTTTCAGTCTGTTGGATGGACGTGTGTTGTTTACTGGTGATTATGCACCCATTATACTGACCTAGATTACTGCATATTCCCGACCACTTTGGGAACGTTCAACAATTATGTCACTGTTATTTAGGCATTTTTCAGGACCCACCCACCCCCCTTGTCACTGTTGTATGGAACATATAGAGGAACCGAAATACCCCCCCCCCCACCCCCTAAGCAGTGACGTAATTTTTGAACGTTCCCTTTCCCTCATTTTGACCTGACAAAGAGAAACAAACACTAGCCGCACAGAAGTCAATTTCCTGGGTGACCTGACAGTGTTGACAAAATACTTAGTGTTGTCGGCGGGCACCTTTGTGTATGCCATTCGTCTTGACTGTCTACTTGTGTTTCTCTAGGTTCACACTGTCAGTTGGGTTCCTCTGATTCATGACAGTGTTAAAAGACCATACAAGACTAAGTTATGGCCTCCTGTCTTGGTGGCACTTAACTCTTCAACTACATGTATATAAAGAAAGTTTCAACGAGTGATTGGTTTCCATGCACAGGGACCACTATGTATTGGGGGACAATGATAAAGCTAAAAGCAAAATCGACGTATCTGAGGACATGCCATTGATGGATTGGCATAGGTGAATTATGTGGAAGTCATGCTAAACAATGCTCATTTAACAAGGGTTTGGTGATTAATACATCATTAATATGTACTATCAATACATGCACTGTGTAAACACATGTAAATGCGAGGCAATGTCACATAAAACGATATATCCACAGCACCATTTATTCAACTTATCCATACACTTTTCGTGGATGCTTGAATGTACCTTTGAATGTACCTTTTTCACAACATACTTCTACTCGTGAGGACATGATAATTTGCATGCTGAGTATTGCAATAGGAAAATTTGAATCAATGAGTCCTACCCAGGTCACTGTATTAGAAAGAGCATATAATAAGCTCATGTCTATTAAGAGCTGATTGACAAGAAAGTATTGTAAAATACATCATATCTCAAATATACATCCTTTCTATGAGACACCCCATTGTGTATGCAATTAGCTGCATTTTCATTCAGGGGAGCTAAAAATTCGTTTAAATCCATTCATTTTTATCCTCTGAAATATGTTAATTCATTTGAGAAAAGTAGTCTTTATCCCCTGGAATATGTATATATGTATATTTCAGGTTTTTATGTACGTGAAATATATTGTATGGCTCTCTTTTACCCTGTATCTTCTTCCTTTCTCTCTGAATTTTACCTTATATACTCATGGAACAAGTAGGCATACTTTGTCTTACATTATGTTCAGTTATATGACATTTTGACATGGCCAATCCAGAGAGGGTGCTTGTTTTCGTTTGTTGTTTCCCCCCGAATGAGGACAGGTAAACATGAAGCACAACAGTAGGCTCTTCTTGGCCTTCATCTATTCAAATAATTAAGTTTATAATACACCTTCACGCCCTGACAGAGGTAATCTGTGGGCATAATGTTGAAATGCCCACAATCTGCAAACCAATGCAAAAGGGTGTTCAGTTTAGCCTTTCCCACTTGATTCTGAAAGGACTTGAAAGTCCAACACGAACCCTTTTACCCCATAAATTCTCATTGAGTATTGGCCACTACCCACCGAGAGCCTGATTGGTGCTGGTTCCTGAATAGACGTGACTGTGAAGTGAGTGGAAAAGTAGACAAGGTGACTTGGGGCTGGACTGGGCGGAGATGAGTATTTGTGGTTTCTATAAAGTCATGGTCCTGAGGCGTGGCCGTGTAATTCTGAGGGAGCATGTATGTACAGTACGTACTAGTGCTGGGAATGATTACAAAAGTAAAGTAATGAACTTGTCTATTCGCCTCTAGTAGACTGTTTGTGCTTTGAACTTGTAGATGGCAACCTTGGCCTTAGTCTTGTAACTTAGGTGGTCAGAATGACGACTTCAGGTTATCAACCTGATGACCTAAGTCGTCAGTATGACAACTCTGCATTGTCAGTATCATCACACTGATGACTGAGGTCGTCAGGTTGACGACCTAAAGTCCTCATTTTCCCACCTAAGGTAGTTGTTTTAGGTATTATGTGAATGAAGGCTACAGGAGAGGGGAGGGAGATGGTAGGTCAGCAGTGGGCGGGGAAATTGGAATCTGAATCAGATGTAGTCTGGCTAATGACACCTGTGATCTTCATTCTCATAGACTGAAGTAGTAGATGAACGATGTTAGACCATGCACAAGTTCATAAGCAGGCTTTTTTGTGTCTTAGATGCCAGCGGGTTTACGTTCTCTTTTCATGCGGATGGCATCTTTGAGGGGAAAAAGAACATACCTTTTATCCTAATGGGTAATGCAGACATACAAGCCCTTCAGGCTAACTTTCACTTTTTGGAGGAAAGTGCGAAGTGGAATCCCCATTCTACTAGTGAGTCCCATAGTTGCGGAATTCAGAGAAACAATGAACAAAATAGCTATCCACATGCATCATTGCCTGGGGTATGTCCTGTACCAATGTTTTTAAATAGCCTATTTTCCGACTATATGCTCCTGGTATGATTCTACTGGGCCTACCACAGTTTATGTAACACGATTATCATCGGCCACAGCGAGCCTATGTAAAGCAGTTAGGGTGGAGGTTTGGCATCGATACTTCCAGGTCAGAGGGTCAGATTGGTGCAGCGAGACTGTCACTTCAGGGTTTGCCCTGGAGGTGCTCAAATTCTACCACCCTGGAGGAAGGAACTGTCGTAATTGCCATGGAAACAGGGGGGAGCGGTGCTTTGTATGTATTCTGTGAAATCAATCAGCAGGCGGCTGGACCCGTGCCTGTAGCAAGTGGGATGGTTTGGGGCCCAGAGGTTAACCCAAGAAGTTACAGTAACGAGCGGGAGGCAGTCGGAGGCAGTGAGGTGGGTGGGAATGTTGTGGTACAGTAAGAAGGTCAAGAAGGACAGGAGGAGGGAATGCAACTTACAGCATATGGTAACACATGGTGTGAGGTTACAGGGTTCAACGCGTGTGGAAATAATCTGGGTAAATGCGTGAGAACTGATTGAACTCAATGCCTTTATTTGCTAGAGTGTATTTCTTGGATTCCAAGCCCGATGCACAATAGTGCAAGTTTATACTATTATCTCTATCCTGCAGTAATACATGTAACGTAGTTCCTTATGAATTATGTATTGCAGTATTTACCCAGCAAATTGTCGTGACTCCTCGTCAACCTGTGTGAAGTGGCTCACACATGTCGCTAGATGGAACACGACATCGCTATAGCACAAGATCACCAGGAATAGCAATGGTGGTGATCACATGGCCTCACCTCAGATGGCGAGAATGGTGATCACTCAGACTCACCAGGGATGGCGACGTGGGTGATCACTCACCTCGCTAGATGAAACACACACCTCATCATAGCACATGTTCACCAGGGATGGCGAGGATCGTGATCACTCATCCTCACCAGGGATGGCGACATGAGTGATCACTCATCCTCACCAGGGATGGCGACATGAGTGATCACTCACTTCGTTAGATGAGACGCACACCACGTCATAATACACATTCACCACGGATGGCAAGGATTGTAATCAGTCACCTCACTAGATAAAACGCGTACCTCGTGATAGCACAGGTTCACCACAGAGGGTGAGGATCTTGATCACCCACACTCACCAGGGATTGCGACACGAGTGATCACTCACCTCGCTAGATGAAACGCGCACCATGTCATAGCGCAGGTTCACCATAGATGGCGAGAGTGGTGATCACTCAGACTCACCAGTGATGGCGACGCTGGTGATCACTCACCTTGTTAGATGAAAAGCTCATGATCATCGACATTGGTAATCATGCAGCCTCACACCTGCCAGATCAAAGTATGTTTTGCCAGAGAAGGTATTGCCATATGTATCTTCCCTGTAACCGCAGACAAGGTGTTCATGTTGATATTTCCCTATGTATTTTTCCTGTAACCAGAGAAAAGGTGTTTATGGATAGTTGCTTTCATTTTAGAGATACCTCTATCTAAATTCAATTGATATTCTCTGTATATAATCTTGTTTGATTCAACTCTGAAGTATTACATGGAAATCAGTGTGAAACAAAGCACATTTGATACGTATGGGACTTATACTTCATGCCCACACTTCCTAGATAGGCTACATGTTGAACAGTGGTGCTGTCTCAACAACTTTGGCAATGGTGGTGATAAGTTGCCACTGTGAGTGAGAGTGAGTGACAGATGATGCAATCCTCAGAGAGCATTGACTTGGAGTGACACAAATTCACATGTTGAGTGAGACCAATGTTGGCAATGGTGGTGATAAGTCGCCATTTTGAGAGAAGATTAACTAGGATTGATACACACTCACGCAGTGAGCGAGAGCCATGTTGGCGATGGTGGTGACAAGTCACCATGCTTTGTGAGGGATGACAAGGGGTGGCACATACTCATGCCATGAGTGAGATCATGTTGGCGACTGTTGTGATAAATCGCCATGCCATGTGAGACTGACACACAGTGGCGAAAGATGACACAGTGAGTTATCACTCAGAAAGGAGTCACCATTGATGACCAATCATGGCGACAGATAACGACAATTTGCTGGGTAGATAAGTGTTTTCCAGTGGTAAATGGCAGTATATTACGGAAGCCGTGGAGGGCCACACCTTGAAAAAAATTCAACTTGAACTTTTTTATCTCCAATATGGAAACAACATAAAATGGATTGTGAAAAACTACTGTCAAACCTGAAATTTCGCCTGTCAACTGTCAAAGTAGAAAAAAAAATCTGCTGTCAATATGATATTTTCCCCTGTCGACTGTCAAGTTGACAGTTGACGGCAGATTTTTCCCTAACTTGACAGTTGACAGTGGAAAATTCATGTTTTCTTATCTGGTGTCAACATGATTTTTTCGCTGTCAACTGTCAACTTGACAGTTGACGGCAGTTTTTTTTCTGACTTGACAGTTGACAGGGGAAAATTCATGTTTTCTTATCAGGTGTCAACATGATTTTTTTTGCTGTCAACTGTCAACTTGACTGTTGACGGCAGATTTTTTTCTAACTTGACAGTTGACAGGGGAAAATATCATGTTGACAGCAATAATTTTTTAAAACTTAATCTTGGTGGTTGTAAGAAAATCGTGCTGATTTTGAAGTGCATGTTTTTTTTGGTGTGGCCCTTGACAGCTTCCATAGTACGTAGCCATTAGCTTCAAATAGGTTTACGCCCTAAGAAATGGCATCTCCATCCACAGGTAAAACAGGTGCAAGCACACTCAGAGAGGTCAAGGACAGATAGGGATATGGATTATAGTGAGAGATGTACTACCTGTGGCTGCCATCACTCTGGTGGCATTGTCCTAGCCCGCAGGATGACCTGCTGTTCCTGCTGCCTTATGTGTATTAGCCCCAGAGCCAGAGACTTTACACCTGCCACAGCCACCACACCTCCCACCATTATCATTCTCCCCCGACCCCATCCACAGCCACCTTGCCCTTGCCGGCCCGCTGATATTAGCTAATTTTAGCCTGGAATAGGCTCTGATGTCTCGGCAGGGAGGCAATATTTTTGCCAATAGGCCACCACCTCCACATGGATAGCAGCAGCAGCTGCTGCCCCAAAACTAGCCTACCGATAACTGCCTCTCTCCCTGCTCTCCAATACACTCAGCGTCCACTCGTGCAACATGTGCAGTGTTTTCTTCACTAGACCAATCTACCAGTCCTTTGGGCAAACGGGTGTATGTTTGGAGAATGTTCCTGGCCCTCTGCAGAGACAAATGTTGACGTCGTCGCGGTTCCCGGGGTGCCGGGCCAAACGGGGCATTGGGGATATATGCCAGATCTCATCTGAATTTGAATTACATTCAGATGAAATCATCTGAAACTTATGGAAACTTAAATGGAAGATTATTATTCAGATGAGATCTCATCTGAAAACAGTCAGAAGTGTGTGATAGCATGGTCCCACCACGTCCCTGAGGAAATGAGGCAGCGTGAATGTTTGTCTCAAGTGTGACGTCATTCTACTTCCGGCCAAGTACAAATCCCAAGAAGAGACCCAGATGCGTCCTTTGGCGGCCATGGAGGGTCCAGGTATTACCTGGCGCAGTGGCGCCCACCATGCTTGTCAAAAAGACCTTCACACTCCAGCGACATATTGTGAGTCGTTGCCGAGGCAACCTTATGTGGCAGCAATCGAGTTAACGGTTGGTTTAATCAAGCAGCAGTCTTACAGGACGGCTGGGCTGATTGTAAAGCCGGCCTTCCTCTGGGCTCACACCGTGAGACTGTGGGCTACTACGACCAGAGGAGACTGGGGCTTGACGGAGTTGATCCTGTCCGGAGGGGACCCAGCCACCTCCCCCGCCTCCCGCCAAGCCAGGATTAACTAGTCACGGCACATTTCCAAACTGATTTAGTTGGCATTCATCCTTGTTCCCTCTAGGCAGCTGTTTCACCTCTCTGCCCAGAAAGAAAAACATACTAATAATAAAGCAAGATTTCATTTATATGAACCTGTGCCTGGGGTCTCTATGTTGTAAAGTTCAGAAAGTTTTCTATGGAGATTTTGACAGATACTGTCCCGACATTCTACTGTTACTTAGATTTATGAAATAGTTTATTGGCTGAAATGATAGGGACCTACAATATGATTATTGCGAGAGTAAGAAGGCATACAAGTATTGCTACTCATTTTCATACATAAAAGATAATTAAAATTGTATAATGCATATTGATCGTTCGTTTCGTTTCTGGATGATAAGATGTAAACCCAGATGTAAACCCGGAAGAAACCTTTCTCTATGTCCACGATATCTTATGGCACGCTGGACATCAGTGAACTCAAAGACAGGTCAGACTGCATAGGCTCTCTAGAAGATTCAGAACACAGCCATGTGTTGAACTCAAAGACAGGTCAGACGTAAGGACAAGACTTGAGATAAGAAAGGGTCTAATTATCTACAAAGAATCATTCATCATGGAGGTGAGGTTCTGCGCATGCTCTAGGAGATTCAGAACGCAGCCATGTGTACTCTGTGTAAGGGGAATGGAATAGGCCATACTGAGGGGACCATCTGCTTGCCTCCCATGACCAATGTCTGGAGGCCAGGGTGACGTGGGTACTGTTATGCCAGGGATTTTGACATTGACATGGAAGGTACAAACCTCAGACTGCCTCAACCACAGCCATTTGGAGATTGCTGCAGCAAAGGACTAGTAGGAAGCCACACTTGAAGGTTGCCTGTGGCTGTCTTATCTGCATTGGTCGCTATCTGATACTGCTGCATATTGTTGATAATCACAACTGGCTGCGTGTCAGGTTAGATGGCTTCTGGCAGAGGGATACCAATGTAGAGATACTTCCTCTATCTAATCTATTTCCGTCCAATAATAACATTTCCTCCAGTGCCTCGGGAGGTAACCTCAACCCCTTTCATCTGCATTGGTAACCGCGGGCAGGTATAACTCTACTAGCCGCCCTTAGAACTCTGACCTCTGAAAACCATACTCTGCCCCACGCTAGCTAATTACCCTTACTGCCAAGTCTTGGAGGGATTTGCATATTTTGGTTGAGCCAGTGGCGTCTAATCTGCCCAAGCTGTCCAAATGCTCAGGCATGAGCAGCTCTTCCCGGCCATCAGTTATTTCTCCTCCAGGATCCTCCTCCTTCTCCAGTCCCCCTAGACTGCCTGACTCATCTGAGGATCTGTGTTAATTGGACAGGAGGGTGCTCGGCCATGTCCCTGTCCAAGGCGTGATGCCTTATCGAGCCTCCTCCTGTGGCTAAGGATCCGTTTTCAAACGATCAGCAAGCGGGGGAGTCATGGGGGTGCCGACTCACATGTTCCACCTACTACTCTGACAATGCATTCCCATGTCGCCTACTGGAGTGGGGCTGGTGTCTCCTGGCAGGGGGTGGAGGCCTTCTGTGTACATGTCAGCACCAATAGCCCCAGGCTACACACACTGGATACATTACAGAGTAGGGACTTATACATAATTCTTGGGTCGTGTTAGTGTTTTACGTAGCTTTTGTGTAATTGCTTCGTTGGAAATGCCAGGCATGCTTATCTGACCCTTTTTTATTCTTGTAAAACTTTATAGATACCAACATATCTGATTCCCATTTTATTTCCGTCTGGGGAATTCTTTTTTTTTCTCAACTGTAGTTTACATTGCACGTTTAGAGAGCAAAGGGTATCGCGTAGACATTGGTTTATTTATGTGTGACAAACCGATGTATACACATCCGCTGATATTGGAGTGATTGTTCTAAACAATCTAGTTCGACGATTGATGTCTTTTGATTGGTTTGTTCTACATTTGTTTTAAACTGACAACCACATTTCCCACGCGTATAAGGCGCGTCTTTTACGCGAGGATAAGCTCCTAGTGCGCCTTATAGGATCAACAAAAGTCATGGGAGGTCTTATTATTCTACATTTTAAATCAACATTAACATTAATGGCTCGTCTTAACAGTCCGAAACCCGACCATGCATAAGAAAGTGCACAGTTTATAGTCTGTTTATTTGGAACCAGACCCACAGCAGGTCAAGTCAAGAGTCTTTTTTGGCAGTGGCGTCGAGACAGTCACAAGAGAGATAACACATTGTGCATCTTCAATATATGTAGAGTGTGCAGGTCAATAGAAGGCGATGTGGGCGTGCAGACAGACACATGCATGGAGATTAGGGACTATTCAGCTTTTGGGCTAGGGGTAATTGTTGTGATATCTGATTCATTATCTATTTATCATGACACAGCAGGTGTCTGATGCCATACAATCTTTGTGGCATTCTTTTCATCTCAGCCAATGGTGCATGAAGACCGTTGTAGCATTTTTGGCAGGCAAATGTGTTTGCTTTGGCGAGCCATATAGTTGAGGTATGTATTTTCAGCGTTTGAATCCTAATAGAGATCGAAAGTAGAATCTAGAATATATATCTTTCACATGTAGAGAAATAAAATACCCTGTGGCAATGTTGACACATCACTAGCTGATACGACGCATCTACATGTATAGAAATCGTTACATACGAATGTAGTACAATCCCTAGTATATCCTCGGTGAACATAACTTAAATTGCCATGCACATTAAGCTAATAGATGATGCATATCGGGGCCCTAGGGCTGTATATGCTGTATATACCTGAGCCGCGGAGCGGCGAGGGTATATACAGCATATACAGCCCGTGGGGCCCCGATATGCATCACCTAATAGGTTTATACCACCATTTCCTCCATTTTGTATCAATTTCTTACCTGAAATCCAAAGAATATAGCCAGGCGAAGACATTTTGTAAGTGCTAGCGACACGGCCCGTGGCCGCCCTGCGCGAAGCCATTGTTTTTGTTCTGGCCGGGAGAGGTACCGCCGTGTTTACACTCACTTTTCGTATGGAATCCAGCCATGACATGTTATAATATTAAAATCCCAAGAAGTATGCGATCCATAGACGAGGAATGCGTGCTAATTTTCTCCATTTTCTTCAATATAAATAAGAATCCATTGATTTTCCAACACAGTCCGAAATTTTCGGCGTCTTCCTCGTACAGCGAGCGGATGACCTATATCTACATCCGGGCCACTGACACACTTTCGCCGGACAAGGAGGCGGGTGGGAATGGCCGGACCGCGACTCGCGTACGTTGGGAAAATCAATGGATTCTTATTTATATCGAAGAAAATGGAGAAAATTAGCACGCATTCCTCTTCTATGGATCGAAAACTTCTTGGGATTTCGATATTATAACATGACAAGCTTGGATTCCATACGAAAAGTGACTGTATACACAGCGGTACCTCTCCCGGCAAGGAACAAAAACAATGGCTTCGCGCAGAGCGGACACGGGCCGCGACTCGTGTACGATGGAAAAATCAATGGATTCTTATTTATATCGAAGAAAATGGAGAAAACTAGCACGCATTCCTCTTCTATGGATCAAAAACTTCTTAGGATTTTAATATAATAACATGACAAGCTTGGAATCAAGACGAAATCTGACTGCAAACATACCACTAGGATGTCAGGTTAGAACTTATTTATTTTGGCATTGTGTTTCATCACCGTTCAGTGTGGCGTAATGGCTAAGACCTTCGCCTACCACCACTGCGGCCGGGGTTCAATTCTCATACGAGTTGGCACGATTTTTCACTATGGAAAATGGCGAGACTAAATTTGTATGTCCACCAGCATTTCCCAAAATATTCTAAGTCCAACTTGACCCCGAAAAAGTATATACCAAAAATTTCAAAAATGCACAAGGGTGGTATATGCAGAATAATGCACGGCTAAACTGCATATAAACCCACCGGAAGTCCCGAAATCGTGGTATAAACCTCTGTACTGCTGTCCCTCCGGGGATAATCTATTTGTTGGGTGAATTATCCCTGTGGACTTTGTCTTGCAAAGACTCACAGCTCACAGGTGGTGGATGAATTGCATTGTTGTATCAACATTTCATAATAACACTCAGACTCCCAATGCAGATGTCATTTAGATGAAGTGCTGTGTAATACCTGGGGCCATCATATACATGTATAGATTATACCAACAGTTACAGCTGCAAGAATAGCAAATAGAGCTGGCTGTGCTTCCTCAGATCAGAGATGATGCTAAAACTGGATAGTCCTGAGCATCATATCGGCCTCCCATAGCTGCCTTGGTTGCCGCCCACTGAACCATGACTAATGTCCACGGGTGGTAGATGTCCAGCCGAGGCGACTGGTCGGGGCGACGGTGCGTCCAAGGTATAAATATTTGAGGAATGCATGAAAGCCGTCACCTGATAATGGTCATCTGAAGATGGCTGTTTTGGGCGCAAAACTGGGCTCTTGGCAGCATGTTGGTGCCGGTGCTTGTCTGGCGTTGGTTGCCCTGGTAAAAGAGACAGGTGTAGGGAGGAGTAGAAGGGATAGACAGGGGTCAGTCTGCTAGAGTCTTGACAGAAGAAAGGGGTCAAAGGTGTGCTTTTAGGTGGTGTGGGTGTGGTCAGCACGATTTATGGTCAGCTAGTAGTTCTAAGGCAAGTGGATCTGAGCCCCTCTATCTCAACACAAACAGCAACTATGTAGAGTTGATAGTGAAGACGTGACCTTCTTTAGACAGCATATATGCACACTAAAGTGAATGTGAAAAAATTAATGAGAAAGGGAAGGGGTTGGTGTTCTATAAGCTTAGCTTTATGGAGAATGGTTTGTATGGGGGGGGACAGAGGTATGGCAGTGATAAAGGAAGCAATGTATTATCTGGTACACAGCTGGCTGCCTTCCTGTATGTGAACCTTTAAGTAGAGCGTGGGGAATTAAGGTGAAAATCAACGTAAGGGGAATATCTCATATTCAGCTAGTATAAGAGGAGACATGTTTGAGAAATATATGTATCATACAAATATAGGCGGTTAAGTGTATACTGCCGGGGTATACTGTGGCAATATACAGAAAAGATATAAGGAGGGAACCATTAAAACTTAGATAAGTCCCATCCCCCACCATTTCAGGCCCAATTAAGTATTGCCAGAGAGAATAATATAATATCATGACATCGATTGCAGCTTTAAGACGGTGGAGCGCAATGAGAGATTATATATGGGTGATACAGCATATTCTCGTGGCTGCAGGTTATTTTATTTAAGTGCATCCCAGTGTTCAGCTCGGACTACCTCCTCTCATTGCTCATCCTACCTTCATGACCATCCATCCTCAGAATCACATATGCCTAGTAGACCCCTAAGGTACAGTCTAGACTCTGTTGAGGTATTCATCTCTCCTGTATAGTAGCAATGACTTGTTCTGATGTATTGTTCTACCAGTTGAGAATTCATCGGTGTTAGCATTTTGTTTCAATTTACAAAAGTCGAGGAATATTTAGCCAAGCCAATTGTTAAGAGAAACACCTCAAATATTCTGCTCTAATATGAAAATGAACACTTTTCCTAATGCAATCTCTCCTTTAAGTTGGATTTTAGATGACAAGGAATTAACCTAACACACCAGTTATGCTCTAGAGAATATGGTATGCACATCATATGAAGAAGAGAGTCACGTAAAGGATGCTGTGATTGTGGGATTGGTGTGAGTTATTCTAAAGTGGCCAATACAATGCATGAGTGCGCCACGTAAGGAGGGGAAAACTGTGAGTTGAAATAGGCCTCAGGCAGCACCACTTAGCCTTTGTCAGGGAAATTTGGAGGTAGATAGATTGAGGTACTTGAGGACAGGAGCTGAAGATGTTTGTCAAGGCCCTATAAATTTAATGGTGTACACCTGGACTATAGTATAATGTTATAGAGCATGGTCTTAGGGAACTTTAAAATTTCCACCAGTACTTTGAACAATACGTCTATAGATGCAATGGCTCTTTCAGTAGCAGAATCCCAATATATATATATATATATATATATATATATATATATATATATATATATATATATATATATATATATATATATAGACATCCAGACATATCTGTATATTTCAAATATGCCTACAAACAGAGAATCTAGAGCTTGGTATATTCTTCTGAATGGGCACCCGTGGAACATCCTGCAACCTTGTCCTTTGAAAGTAGCTTTTATATGAGAGCTGATTGGAGTCAAGGCTAGAGCTGAGCCTCTCAATCCTACAGGACCACCCAGAGCTGCAAAGCCTCAACCTGTAATGGGAGTTGACATTTCTGATTCCTGTGTATCTGGAAAGGGGCCTGGAGATAACACCTACATTACACGCAGGTGAGTGAATCCATAGAAGTTAGATGAGGCCGGACCAGTGAGAGTGGGACGCTATCAGGAGACTGCTGCCAAGGAAAAGCTATTAGAACACACTGTGGAGGCGGAATATTGAAATCCCTTATTACCCTAAAAGCCTCCTTTCTGAAATGGCATCCAAAGGGCTGTCCTCGTTTGTGTTGTTCCTCTATAAATCGGACGATTAGGTATGCCCGTTAAACCTTATACAGATTGGCCGGGGCAATCTTTGATTTAATGATGATTTGGTTGGATTTTGGCTATTTTTTGCTTTCTATTTCTATGGTTCATTGGGAAGCACACCGAAAGCTTGATATCAGTCTAGATTATACTACTGCAATGACAATACCAATTTACATTAATGAATAAGGAGCTGCCTGCGATACAATACTAAATACACGTATTATACTCAACGATATTTACCATCTTTAAAGCATATCCTAAGATGTTTGAGGCAAAGGTGCAGGCAGTCAGAGCTATAACATTCGCACCCAACTACTTACAGCGCATGGCCCATGTGCGCCCACCGCCTCCCCCGTCTCCTGAACGGAGATCATGGAGCGAGGTAGGATGGAAGGAGGCCTTAGTGCGCCGGAGGTGTGAAGGTGGCCACAAATTTGGCGTTATATCGATCGGGCGCTGTAGGGGCAAATTGCAGTTTTAAGTGGTCGTCTCCGTAATGGTCGTACTGTAAGCTGTGTGGGGCCAGGCTAGAGCCATGGGTAGGAAACCCATCTAAAGCCACCTTAAGGTATTATGCTATCTGCCTGGGGAGATTGATAGGACGAGGATAAGACCTTCTTACAGGAAGGCAATGATATTAAAGTTCAACTTAATAGGCGTTTACAGGTATATATTTAGTATTCATGGATAGATATATGTCATGATTAGGAATGTAGATGATACTTGTATAAAGACAAGTTCATTCAGCACATGTATTCAAGGATGTATCCATAGGCATGCTTCCTATCAGTGTAGTGACAGCGATGTCGTTAAGACCTCATAGGTATCATACATGGGGTGTTATAGGGTTATATGTCAGCCTTTTCCTAAGTAGGCAGAATCATGAGAATGGTGTCTGTCGACCGTATCAGCTGCACTGCACCCTTCATCGATCGTCTCATTCACAACACCCTCAATACCCACTGCCACCCTCTGTGCCTGTCATGTCTCAACTCAGCACCAAGAACTGTGCCAGGAGAACTGTGGCCTTCGTGTTATCTTATAGATAGCTCATCATCCTACCTACATGAAGAGACGACAGTGCCTTAGATCCAGTGGGAAACAGGTGCGAAACTATAGACTCCTTTTGTGGAATTTAATTGACAGCCCCCTTTTAGCACATCGACACAAGTACTGAAGTTGGTACCAAAAATAGAGGCTGAGTAGTACCTCCCCCCGGGGGAGGGTTAGACACACAAAGGGGTACCCATAAAGCATGTCTCACATACCAACTATTTCAGCTAAGTTTGATTTATGTGCTTTGTGTTCGGAATTATAAAGACAGGAAGTGTAAGCATACTATTTTGTTCAATATTTCACACCAGTCTTCTCTGTTCAGCATACCGTCTAGGGCCCATTTTTACTGAACTATCTCAATCAGAATATGACAAGTACTATGACACAAGCTGTCGTCTTACTACCCCGGAGTCATGTCACAGCATAGAAAGGCAGTCGTGCGTGAGTTCTTTCTGTATATTTTACCTACAATTTTATACAGATATTGCCCAAAAGTTCATGGAGACAAAACTAACACCACTAACAGCTTAACACACAGTGGTTATACCTGTATATAATGTAGAGCCAATACTTTGTGTACATGATGCCTATGTTCCAAGCAGAGTCCAGCTACCCGGTATATGATGGAATGAGCACGCCATTTTACAATTAAAGAGACGCCAATAGAAGAAAAAAGAAATATACGATTCAAATTAAATCAGGGCACTTGTTTTTCCTTGCCTCCTTGTCGTATCTGGCTCGTCTCAAAAAGGAAATCCGCTTTTAAAAGAACCAACTGTAGTAAGCGAAGAGGAATCGGATAGAAAGCCTGCACTGAAAACCTGGAAGATCCGAAACTAGTCAGCGGTGACGACTTTAGGTCCTCAAGTTGACGATACCTAAAACTACAGCTTTAGGCAGTCAAAATGATGACTTTAGGTTGTCATCCTGACGACCTGAGTCATCAGTATGACAATACTGACAATACAGAGTCGTCATACTGATGACTCGGGTCATCAGGATGATGACCTAAAATCATCATTTTGACTACCTAAAGTTGTAGTTTTAGGTATCGTCAACTTGAGGACCGAAAGTGGTCACTGCCTACTAGCTTCGGATATTGCATGTTTTCAGTGTGCCTTTCATAAAGCCTCTTTTAAGGCGAGCTTAAGCACTGTAATGCATAGTTAACCCTGGAGCCTTATATGGTGTTTTGAATAAAAAGCTTCGGTTAGGCATTTCATGCATGTTTGCATGATTATGAGGAATGGGATGTTTTGTCTGTTAATCTGCAAATAGTATGAGTGTTAAATTGGCAGGCTTTTGTGGCTGAGACTATCACAATACTGTCATTCTTGTCTGATATATTTCTGAAATAGTACTAACATAAGCAACCTGGGCACTACTACAAAAACGTTGTCGAAAGCTTTTTATAGATATGGACATGACAAGCGCTTTGATGATGGGTTGTTTCAGTCGTCACTATACCATTTGCTAGATATGTTCATAGATAATACAGTATGTCGGCAGGAAGCAGCAATGGAGCCACACAGCTGATAAGGGGGGCCACCTTGTCAGCGTTATTAACATGCTGATATTACACGCCATAACATGATGTGACATGGTGGTGAGCATCAGCGATGAGGCCCGGGGTCTTTATGGCAGATAAGATGAGTATAAAAATGAATGTGCAGAAATTCAATCTACAGCTCGCTCAGTAGGGGAAGTAGTCGGCAGTTAATCACCAAGACGGATGATGTTTTGACTGTGGGGGGTAGGTAGGCCCCTGCTCACCCTGTGACCAATGATAAGCCCACTCGTTCAGACGTCAGCTGCTCGGAGCTGCTCACCCCTGCCAGCAGGTCCCCATCTCAGCAGGGAGCAGCTCAGTGTAGGAATTCATCCCTCATAATATCTTGGTGCATGAATCAGGAATACAGGAATGTGGGCGGACTGGGAACACAACAGGAACACTGGATACAGCTGCACTAAGTGCAGACATTTTCTTTGGCATTTACAGCTAAATTAAAATGGTTTCTAAACTCTGTATTCAGTATCAATAATTATGAAGTGATCGTATGAAGAAAGATGAAGACCATGCACTTTAAGAAGGGTGTATCAGGATTGTTAAAACGTGGCTGCATCAGAGGAGGGGGAATCGCGTGTGGTGCAATGACAAACTATGAGTTGTACTTTAGGTTCTCCCGAATCAGAAAGTAGGTTTACACTTCTTCTAACGTGGCCATCTTGATGTGGGTAGCAACACAGATAGAATATATACCGTAAGGTATATCACATTGCTACACTTGGCTGCTATTGGACAGCCCCTCATGTACTCCAAAGTTTACCTTGTAACCTTGCCCAAACTGTGTTATGGATAATAATAAACTCTTGGTGTATCGCTACCAAACCTTTGGCCTGCTAGGGGATGAGAAGGATACGCCTGTCAGCGAGAGGCCCTTGGTGGGCCTATCTGTCGGCCCTACCCTGGCCCCTGCTCCTCCCTCATCGTGCCCCTACTGCCCTCTACTGGATGTTCTCTGAGTCATGGGATCTGACTACCCTTCCCGGGGTGCACTGCTGTCAGAATCCTCAAACATCAACACCAAGTCGAGTGGCGCCCTCTTGACTTGTTTGTAACAAAAAGTTGTAGGGGGTGAGGCATCTACTCTCTGTGTGGGGATTAGGGTTACACTTTGTCTGCAGGATCGTTAGCATCTTATACTGATAAGCACTACCATAGTTTTAGATGAAAAAGAGGTCTCAACTCTACATGCTTGGCACTTGTTCCAAGTACTTATATGTATCACCACTGTATAACCATCCCCTTTCCCAAAGCTAATTACCACAATAAAGTACAAGAGAAACTTGTTAGAAATCTGGAATAGTTGATGGGAGAACATTTTAGATTTTGACAAGTGTGCCGGGTCTATATAATTGCGAAATATAATCTCCCTTGAATGTGCATCAACATATGGTTGTGATGAATTCCCGATTGTATATGGCCACAGTCAAACAGGGGAAAATTCCTCTTTCTGCCAACACTTGTCAGTCACTAGAGAACCGTGTTTGACGTGGCTGAAACAGGCAGAAGGAGAAAAAACAAGTAGCTTGAATCCCCATTAGACATACCGTGATATGGACCTGGGCCTGCTACTTAGAGACATGTGTGTACTCTATCAGTTTTCCACCGTTGCAGTACCAGAGAAATTCACACGCATTTCTGCAGTGAGGCCATCGATATTTCATTATTCCATACTCCAGATTAAAAAGCAAATGGGGGGACGCAGACAAAAGAAACGCATTTCTTTCCATTTCTGAAATCAAGTGTGATAAACTGCAGAAATATCTGGATTAATTTGGGTCTAGACGTTAGTCCAGACTTCAATTCTGTCATCGCGTGGGATTATGAGCATATAGAAGCAGCTGGATATAACGATTCAGAGAACCCAATTAGGGAATTGCGTTTCTGTAGTCCAGTGCATTAGCAACAGTTCATAATTCTCCCCTTTCCTATATGCACATTCCATCCACTTCTCTACACAACTTTGTAGAGAAACTGGAAAGCTGAGAGCTGTTATACATGTTTCTGTACAGAGAAATCTTGCTGGTGCGACATGCTTGTAGCCCCAGGGTGGCAATGAGCAGGTGCTGAGCTGATACCAGCTCACCTATTGCTCAGTGGGGCTTCCAGTGATGTCCATGTTCAAATGTAATCAGACTCACGTTATCTCTCTCCATCAAACGAGCAGTAGATTGGATCGAGCACCCCGCCGTTAGCGTTAATAAACTCATATAACGCCCTCCCTTCTATCGCCCATCGCCTCTATTTTTATGTCACTTCTGGTGCAGTAAATATCAGGGAAATGTTCTGATAATTCATTTCCATGTCCACATGGATCATGGCTGGGAGTACTGAGAGATCTTCTTACACCCTTGCTACTATTGATATGATATGCTGTAAATGAATATAGGAGGTCTGCCATGTTATTCACCCACACTCATAACGTTCACACCTAGGCATATGTATCACCCCTGCTCATGCTGAGAGATGGACCACCCCTATAGAGTGTGAGTAATCCTTGAGATTATATACTTGAACCAGTAAGATTAGTTTTGCCCATACGCATCCTCCTTTCACATCCTTTCCTTCCGTCACCTCTTCCTTCCTAGAATCCATATTGGTTCATTCCATTATATATGAACAAATTTTGAGAACCTTCCCCGCATGACCCCCTCAGATCTGGATTATTTATCTTCTATATTTTAGATGTATATAGGTTATGACTACATGCAAAATTATAGCTTCCAACTCCCATCGGTTCCTGAGATATTGGTCTTTATATATGAAAGGGTTTGACCTTCTGTGTAAAAAATCTCAATTTTTTGTCAATGTCAGTGTGTAATATTTTCAAAGCACAGTGAGCTAGAGGTCCATCAGTGCTTGGGTCATCAGACACATCCTTCCACTCCAGGGAAATAAATGCCAGAATAGTGAAGGTAACATAAAGACTGTCTTGTTTTGCAGTTTTTTCTTCTCCGAGAACCGTTTTTGAAAAATTATAGCATTAAAACCGTTACTTCAATCACCTTGTAAAGTGATATTCTTTTTATTCCAAATGACATGAACTTAGAAAATGTAGATGGAGTACCCGCACCAAAGTGAGGATCCACTATGGCTGCTTCAAAAGGGTAAAAAACTGATTTTTGCTGCTTTTCAACAGCAATTTTGGGTTGGAGGGATAGGTAGGACCAGCTAATGGTAGCTATCACTAAAAAGTACTATTATTTCCCTTAAAGGTTGATGGTATTGGTTCAATGCCTCCTTCCTGAAGAAAATAGGTAGCGAAATATAGCAAAAACTAGCATTTTTCTAACCCTGTTTTCTTTATCATATCAGGCTCTTGGGCTTCAAACAGCTGTAATATCATCACTCCAGGCCTGATATAGTGCTGTCTTGATATGGTTATGTTGTTATGGTTCTATGACTTCAATTTATGGAAATTTGGTAGTGGAACAGACGGTGAAATTATCAATTTCTTGGAATTTCCATTCATCAAAATGGTATTTTGGATATATGGGCCCACCACTTGTTATAATGTTGAAAAAAGTACATGATTGACAGCCAAGTTGCATAGACAGATACATTTTGTCTGCCACATAAACTAAAGCCTTCACTCCTAAATAGATAGTCAGAGTAAACCATGTCACTGTCTAAGTATCTAATCTCCATAAATGAACTGTGCAGAAAGATAACATTATTTTATTGTGCAACTATCTTTGTTTAATTGATCAGTATCCATCACAGTGTTTTTATACTACACTCACGTTCACTTGTATGTTTATAGATATGCATGTATATTATTATCAGCATGGTAATGAATACTAAGTGACTTAAATTTCAGTCAGGAAAATCATAAGTTTGATTAAAATTAAGTGTTCCCAGTTCCTTCTTCATATACATGATCTTCATTATAGTCATTTTTTCCCATTCCTTCTAACTCAGCCATGATAAGTCATTTAAAGACTGATTTATTGCCAGAGTAAAACAAGTAATGAACTAGACAATGGCTATCTTGTCTGACCTGGCACAGACTCTTCGTCTTGAAAGCTTATCTCCCTATGTTAACAACTATATGGTCTGTCACTCTAGGGTCTTCAGGGCCATGTGCATGGCCCATCTAAAGTAATCAGGATGAAAAGTCTGCACCAGGGCTGACAAGTCAAATTTGACTGGATTTGACTCACTTTTTCTATGATGTTCAGATAGAAGACTGTTGCAACTCTACATTTTTGTCTAGGGTCTCAAGACACATGTCACATATACTATGTACTCACACACTAGCATAGTATACCCTCTGTGCTAGTCGAGAAAGGGGTCTAGAAGGTTGAAAGCAAGTTTAGCATCAAAACCTAGGGTAGATCCTATAAATCTCTGGTGGGATAGATTTCAGACCAACCAGATAATTCTCCCATTCACTGTATACTTTTTAGGGACCAACTTGTACCACTCATGTGAAAACTGCTATATGTGCTGATCTTGCCAGTACCAGATCAAGCAATGGATCCCCACACTAGACATTGTGGAAGACAGGAATAGTTTATGCAGCTTATGGGAGGTCCCCTGCATTCCACCATCCCAAATACCATTTAGATGGATGAAAATTCAAAAAAATCGATACATTTGCTGTACATTCCACCACCGAATACCATAGAATAGGAGTCATAGGACCATTGCAGCATAATCATATTAAGGCAGCACTTTAATGGGCCTGAAGTGATGATATCACAGCTGTATAAAGCCCGAGAGCCAGCTGTGATAAAGAAAACAGGGTTAGAAAAATGCTGATTTTTGCCATATTTTGTTACCTATTTTCTACAGGAAGGAGGCATTGAACCAATACCAAACTACCATCAACTTTAAGGGTAATAACAGTACTTTTTAGTGATAGCTATCATTAGTTGGTCCTACCAATCCCTCTGACCGAAAATTGCTGTTGAAAAGCAGCAAAAATCAATTTTTTACCCTTTTGAAGCGGCCATAGTGGATCCCCACTTTGGGGCAGGTACTCTATCTACATTTTCCAAGTTCATGTCATTTGGAATGAAAAGAATCTCACTTTACAAGCTGATTGAAGTAACAGTTTTGATGCTATAATTTTTCAAAAATGGCTCTCGGAGAAGAAAAAACTGCAAAAACTAGCAACCGCTGACCCTATGCTACAAGACTTTATGTTACCTTCACTATTCTGGCATTTCCCTGGAGTGGAAGGATGTGTCTGATGACCCAAGCACTGATGGACCTCTAGCTCACTGTGCTTTGAAAATATTACACACTGACGTTTTTTTAAAAGAGAACACTGATAACAGACTTTACTTTGGCGATATGGCTGCTTCTATGCAGCAAAGTTCCTCCGTGGGGGATTTTTATTATCTATAAACCAGTGGTGCTAAACATGGCAGGATACCTGTCCTTATACATGTGGATGTCTTTGCATTCAAGCCTGTTCTCCTTGTTCAACACCATGCGTCTTTACCATCATAATACATGGACACCTCCTCTACCCCATTGCCTGCCTCCCATATATATAGTCCGTCCGCCTGGTCCACAAAGGCCGATCCTATCTCAGCATCTGAGGGATGGTAGTGGGCCCGTGGACCGACGTACGTTTCATCACCGGCTGATATGTCCATGAATACGGCGGCGTTCCGCTGATCAGGTCCCGTTGGATCCCGCGCAGTATCAAGTGGATCCGCCGCCCTTTTTACAGCCGTCCCGGGCCAATAAAATCACGGCCCCCACCCTCAAGTGTCCCCATTCTCCCACCACTATCACCAACAAGCCAATACATGCCCCCTTTTTGTGCCATGCTACCTCGATCGTTGACTCGTCAATGGATCGGCATGCTATCACAGAGAGGTTACTACTAGTAGGCGTGTCTACCTATACAAATCAACTTTTTCACAACAGACAGGCACATTGGAAGGACGGGCAATTTATATACGAAAGATTAAAAGTTGGTGATTGTTTGAGATTGTGTATGAGGGGTATACCTGCTATCTGGACACAGTTTATGTTCCGGGGTAGTCTCTCTGGGAAAATAGTGGCGGGCAGTTACCGTTGACAAAACAGACACTGATAAATTGCTATGGTACACGGTTTTAGTTGGCACATAATCCGCCGGGTGTATGCCACAACAAAAACTGACACTCACAGTGTAACGAGCTCAGACTGCAGCCTGCAGGGATCGATATGTGAGTGGAGTGGTGATTGAGGTTCATTTGCTGCGGCCGAAATGCCTAAATACTACACGTGTATAAGGAGGTTTTACTGAGGTTTTTATATGTGTTTTATGTCTAGCCTTTTGTAAGGTTCACTTTGGACTTGTTTTGGTCAATACGCCTTTGTGATGTCTTTTTCTGATTGTTATATTATGTATAATGTATTAACACCAGCTTCCAATGCAATAGTATGTAGTCATGTATAAAAAAAAATAAACCTATGTCCTTGTATATTCTCATGATGCATTCCAAATAATATAATGTGCATCCCGGGATGTACATATTGCCGGTTGCACATACATTTTGGTGTAAACTGATGGCCCACAAAACAGAGGCACATGTACATAGATCACACCATAACACGACAAAACAAGAGGTCTCCACTCTCATGGCTAAGTCTGGAAATGTGACCATAGCGTGGTGTTTCGGACAGGTACGTGTGTGCCGGAAGCATGTCCGCACTGAAAAATAGTCCCGCTCTCGGTCGCCATTGTGTGGGGCCCTAACCACGTGATGTGGCTCACAATGGACGACCCGGATGTACACAATGCCCGTTGACCCACTGCACCACAACATCCATACAATAGCCGTTATAGGAGCACCACACGTGACCCAGATAAAAGTAGTCCCAGCCCTCTGGCGGCAGCATCTCTACCCTATCTAACTGGTCCCACGTCGGCGGATTAATACGCTGCCAAATCTGGTTATGCAGATAAGATACTCCGTTAGACGGCAAGAGTTGGATGGAAAACGCCAACGATAACAAACATAAATGGATATGGCGAGTGTAGGAATTGCCGAGGGGAGATCGATTGGGCGTTGTTTGGGTTGAGCTGTGGTTGAGGTAGGAAAGGACAAAAGGGGGTTGGTATATTTATCTGGATTTGTGGGCAGGGATGTATGGGTTGCGGCCAGTGGTTGTTGATTGGTTAGGATGGAAGCATTGACAAGGGTGCTGATGGATATTACAGGGGGCAGCCGGGTCAAACGGGAGATCAACCAGGGCATTAGAGCATAGGGCTGGTCTCCTGTGGTCATCCGCCCACAATGGATGCTCTGAAGGCATCGCCACCTCTCTGTGCCAGCATAGATGGTCTACCCAGTACACAAGTACACAGTAGACAGTCCCTGCCCACGGGACGACTAGCTATGAAGAGGTGGGGGGGGGGCATAGGATTCATTCACAGAACGCTTTTACTGTCCTAAGCTGACACAGGTTAGCTCTGCTGTAAAGGATACGAAAATGCTTTGGGACAGATCACACAGGAAGGGATCTCTATGATAACCCGATATTAGAATAGTGAATTTGCGTGCCCTCACTCAAGCAATTGCAATGACAATAGATAACCAGGAGACCTCATATGAAAATAGTATTTAATTACAATGTGTTAATCATGGCATCTACCGAATAATCCAATCTATTTTCTTAAACAATCATTAATGTGTGTAATGTGTGCATATTATTCATCCTTTCACTACGTGCTTGATGGTAGTTAATGCCTGACAGTGGCAGCCTAATTATATTATCTTAAGAGCAACTCCTATAATCAGGTTATAACATGCAACTTCAGATCGATATTTTTATTCAGGGTTTGAAATATCTAATTGTCACTTTTCAGAATCATATCCTATGTCACGATATGGAAAGCTGTCTTAGATACTAAAACATATAACATGAATTATATTGGATCAATATATTGACAGGGTACCGTAGGCGTTTGTTACGATGCTAAACACAAAAAGACGTTCAGAGTTGGGATTGCATAGTATTTCGCTTTGAGATGTACAAATGCCCCCCCTATGGCCTACACCCCAAGTCCTCCATACTGGTAAAGCCTTACGAGGCTGGCTGTAAGAGTTCACGGGTCTGAAGCGGGGTCTGAAGGCTATAAAAGAGGCAGATAGGGTCATTATTCATGCCACCAAGTCAGCACATCCATTTCATGTCGTCAGTTCTACGGCCGCTATCAGAGCCCGACGCGCGATTACCCCCACACCTGGACTATACCTTGTCATCAGAAGCGTCCAGATTTCACTTATCGCGCGCTGGTAATTGGGCGCGCTTTGTCCGCGGGACGAGCCCTGCGTTCCACACGTCCGAGTGGGTTGTAATTTGTACTTTATGGCGAGACGTGATAGGGCTAATTTCCCTGTCGGTAACAAAGAGCCGCTGGGACGTAGTGCCCATGTAGCATTGCCGATTTATGTCTCAATCACTACGTTAACCATATTATCGCCCGCGACCGAACCGCGAGATTGTCAACGTCATTGCAGTTGGGCGGAGCAAACATTGGTGGTTGCGAGATTGCTGTCAAAGGGCCAACGCTAGCGGATCCAATCTGGACTTGTTTGGTGCCGTTTTGTGGTCTAGTTTATGATCTACAGAGCGCCCCTTTCAATCTACCTTCCGAGTGGTACATGTTGCTCAGCCAAGTGCGGAGGCCAGCTGACAATTTAAGTTCAAACATGCATGCACTTCATCTTGTCCCACAGAGTCCACACAGCAAATAATTGTTAGAGAAAGGGCCCTGTAGTGGCATCAGTGGTCCTTTGCACAGACGGTGAGGTGTCTTCACTAAAGATAGGCATATTTAAAGATAACACTGAAGATAGCCGGGAAGATAGCTCTGTGGATATTCAAAATTTCATGTCATTACATGCATTACTTACATAAAATAGTAGATTTGTGAGGTTACCAAGGAGTTGTCAGGGCTGTCAGCTATATATATATATATATATATAGCTATATATATATATATATATATATATATATATATATATATATATATATATATATATATATATACATACATATACATTCTTATCTTTCAAGGTCATCTCCAGCGTCCATGTAACAATCATTTTGCCCCTCCAAGAAGGTCTTCATTTCACCTTCTTTCTTTCCTTTGCTGCCACATCAGCGAGCCATAGATTCCAAGAAGAAAAAAAAGTCATGTTATTGGGCGCCTATAGACAATCGCATTTATCATACTGCAGATGAGTGATATTTGGCCGGCCCATTTAGGGCATGGTCATGCCATACAAATTGCCAGTCGCCCGCTAGGATTTACGGCTGCTGTAGACAGACTGACAGTCATGTTTCCAATATAGTGGGACCTTTGGGTGATTAAAAAACCTTGCAGGGTTAAGGGTTAATTCTTAGGACTGAGTCCTTCCTCCTGGAAGCATCGAGGCTGCCCTAAGGCCCCTCTCCCCCCGGTACCAAGCCTCCTATCGCCTTTGACCGCACCCACCACCAACTGAAGGCACTCTATGGCAAATATAATTAGGCTGTTAAATATGGGAGAAGACGCCCCGGAGAAAGAAGCGTGTAAAGGTACGGGGGTACTTGATTAGGCTGGTCGTTTGGGGCTTGTTTGTTTGTCCCCGGAGGAGGGGCTGCAGGAGCTACTGGAGAAGGAACTGCTGCCTGAGGGCAGGACTGGAGTAGGCAATGGTAGGGGAAGCAGATTGGGCGGGGGTAGGGGAGGGTGGACAGTGGTGCTGGAGGTACCGGGTAGATCAGAGCTAACAATGCAGATATAGGTAAAATCTGTGTATACGTATTCTGTGGCTGCTGTTTTAGCAGAAGTTTCATGAGTGCATAGTTTCCGAGGATATAACATGTATGGGATAGATTGTGTACTGCTGTAAAACTTTCCTTTTACGACTGCCTTAATCCTTTACCCCCCAATTATATCAATGCTAAATATAAACTAGGGTTCTTCATATGAACATTATAGTTTATATCCCACCAACATATATATGTGGCATGTTTATACTCGACCCAGCCCTATATTGTGACATATATAATATCTTTTTTGTGAAAACACTTTGCACCCGAAAGATATATGCTAAATGACCAAACACAATTCTATTGTACTTGATCAATTGCGGACACAATGCAACAATGTATGTTGTTACGAGGATTATGTATATTCTAATGGAGTATACGTCCAGGTCATCATCCCTCTCAGTAATCCTTCTCTTGTTGATGATGAGAACAGCTAAGCTACAAAGAAGAGCAAGCCTTTGATTTATCCATGTGGGGGACAGTTGGTGTTGAACGCATCTCTTCATGACATCCCATTTCTCATGAGCCTTATTCAAACAACCTATACAATAATCACTGTAATTTTGTTTAGGCCTGCTAGGCGTCTAGCTCATCTGCCCATGCATTACACCCGCGCTTTAACAATCTTCTATTTAATTACTTATTTAATCCGCCTGCCCTGTGGCTCATTTTTTCTAATCCGCCCCCTTATTCCTCGACCCCTACTGCCACTGCACGTGGCAGATGGTATCTCCCTGTTCTGATGTAGGTGGTCTTAATTTACGACGTTGCGGTGACAACAATGGCTCTTACCGCCATAGCATCGCGGTAAACAGACGTTGAATTATTGACACCGGTACCTATTTATTCGCACCGCTCTTGACAGGTACGATCTGGATACTGAGAGATACGATCAGCCTGATGAGCTGATGTTAACAGGTGATAAGGGGAACTACGAGATCAGCAGATTAGCGCCCATCATCCCATTTTATGCACCGCCGCACTGGCGCCATGCTAACGAGATGATGAGAGACTGTATAAGTCTCTATACATACTCAGTTTGGATCAACACAGTAGGGATGGGCAGGAGTGTTGTATATGAGGTTATGGTGAGTGTCAATGGATTCAGAATACATTAGGTGCAACATAGTGCGAAAATAGAACACAGTGGGAAAATTTAAATATTTATAAATCCCCTTGAGGTATGCTATTGTGCTGCTGCCATGTTGGAATATATAGCTGGATGTTGTGGGCGTGTATTTGCAAGCACTGTCGCATCTATAAAGATAGTAAAAGATTTAAGAAGGTAATATGGTGCTATATCTTCCCCCAGTTCCATCAACTATAACGTGCTTTGAAGCTCGGTTCACCTGGTCTCTTGGTGTTACTGGCAACATCAGAAGATTTTAATCCAAGGAGCGTTACTTCGAGAACACATATCACAAAGATAAGCAGACTCGAGAACTCCCCACAGGTACATGTACTAGTGCAGGGTTTACAGAGACCCGGGACAGAGACAGCCAACGTAAATCGGAAATTGTACCCATGGGAGCGTGTACTATGTACAGGGATTATGCAAAGTTGTGCATCATAGATATTATTACAGGTATTACTACTATAACTATTGTGATTATTGACATGGCAGGTGATTGTTTATAGTTTGGTAATTCAGCAGGCCCCTCAATTAGGCTGTCAGTATAGGAGGACCCTCCTGTGCCTACACGTGGACTCGGTGAGTGGTTACCCTGCTCCCTACTCAGCCACTAATGGTGTGGTCACAACCAACATAAACAGGGGCCGCTCAATGTACCCCATCGATCCACCATCATATTATCGCATGCATCATAATTCAGAGCCGTCATCCAGCCTCCTCACCCCCAGCCTTACCCCAAACATACTCCTCAGAGAGTGCAGGCTACAATGTGCTGGGTGGTGGGTGGGCGGGTGGGTTTGCGAAGAGATGAGTAGGAGTTGGGCGTAGGTTGGGTTGTGGTGGAGAGTATAGGGTGAGTGTGTGCTACCGTGACGTGTTATCCGTCTCAATCGGTCTCTCACTGTCACCTACCCACCTAAGCTAAGCACCAAGCGTACTACCCTGAGGTACACCGTCCATACCTTTAAACCTACCCTATATACCACCCGCCTACTCTATGTACCTTCATTGCTACCGTGTCCGCCTGAGTTTTTACAAAGGGATAAATTGGCAGTGGTATATGGACTTGATCGTGTGAAATCATCCATATGTGAGTGTCATCACCACACCCCTGCTGTTTACATAACTGTCTGTTCCGACCACACGTCATACCCCATACTGTGGGTTTTGGGCTCTGATGGCGTCAATTCTACAGGGGTGAATTGTAAAGGTAGCATGACCCTGTAAAATGTCCGACTGTCATGCCATACTGTTCGCATGACCTCTGCTCACCCCGTTCCCGTTCGTCACAGGGGGTGCTGTGGTGCGTGTGGTCAGTACTAGGCCATAAAGCTTGTACTCAGCCTTTCCCGAGTTATTATTCACACCAATTTTCGTGTATCCAAGGGCGTCCCATTTGACTATTACGATATCTTTATGGTTTCGAATATCATAAAGATTTAGAAGTACATTTTATGTTTAGAAATATGGTCCGAGAACTAACAATGAACATTTGAAATTCTGTCTACGCCTTGTTCATTCAGAAAGAGATTTTGGCTTTTGACCTGGCGCCCTATGTCAGGGTAGAACACACCAAAACGGAAGACTCCGTCCATAGGATGTTACAGAAAGATGCCCTATTGGGAGCAAGGCCGTAATGTGGGTAGGACGGTACGCCTGGATGGGTGGGAAGACAGGATGCCGGGGAGACGGTGCGCATAATAGCCACGTGCGGCCGCTCCTCTCGATTTATTTAGGGCGGCGGGTGGGCGTGGGTCTGGGCGGAGTCTGGGCGGGATGCGGGGTCGCCGGGGCATTGTTGGAGGTAACCTGGGGCAGGCGTCTGGGGGCTTTGTCCCGGTCCCGTAAGGACGCTAATCGCTCCCTTGGAACGACCCGGTCACGCGCCCGACGCCGTCCGCCTACCCCACAACCTACGTGGATACGCGGCATGAAACGTTGGTCCTCTTGTGTTTTAATGCCCAGGTATCTATGCAGCACCTAGGCCACAGGGCTGATAGGGAGAGCGAGGTCGAGAAGGGGGGGGGGACTCCAGGTCTCGGAGCTAAAATCGAACTGGTCGTTCATCATCGGCGCTATATTATCGTTGATCCCACACTAAGCTCATTGGTGATGAATATTCATAAAGCCCTGGAGCAGTGGCCATATGGTATAGAATGCTGTCGACTGCATGTATGTATACACACACGTACACCCGAGGGAATACCATTGTACAACATTGCTGAAAGGGCAGCCTTTGTGTCTATATTGCATCAGGTATTTGTTTTTAGAGGAGATTGTTAATGAAAGCCCATGTGGCAGTGAAGACGTTGTCTACGAGGTGTTCTGCCGACACCTGATAATGGGCAATTCGTGCGCTGGGGATTACGCGCGGCCTGCAGCTAGTTACCTTTTTCATATACTACTTCCATCGAGCTATCCGTCTCGCCTCCGCCTGACCGCTATTTCCATATACTTCTACAATAATACCGCCCACCGCGCCTCAGGGCCACCGTTTAAAAATACCGACTGATGAATCAATACAGACTTTTTAGCGTTGAGGGATGGGGAGTATATACAATACATAGTTAAGGCAGGTAGTCAATGGCTTCCTACCTTCTATAGAATTATGTGCCAGCCTGTTATATAAGTGCCGACAGCCTCCCATTGTTCTTACGATATATACGTTCTGATAGACTTCTTGCCTGCTATGATGATACCCCCGGGTATAGGTTACACGGGGGGATTAGGCAGCTGGTGGGTGTGTGTGTGGGGGGGGGGTAACTCAACAAGACGGGGTTGAGTGTAGATAGTATTGTACAGAAAACCAACTTTATGCATTTTCCCATAAATACAGATTTCTATTTTCTAAATGCTTGGAAGCGCACTCCATGAGTGATAGAATTGACATGCATAGACAGACACTTCAATGTTGAAGCAAATTCCTACATCACACTACCGGCAAAGCAAGGATCACAACCCCCTACTTTATCATACATTGGAGAAGTATATGCACATTCTACAAAACCAGAAAATCAATACCCACTCTTTATACTTTTCATTCACGACATTGTTAGAATGTCACGATAGAAACAGGCTTATCAGATTGCACACTACCACACACATCATAAGGAAAACGATAGCAGATGAGGAATAAAGGAATCGGAGATGGGAGACAGTAGAGTTTGAATGAAAGTAAGCAATCTAAATATCGCTAGATATCATTGTATTGCGTTCTTGTCCATACACTGCAGCATATACTCATCTGATAAAGTGGACTTGGCAATGCCTATCACGCACGTATGGACGTGTTGTGAATACATACATCACAATGTACCGTTGTCTTCACGAGTAATATATACATAACTCATGTTAGTGATACGTATTTATTTCGACGTATTTGTAAGGGTTGGAACAATGGTTGGATAAAGTAACATGGAAATCCACAGAGGCATCCATCTCCATTCCAATAAACAGAGGCATGTTTCATGGTTTAAATGTTATGAGATGTCAAATTCTCTTGTAATACAAGTAGAGCGCTTTGTTCGGGAAAGGTAATGATCGTCGTTAAATCTATTTAAGCCTCGTTCCTGCAATCATCTAAAGGTCATGGGCACGTGAATGCTAAATTATGAATCGCACTATAACATTTCGCTTCTCCCTTTAATATTCTATTACAAATATTTTATTTCTGCTCAAGGAGATAATACTATTTACTAAACGATTAAATGATAACAGGCAGGTAGCTAGCTCATAAACATAGCCATTTTCCGTGCTTGAACTAATTCCATTCCCAATGTCAGTAATGGTAAATCTTACTATAACCCCAATATTTGGGGCTTGAGTCCAAATTATATCTCTTATGGTTTTAATATCAGCAATGCATAATGACAATAATCTAGGTCCACGTCAGGGTTTGATACCAATACATGTATCGTATTGATCTCTTTTGATCCTTTCAGCCGGAGAATGTCGGTTCCCGTCGGACTGGCACGGACGGTGGTTCCAGAGCGGGCTGGGTGAGGTGGTAATACGGAATACTTCCATCTCACGGAAAGGCGTGTGTCATGAACACCACCGGGACTACTACCTCGTGGAGAACAGGTGAGTGGACGCTGGAGCATGCTGGAGGAGGCCTTAGTATGGGAGACTGCACGTGCCAAGGTCGGCCAGGTGTGCAGTACGCACATGTGTGGTTGTTAGCTCAGACATGGGCTGGAGGGATGTAGGGCAGTCACGACTGACAAAAATAACAGGTTATATGCCTATTTGAGTCTCTGCATAGCCGTATTTGTGTCTCATAATGACTTGGGTTTTGGGTGAATGTGTGGGATTTGGTTATGTGTGTGCGTAGATCTATAGGATCTGAATATAAGGATGGAGATGAGGTGAATGGGTTCAACTATGCTGATTACACATAGCAGTGTTGTGTGTAGTCAGTATAAGGGAGGGGGGTATTGTGTAACCAGCCATGTCTGGTCTGGGTGAGTTAGAGCCTCCTCCTGTAGGGTTGTAGAGTGCATAGACGTACTGACATGTGGCATGGTACTTGAGCATTAATCACTCCTCCAGGGTGAATAGGGTGTAAATACAGTTATCAAAGGGGGTGAACAAAGGGTGCAACATCAGGTGATGGGTAGGGGGATGTGGGGAGCACAGGGAGAGGACACAACATACCAGTACCAGGGTACATCATCGTTCTGTATTTTCTCTCTACCTCTATGTACAATATATACACGCTGCTGTTATATTTAACGTTCAATCATGCAAATTAGTTTCTACACTATAAAATCCCAATAAAATCGCTTTTTACTCCCTTTATCATATCAATCGGGAAGAATCCATGGGATTTATAGGTGCCTTACAGGAAATTCCTTCCAAAACAGTGTTCAGAAAAGAATAATCGTGATAGCAAAGTGTATTTAGGCCACTAAATTTAGAGGAATTCACAGACCTGTAACTCTGTAATTTAACATCTGCTTACAATAGGATATCGTGCTGCCATAGTCTATGTAGAGGGGAGGGTGGTGTTAATAAATGGTGTTTGATAGTTTTATGGAGAAGGAGTGTAAAGGTGTAAAAGGGTTTCTGTAGATCGATACCTGGATTTCAGTACATTGTATTGTGACTGGTCTTCTATAGAATGTAGAACTACCTGCACTATATATTGCACTAGGAAAAGGGACCTTATCCCCTCTGAAATTAGGTCCCTTTTCGCAGATCCTGTCACATATATTTACTGGGCCATGGTTGCACTGAAGTAGCTTAACATCCCTGTTCTTAACGTCTACATTAATGAAGGGAGAATAGGAGGGACAGCAACCAAATAGATTACAGCCAAATGTAGACATCATGAGGAGTATACCGACAGACAGAACAGGTCAAGGAAGGATGGTCTCAGAAAGGGGAATACGTACAAAGTGTGGTAGATATAGTTTCCAAAGACGAATAAATAGACTGATATCCACATCTATCATCACCTGCAGCCTAGATATCGACCACTTATATCTGAACATGTGCTGTTTAAGGGGAGGGTATACCGAATGCTGCATTGTGCTGCATGCGGAACAGATGAGGGAGGGGTGCAGGCTATTATACCTTGATGACGTAGCCTCAAACATTAATTGGTACCTGTCGTCGGAAAGCGGAGAATTAATTAGGACTGCGTGCCGTGGACCATTAACGGGACCCCTCCGGGCTGGAGGCCGCCAATAGACGGAGCGTTTGGGTCGGCCCGTCTCTTGCTGCTTTGTACGTATGTAGGTCTGTGTGTACCCCCTCCAGTATAGCACCAGTCCAACCACACCCACCCCTCACATAAATACGCCATGCTTTGTAAAGTCTCTTCACCAGTCATCAACAACGCAGCACATTTCCAGCCTCCCCTTTCTGTCAGTACATACATATAGAGCCAGACTGTTCCCCTCCTCTCCTCTCAACTCTCTGTGTTCTGAGCCACGCCAAATATTTGGTCAGCTGTGTCTCCCCTCCTCACACCGCTCTTTTTGATAACACCCATTAGGCATTTACTATGGGCTTTTAAAGCTACCAGGTTTACAGTCATTCAACGATGGCGTTGTCAATATCACATTTGGCCTGTATTCTTGTCAGGGCAGGCTTATATTTTGTCGGCCAGTTCAATTACGGCACGTGAAAGGCGGGGCCGAGCGTGAGCTGTCAGATCAAAAGGAGGGTGAGTGGGGTTGAGCAGCTCAGCGACCGCCGCGCCACCAAGCGGTGAGCAGCTTGCAGGTGGCGGGGACCTAGAACACAATACCACTCATTTGTCACTCCCCTCAGTAAAGCCCCTGGTGCTTAGACTGCCTGTTCTTAGTCTTCTAACCACCACCATCCTCCTCTCGTTATAGTTCGAGCAGCCCCTTCAACACGCCTATTATTTTTACTCCTCAGCAGCCCAACCTATGTCTTATAACATCTTTGTGTGTCCCACCCTACCTTTCTTCCAGTTCCCACAGAGACCTGCACCCTGCCAGTAACCACCCCCTTCCCTCCGGGCTGGTATAGCATTGTGTATTTGGTGTGCGACAATCACCCGATGCCCATGGAAGTCAGTGTAATTTATCCACTCGCTCATACTTGCTCCCCAGTCTCCGACGTCAGCTAAAGCCAGATAATAACACCAACGTGGGAGGTAATCTAGACAGAGGACGACGGGGTACATTTATCCCCCGGTCTTTGGGTTCACAAAAATGCCTTCTTCTATTGCAGAGCCATATATGGTCAGAGTGGTAGGGTGCCCCCTCCCCCAACTTCCTATACTACTTACTCCCCATCCACGCCCAGTGCCACCAACTTAGCTCCATGTACACAGAGGTACTCAGCAGGGACCTCCCTATGTAAGATGGCATTGCGTGTTCGGGTACTAAGGGATAGAAACAATAGGCTTGATGACAATAGTCAAAGGAATACAGGCTTTTCTTTATAGCTATAAAATGTACCATATATAAGGCGGTTTACAAGTGCCTGATACCGCTTTCTCCAACAGGGGTGACTTTTTACTCGTTCGGCCTCACACCCTCAGTGATATATATATATATATATATATATATATATATATATATATATATATATATATATATATATATATATCGATTTAAAGGTCTATTTCCACATAGGTTGATGGATGATCTGAATCAAATTTATCATGAATTCTTTGCACGTTTACATGATTATGTAAAATGGCTCTATATAGAGAGATGTATATCCATCTAATACGGATTCAGTCAAAGAACTAAAAGAGAGGATCCCCATATATTTGGGGAGTCTCTCTTTCAGCTTTAGCTGATTCACTTCTAGTGCACAAGACAAGCCTTCTCTGTTGAATACATCGTTAATATGAGTCGGCATCCCCGGACACATCTATGGCCCATAATGAGAGCCCTAGTTAAGAGGACGATATGTCCATACCCCTTATACATCATCAATGTCACCACTCATCAGAGGTAAATACAGCGCCTCCTTATGATACACTTGTTTCATTTAGGTCCTTGTAAATCACCATATCCTTATAGGTCGGAGAAAAATGGCTCTTCACGCTATACACATATGGGTAACCTCCATAAAATACCAATACTTTATACATGTGATATATATCCCTGCCCTATGCATTCATGGCAGCGGGTGCTGCAAAGAGCTTCTTCAGCCTTCTTCATAAATATCAATTGTATTTAGAAATCTCCACCGCTCATCCCACGTAGAAAAAAGGGCTATAACTCGTCATGGTGTATTAAAGGGACCCCTCTAAGTCGAACAAAACATCTATACTATCTCCTAAGGTATTAACGTCCAGGAACATCAATCTTCAACCACCACAAACAAAGCAATCTTGCTCTAGTCATCTAGGTATTATCTATTAATCAACCCTTAATCTCCCTCCAAGATGAAGTCCGCCTTGGTTTCCTGCAGTAATATTTAATCAGAAACACTACAGTAAACACCCTCTTGATAAAGACTCTGAAGTAAATGCCTGGCGGGATAATGACTTTTAGCTGGGCGTGTATTCAACACACAGCTCCTTGATGTTGCCACCCTCCTTGCACTGCAGGCTCCCACTTTTTGATCAAGACACAATTTCACCGCTAAATTCCACCGAGGATGAAATCCAGAATGACTCAAATTAATATTGTATTGTTGCCGAAACAGCCTGCAGGCAGAGATTAGTCTCCCTTCTCGGATTAAGGGAACCTTACCCAGGAGTGGGTGGCCTCGTAAGCGGGTAGGGGATATAGGAGGACGAGTACAAGGGGGTGGGACGATGCTGGAGGAGTGTCCGACCACCGAGAGGACGAGACTGACGCGACTTAGACGCCAGTACTTTGTCAGACTCGATCCTGGCTAATCCTCAGAATGATAGTCGTAATGAATAGCTGGAGCTGCGCGCGCACCGATCGGGGGCCCCACGTTTAGTGAGAAAAATTATACAGCCAAGCGAACGGTGAAATTGTATTCAACACTGGCGTCAGGGCGCCGCCCGAAATGGATTGCCTATATCAGCCCTGTGTCACACACCGAGACAGGCGAGACGTCTTGGTGTGGAGGAAGGCGTCTTTACATACACAGCCACAGAACTATTTCCTCCTGGGTCCCCTCCATCCCTCCTCCAACCCAGCCAACACCCCCCCAGGCAGAGAACTGCTTGTGAGGGATTTATATATTTGTACAAATACATACATAGACTTTTCATGCCTTAGGGGACTGCATATGCATACATTGATGTATGCTCTCTGAGTATAGGGGAGCTTCCACCCTCTTTATTCTCCTACCAACATCCTCATGCACCCGCACAAAGTCCATATCAATATCCCCCCTCCCCAGTACTATATCGACTACTGTATCATTGCAACACTCAGCACCATGTGGAGGTGAAGTATTGAAGGACACCCCCCTTCCTACCTCCCACTTTCATCTTAAGGTTCATGATGCAATGGGTACACCTACCAGTAAAGTAATTGGTTCTGTAGGCTTCCACCTCTTGAGTATATGGAGGCCAGGTACATCGGGGTCACATCAGTTGAGGTGCTCATGGCCAGGCCATGAGTTCTGGAGCAGCTCGGGTTTATCCGCTTGGCTAACCATGAAAATAAATGATATTGTCCAGTCCTTTGAAGAGGACCGGACCACTGACGCCGCACTGCACAAAGTGATCATATTGCCAATTGGATTGTAGTGGGAAGATTAAACTCAGGGATCAGTTAAGGCTATGAGGCATCTAGACTCCTAGAGATAAGCGTGCACACCATGTTGTCCCCAACGAATGGGGAAATCCTCAGTTTTCTTTTCATCATAATAGCATTGGGCTTGAGAGACACCCCAATTCGCTATCATTATTCGTATATTACAGGTGATCTGTTATCACGATATGCTAATACATGTACACTTATTATTGTTAGTGCTGATACTGATACATGTGTCTCAAACACCGAGGTACAAGATGATCCATCATGCTGGCTACGGTGTAATACTTTACTTATACCAGTGTTTCCCCAGCTACCTAGAACATTCTTTCCTCTGTAGACAATTGCTTTTGATTGGGGCCACAAAAAGCCAACTTCCCTCACCCTTTCCTTGATATTATACCACAAAGTGGACGATCTCTATCTTCAAGCCATATCCTCCTGAACAAACTAACATAATTATAATGCTCCATGCCATATGTACTGCCTAGCTCTACTGGAGGTAAATTGGACGTAGGGGTGTGGTCAGTCATTCACCTATTCGCCACCAGGTTGTCTAAGCCATAATTGCACTCATGTATGAGTCCACAAGCTCATCGACAAGGCAAAATCTACATCTCCCTCTACACAAAGATCTGCCGATCTAAAAATCCATGGTTAAGCTTCTAAACTGAACCTCACCAGTTTCCAATAATTGGTTATTTCGTGCGACGATTTTAATCTCATTTCAAAGAGACGGTTGTAATTCTGAAAGATTTATATTCGAGAGAGTTCAATTGATGTCATTTAGGGTGCGTGGAGATTGGAGATTTGTAATCGATATTCTCTCCATATATTGGCATTCATTGCCATTGAATCCACAAACATATGTATAGCTATGGCAAGCTAGTGGTGAAAGCAGTCGGGGATCCATAGTTTTGAGGAAGGCAATGGTGGATTGACGATGTCTAGTAACCTGAGGGCAGAAAATAGAGACAGACTGCTGTTTTTACCATTGCAGTCCTCACAATACCCAATCTGCTGGCATGGAAAGACTACAGAAAGAAACCTCCACAAGGGCTTCCTCTTCTACGAATAGAGTGGGCTTGTTGGGGACAATTGATGTGGTCATGAAGCAAAAGGCCCACTGAACGTTTCACCTAATTGTCCCGGTAGTTCTCCTCAACGCTGGCAACGTAACGAGCCATTCTATTGGCTGCTGGTAACGTGACCCGGTCCCTATGCCCTGCAGTAAGAGCTGCTCCGATTGGCTCTCCGATTGGCTCTCCCCCTGACGAGGCCCTTCCGCTCATTGTGTACTTTGGTCAATAATTGGACGTCTGCTTCTCTGTAGTGATAGATTGCTGATGTAGATTTTTGACGGTAATTGCCATTAAACACACGGAGAAGTCGAATCATTGATGCTTTTAATTATACCCTGTACATTAACTCTTTGGGCAGCAGTTCAAGGAAGGAACCCTTTTTAAACCATTATAATTGGGCAAGTGTACACTGTGCCTTTATATTACGATATGGATAAAACATACAACGTATAGGAAATGCCCGAAACCATTTTACCTACCTTCCTGTGGCGTTTACAATAAACATACGAGTTATGGGCCACTTACCCCTGGCCTCAGCTAGATACGTATATTTTTATGGTCATTATTTCCCCGACATGGCATTTTACTACCCTTTCACTTGTTTCAACACCGTGTGCTATGAAAAGATCCCAACATTTAAGCAGTCTATACCTTTCAATTTTATTTTATTCTTGTAAAAAAAGGTCCCATCATTATGTGTGGTATCGAATTGTAATCATGTATAATAGCTAGACAGGGTGTAATTCATAATCCAATACTGCATTGGTGTCATCCAATGCTCTCTTGTATAGGCTCCAGCGCTTTGGGACTGTACCGGGAATCGTCGCTTTGAATATTACATGAAGGTAATGTCAGTACTCGTGCTTTAAATGTCAACTCTGTCGCTTTAACCCTCAATGGAATTAGGACGTACAGCATATGTCTTTTTTCTTATAGCTAGATACATACTTTAGATGTTCAGAGAGAAATGGCTTATTTTGCCCAGCCTCATAGATCCTTACATAAGTAGTATACTCCCGGGGTGAAGTAGAATACGCCAGAGGGTTTAAATGGGGGGGGGGGAGTAAGTACATTGGCAACAGCAAAGGAGCCATAATTACACATTACAACATATATTTGGTATCTTTATCATCTCTCCCCCCCTCCTCCAATGTAGTGACCGATCAAGTTTACAACCTCGTATTGATCTGGCACTTTGGAGTATTGCACCGATGAAGTGTATACTTAGGTGTAAACATCACGGATGAGATTGAATACAATGAAATTCCCGATATTGTATTCCAACTGTCTTTAAGTTGTGTGTGATCCAAATAGGGTTCCACTTCCCAGACAGGACGACATAATGGTACTAAGCCCGTGACGAGGGGGCGTCGGATCCTGGTGATCGAGTTGGGAACAAAATATGGACGCAGTCTAGGCACGGGGTGTGGCACTGGATAGACAAGAGAGAAGATAAATTTGCAGACTATATTCTCAATGTTGGAGACGCCATAGGGACGCCCCTTCCCACTTATCCATACCACAGCGGCCTAAGGAGCAGCGGTATACTGGAGGGACATTGGAGGGGTACGTGATGGTGAGGTGTGAGCAGAATGCGTAATCCTTGCCTTAGCCCTCGAGGAGAAGTCTACCCAGGAGGAAGCCCAATTTAGGAGCAGGCCGAATGGCGCTATGACAGAGATGAGTCTGGATCCTTTAGTCTGGGACATCATGCAGCTGATCCTCCACCGGGGCTTTACATGATGTCCCTAGTATGTATGGGCAGGTATCCCGAAAGGTGCACCATAAGATCAAGGACGTCAATATATTGAAGATAGAATGTGAATGGACTGAGAAAGGGTTGGCATATGAAAAAATCTAAACGTGCAATTTATAGTCAGCAAATGCCGCCATGTATCAAGTGCGTCGCAAATATCAAAGGCAGACACTCATTAAGCTCCCGTTTCAGCATTATAAAATATAGTGTTTTGAATTTGGCTGTGATTCAATGAACATCGCTGAGTACGCCCAATCAGTCAGTGAATTCTTTTTGATCTAAATGACTCGTTCACTTGCAATCAGTTTGTATACATGTGAGGGTAGTGAAAAGAAAATGCAACATGATGCTTTTTTCCCTATGTACAGGTACACCTCTGCTCATGCTACACGCCATACACCCCCACCGACACCCAGGTGCTCGGGGTTCACAATACCTGCAAACATCTACCATGTTTACGGCGGCCTCGGGGGAGCAGCTCAGACAGGTACCATTGGGAGTCAGAGCAGCTCGACTACAGGTGTCCACCACAACCACAAACAGACCTGATTTAACCCCCATGGAACTACTAGTAAGCCGCCCAGTCCGCATTCCCACACGCCAAGTAACCTCCCTTGGCACCCCTTCTCTCCCACCACCTACCCCATGATAAATAAACCCTGTATATTGGCCATCTGTTCCTACAGCCACCCCTGATGTGTGCTGCCCAGACGGTGTACCTGTAAAACCTCATACCTTAGTGTGGGGCGCCTGCCACATACCTGCTCAGCCAGGTATGACAGGAACTCCACCCAGGTAGGCATGAGGTCTATCGAGTTACCTGTCTGTAATTATGTAGTCCCACAGTTCCAGGAGTCTGAATTCTACACCTATAACATGCTGTATTCCATGCTGTAAGCTCACTAGCTGTTTAGATGTTCATTCACAGCTTTATCCCTTATTATCGTCCACCCACCTCCAAGCAGGGAGCGAGGCCTCCTCCTGGGCCAAACTCTTCAATTTGTCCAATTATCTTCACCATACGTTACATATGGAGGCAGAACGTAGCTTCACCAACACTCATAGCACCTAAGAGACTCCCATAATGTAGCAAGTAACTGCCATGATTAGTCTCTCTCTCTCTCTCTCTCTCTCTCTCTCTCTCTCTCTCTCTCTCTCTCTCTCTCTCTCTCTCTCTCTCTCTCTCTTCCCTCTCCCAAATCTCCCTCATTATGTATACACGCATCTCTAAATGCATAGTTGTCAGTGCACCTGTGTATTATTATGCTGCCGGTATTATCAATCAACCGCATAATATATAACCACACACAGCAAATGTAATTAGTGCAGGTTTACAAAAATGCTTACATCACTAAAGGAATGGACCATATTTATAAGGTGACATCATCTCTCATGATTTGAAGACTCGGACTCCGTTTTACAAATCTCTCGTCTCTGCTGATTATCACAAGTCTCTATGGATAGGTCACTGGAAGAAGAAAACATCTTTACAATTTCATAAAAAAATAGTTCTGACTTGCAGTAAGTCATTATTTATTATCAAAAGGCAATTCAAACATGCAGCAGTCATTTTTATTAAGTTTCCATCACAGGCCAAGGGCTCATGAGTCTCGTGAGATAACGGATTGGTGGCAGCAATGCAATTTTGTGTAGAGTTGATTAATTGACTCCTGATGATATACATAAATGTAATTGAAACACAAAGATACACTGATAGTAGCTGCTTCGCATTCAATATAGACATGGCATGAATTAGAAAGACTCGAAATCGTTCGCAGATGACTGTTTGATTAATTAACATGTAAATATTGCATGTCACTCTGTGGCAGATGACAAACAATAAGGAAATTTTTTTAAATGAGCTTGAGCTAACTATAGAACCCTGTGTTCAGCTCATTTAGCAGATGTACCTGATAAGCCACATTTTTGTACAAAATGACCTCTAGTGGTCCCTTCTGTATTTAATGTTATTCCCATAGCTCGTTATCATATCACATGCTTGCTAGGGTAAGGTCTGGATCAGGTGACCCATTCTGCAGTTCAACTTGGAACCTGAGATAAACGTGTGTGTACCAACGTGATGAAAGACTCCGTCGTCACGGCCATGCTTAATTGCTTGATCGCATCAGCGAGCCCGGAAAATGAAAACGAAAATGAAAATGGAAGTAATTGAATTAGAGGCCTCCTGGCTGGGCGAGGTGGGTGGTGTGGAGCTGGGGGTGGAGGTGTGGCTGTGGGATATGAGGTAGGGGAGGAGGGGGTGCCCCACGTTAAGTTAATTAATGGAGCTCTGGGCATTGCTGCTGGAGGTCTGCAGTATTGTTGGTGAGGAGGTGTGGTTGAATACTAGTGTGGGATGGAGGCCTTGATCTGGACAGGCGACCTGTGCTTGTGAGATGGTTGCATCAGATGACTGGAGGAGGTTGTGTGTGTGGCTTGTGGTCTGAGAGGGATTGGGGTTGAGTCTATTCTGTGGGGAGCCAGTCCATTGTCTGAGTGCCAAATTAGCAAAGACAATAAGCAGCACCCTCCCTAATGTCATGTTAGTAGGGCTCTCATGGGAGCACTGAGGTGTTCAGCATTTATAACACCGATATAATTCAAGTCTGGACCAGAAGCCATTAGCACTTAATCCAGAGCGCCAAGACTCAGGCAATATATCCCTACACACCGCGCCTTTTGTGTGATATGACGGAGCACACCCTGGATCATATCACACATGTGGACCGCGTCGCCATCTTACTTATCGATCCCATAATGCACCTCGTCACCGTCTTATGACGTCAGGAGATGTCAGGGTTACGGCGCAGTGATGACGTTTCACAATCCCAAGGCGGCCGTTACCCCTGGGCCGTGGAATGTGTAGATCTTGACGTGACGAGCTGCCAGGGCTGACAGAGACTTCATTAGAATCCAATCACCCGCATCCTACTCACTGGAGGAGAGACGCCGGAGACAGACCAGACACCGACCCACCTTCCTTAACCCCCAACCCACCCAAACACCCACCAACTCACAACACTGACAGATAACAGTGCAGCCCTCCCACCCACCCAGCCACTGCACCAACCCCCTAAAGAATATAGATCTTCAAAATGCTGATTTGGTCCCTAGAGCAGAGTCGTGTGTTGATTGGGTCGAAAGGACCTTGCCGAGTCTCTTGTAAGGACGCTTGTCAGCGGAAGTCAGGGTGGAGTAGAGGATCATGGGACGGTAGGGTGACTGAGCGATAAAGGGAGAAGGGGTAGTAAAACAGAAAACATTCTTTCGCTCTCCGACACAGAAGAGTTCCAGATCCCTTAGATTCTCGTTAGGCTTTCACATGACTCCACTTGGAATGGGCTGAGTACTTGCTGGTAGTCCCTGAGCTGACATAGAAGCTGCTTATGGAGAAGGTAAAACGCCAAGACATTTTACACTGAATAAATCCTCTTTGTCTATTTCTTGCCACTCCGGTTACTGTAAATGCTTCGTCGAAGAGGGAGGGAAGGCTTGATGATTCATATAGGAGCATAGTGCGTTTACCTGACGATTATGAAAGTTGAATTTTGATGCAGTAGGACTTTAAGGGCGTCCTTCAAAGTGCTCCGTCCCGGGTGCTCCCTACAAAGTGAATCATGTCTTGGAAATACGTTAACTGCAGGGTCTCTACATAAAAGAGTCATCATTAACCATTAGGTGGTTTTAGGTGATAAGAAAACGGCATTAGGGTAATTTGTCTGAATGGCCTGTTACGCACAAGGGTCATCTCTCTTTGTTTCGTGTCGTTCCACTTTGATTAAAAAGCATCCCTCGCCGCCAGGCTTTGCCTGGGGTCTTGGAGGATAAAAATGACCAGTGCTTTGTGGTGGTGTTTTCGGTAATCCCGTTCCGGTCCAGGCAAACCGCACGGTTATTAGTGGTCCCCTAATGAGGCTTTGTGGCGGAGGCGACTCGATTGTTCGCGATATTAACCAATTTGATTTATCGACCTATTCGGCCTAATCAGGCAGCCTTTTTGTCGCCGAGTCGAAAGTTTCCGACTCAAAGAATTGACCCCGGTCGTGCAGGTCAGCTACCGAACGGGTCACCCCCTGGTAGACCCGTCAAGAACCATGCTGATCACGTGTCGGTACTCAGGGTTAGGGTTGTCATGGGAACCATGTACCTCAAACTCATCATGGCATTTCAAGTGTTTCTCAAGGAGAACGAACCCACACTCAGCCACCCAGAATTAATGTGAAAGTCAAATTATAACTAGCAGCAAGTTTAGAACTGTCAGGAAGATTCCGATGAAAGATTTTGAGTTCATAAATTTTCAAATAGCAACATCATTTCCTTTCTCCTCGTGTTCATCATCGCCAGATACCAGCAACTGAATAGATCTAGATCAGTCAATTCTTTCTATAACCCTTTAGAAACCCCTGGTGTAACCAATACTTGTATGTGTAGACACACAAGCCCATGGTAAATCGTCCCCCTGTTAGATAAAAGAATTAGGGGAGGGGGGGGGGTAGCTGAATGCATAGACATCGTGTAAAACCTGCTGGTTATTATAGTTAGAGATGACCTCCCCTCCACTACCCCCCATCGTTGTTACGTCACAATGTCGGTGTGGTCAGTACTATTGTAAAAGACAGCATGAATCACAGTGCATGGTGGAAAAGCCTCTCTCCACCCCCCACCCCCACCCCATACACACACTCTCCTGAGTTTTGGCCAATTCTCTACCGTCGTCTCTGTAATTGGTTACTTTTCCACTCAGTCCCTGATTGACTCTCCGTGAGTCAGGTTCTGCCGGAAACCAGCTCACGTGATCAGCCACGCATGCGCGCTTCCCGACAATGACTGCGCCGCATGCTGGGGTATCAACAACTACTTTATTCTGAAAGCAAGAGGGATTTTTGTGCAGTCTGATGCGTGGCAGTGACAGTGTACCGAGGTTTTTCGTGCTCTCATTACACGTATAGGCATTTGCTGTAAGTGCATGTTTTTTTTTGTGTTTTTTTTTTTAAGATTATACATGTTAGGATGATATGAATGGTCGTATGCACGTGTGGGGAGAGACATGTTCAAACTATTTGGAAATGAATAAAATATAACATAAAGATGTTCATCATTTGATGGCAAACACTAAGACTCATACTCCACTGGGTTAGACAGAAGTAGCAGCTGACTGTCACAACAAACGTGTCAGATACATGTCAAAACATGACAAGCTAAGTATAAACCATAACTGAACAGGCCTATGTCTAATGCACTGAAACACATTCCAATTGTTTTCATTTCAACCTGAAGAAAGGCCGGCGTTTAGCACTGATCAGATTCTTTCTAAAATAGTCTAGATGTGCTTATACATGCCAAATCATGCAAATGACTATATGAGAATCGATTCCAAAGACTTGAATACATGTACTACCTTTCTATTATGCGACCAAATCTTGCAGAGAAAGAGAAAAACAATATGCAGCCAAATGCAAATCTTAAGTGGCTTCAGAGTGGCTTCCTTCTGAGTGGCTTCCCAGAAGGAAGCCACTCTGACCCCGGAATCAACAGCCAACTATATTCTGCATTTATGATTAGCTATGGCGGAGGTCCATTCAATCTTCTATTAGAATGTACACATGCTTATACAGTTTACTGATACTTAACTGTACGTGTGCTCGAATCCCACTGGGTCCGTTCAAGGCTAGCTATGAGCATGAGGTGTTGATATATATTTCTTTACTTGCTTCTATCAGATGTTTACCAGGGGTTGAAGGTTCCCTGAGTGAGGAACAAATCATGATCTCTTTATGGGACGTTTACTGTTTACCACTCTGCTGTGTCTACTATCTCACCTACTTTGTTCTCTGTGAGTTCCTCCCTGACTAACCGTGTGGAAAATTAAATATTCTCCCTGTGTGGGAATTAACGCTCTCTTCTGTCTTCCTTGTCGAAAAACTCTTTTTGCTTGGTTTCTGTTACTAGGACTATCATTTTTTTGTTAGCTGTACGTCTACCAGGCTATGTAGGGGCCTTGTTTGCTAGGTGGAACAGACATAGGGCGCTGCCGTTATTCAATTCAAGGGCTTATTCGTGGGCCACTCGCAGGGGGGCGTTCTAGCCATCGCCAACAGGTCCCGGATGTCTAGTTCTCCTTCTTGCACTCTCTGAGCAGAGGGTGGATCTGTCCCATGATACATATGTACAGAAGCAGTTGAGAGTGAGTAGAGAGTGAGGGTGTTGGTTGTGATCTGACGGGCGTAATGACGTACGCCGGCTGGGCCGTCTGGGGCGTGACGCTGTGGGGCTGGAGCAGGCTGCTTCTTCAGACTGCTCCTGTTCCTGGAGGCCTCCTCCTGGGTCTTCTCCAGCCCCAATATAAATCTCTGTCTAGGTCAGTATACCTAACCTGCACAAGGTACAGCTTTTTTCATACACCTAATTATAGCCCAGCACATGCCATCATATTACCCTTATGAACTGAGCTTAGTGTATTTATTGCATATTTCCCTTTCCTACATACAGTACATACTTTTTTCTGAGGACCGTCCAATTGCACCCAAAAGGCTGCAATTGTTTAATGTGATAGGGTGAGGTGAATAAGACTGGCCATTTTGTAGAGGTTAATATTTTAACTGGCAGTAAAACGCACGGCGGCTGGTTGGGTGTGTACCGGTAGGCCCGTAGGTCACTTACCGTTTATCACCTGTCTGGGGCTGGTCCTGATCGTTATCACCTGCCGACTGACCCCTACGACGGACACCATCACCTTGAGTCACCTCCCTCCTTCCTTCGCATGCTCCTCAATGGCCCTTCCCATCACTACATTAACCCCAGGGAGCATTAACAGACATCGAGCATTGCCATTAGAGCACCTTCAACGCACTATTAGCACCCTATAGAAGTCCAGACCAACAACAAGTACAAAAGTATAGACTATATACATGTACTTATAGATATGAATCAGTGTTCTGGTTTTCAAATCCTAACTGTTGGTTCACGTGCATGCGATAACATTAAATTGCAACACACAAAATAAACCACATAATTATGTACACATAAATCAGCTTCTTCTTCTTCTTTTTTTTTAGATATCATCACCCTTAGTGTTTTTTCTTTCTTATTTTAGTGTAGACCTACTCTCTAAATTGAATGTCTCAAGGAACATTAGCATGGACCTATCTAAGATACATACTAATATTCTATTAAAAAAATGGCACACAGTTTTTTTTTCATTCACCTTGGTCTCCTATCATCTGTCTCTCAGAGAGTCTGCAGGGCACATGCTCATGTCAATGTTGCTAATAAATAGCAGCCATATCTGTACAGGTGACTGTACCAAACAGGCAGCGTGGTACTGCCTATGCAAAACATGTGTACAATAAAAAAGAGCAGGGTAAACCTGGCAGTGGAAATCACTGCAGGTTATATTAACTATAATATGGGTGCTGACAGACTGGCATCCACTCCTGGCGTTCAGGTGGCGCCCGGCTGCCCCCATAGGTCTGGGCCTACCCAAGGATGGCCCCCAAGTGTCTGTTATCGTTTACTGAGCTCCTACTCTGATGGCCAGCCACCTTAATGCTTGTTGACAAATCAAAGATGACCCTGAAGCAGTAAGGTCATCTCCAGCCATCCACTGACCGGTCCAACAAGTGCAAGAAAGATTGTTGTTCTATATAGTGGTACAAAACTTAAAGAAAGGAAAGCAGAAAGGTGTTGCTCATATTAATTTTGAAAATTGTCGACACAGCTGGGGGAATAGAGGAGCAATTCTGGATCTCAATGAGCAGTTCATTCTGACAGGAGCAGCTCGGAGTAACTCAATCTCTTTCATGTGGGGGCCTTTACTTTCAATTGAAATACGACTTCCCTGAGTGAGCAAAGTTAATTAGAACTCAACCAAGCATTTAACACTGATACTGCATTTGTCTTAGATTTTATACAAATGCCTTATAGGTGTTTTGAGGTGGTCACCATACATCGTACTGCATCAGGAATCGTTGGTACAATAATCCTTGGTAGCAGTCACTTTTGCACCAAAATGCTACATTGTCTACAAGGCAAGGATTGGCTGTGGTACCTCAGCCCTGTATTTCATGAAGAGGTTTGCGATTGGCCCATCTAGCCCAATGATCATGCGTTCCCAGTTACTAGAAGTCTGAAAACTAGATCTGCAGAAGAAGGCGAAGAGGCCGTGGGTTGATCCCTCATTCTGTGACCGGTGACACACGGCATAGACAGACCCTTTGTCCGACAAGGCCATCCCGTAAAAGGTCAGACATCGGACCTGAACAATGGCCACTCGGACAACCGATTGTGTAGGTGCTTTGGGTTTACTGCCCGAGGGCAGGGGAGGGACCAAGGGGCAGGCAGTGTGGGAGTGGTCCACTGTAATCAGTGTCAATCATCACAGAGGCAGACCAGTAATCTGGGATGGTCAGCAGACTGGTTAGCCTTCCTGTGCATGCAGGGGTGAGGCTAGTAGTGTGGTTGTGGATGGAATGAAGGGTGTCAGATCCCTGCTATGCCCTATTGAGACTGGACACCTTGCTCAGTGAGGAGGGGTGGACACAGTGACAGCCTCCAGCGGTCAGTGGGCTGTGCACATGGGTCCATAATGCACATAGAGTGGGCATCCGTCATGCACTGACACAGCCTCCCCTGGGGGTCATAGGGGCTCTCAACGACTCAGCACACGTTCACAGCACATACTGCTTAACACTCTCACTATGAACCACCTCCCACCTCCCAGCCATCAACTCAGAACACTTTCCCTAGCCAGCTACAGCAAAACCTGGTTCCTCACGACCTGTAATTTAGTGAACACTCACCACCATGAAGATACTGGAGATGCATTAGCTTATCACCTCATCACCACTTAATCCCATATGTCACCATCAGTGATGGTCTCATGGAAAGGTGTTCTGCTTTATATCCCCCAATATCGACGTCTTTTACTGCAACTGAAGGATATGGAGCTAGGGAATGGTCCAAGGAAAGAATTTAGATCTATTTTCTCCTTGCTCGTGTTGTTTATCTACATTTATTTGGGATAATGGCCGGGGATAATGGACAGGGAAAGGGAATTTCTTTTCCCCAAGACATAGGCCACAGATTATAGATAACGCCTTTTCCCTTCGAACTTTATCGGTTAATACGTATACATGTGTCCATTGCTTGAGCTTTAAGGACCAGAAGACAATAACAGATCCCATTGGGAGAGTGGTTTGCTTTGTTTCACCGAAACCCAGCCCACCCTGGAGAACCACCATTGGCTATGGGCTATTGGGTCAAGGCCCGCTTGTACCCCATTGAGGGATCCACGCCACACCCCTATACAGCCTCAGGCTAGGTGTACTAACGGCCCTGCCTGACCCCATATACCACAGGGTGGTCAGCCCCCAGGCCATCCAGCCCTGATCCAGGACTGCAGCTACAAATGAAACACTTGGTTTTAAGTGTATGAACCCCCATGCTGATAAGCTAGACTCACTTTCCCTCCTCTCGCCCACCACCGTTCAGCCCGCCTGCACACAATCTGATAATGTGTGATTGGGCCTCCAGGGCGGGCCATGGATTGTGGGGTTTGGGATCAGAACTCACCTAGATTAGGATTAAAGTGGGCACCAGGAGCATACCTCACTAAGGGATCATGTCAGTGAGGGAGCACTGCTCAGGGGGACGTAATGACAGGGAGACTGGTGGACGCATTCTTGTAGTGCTTGGGACCTAATCCTGGTTTTCACTACCCGGTTTCAACAAAAGCATGGTTGAATAGCCCTAACTTTAGTACTACATTTAGTACACATTACATCACATGTCCTTTTATAAAAACAATGTTGGGGTTTTGTGTTTTTGAACACCTACACCCTCATTATAGGGCCCCAGAGGGGTATAATCGACAAGGGGACAAAGCAACTTCTTAAAATCGACAAGGGACATGGGGTTAAGTGACAAGGGACAAGGTGCAATTCTTAAAATCGACAAGAGACTTTGGCTTAAGGACAAGGGACAAGAGCACTTCTTAAAAATCGACAAGGGACATGGGGGTGAGAGACAAGGGACAAGAACCATTTCTTAAAATCGACAAAGGACATTGGACCCCTCTGTCTAGGGCCCTCATTATAGAAAGCTTTTGAATCAGAGTGTCGACTCACGATGATTGAGAGCACAGACGCCAATATATACATCGTAAACACCGATAAAGACGATAGGCAGGCAATATAAGTCACCCTTATCAACAGTTTGTTTTGGGTACACTTTAAAAACCATGAGTAGTACTCAGCCCCATGTACATTAAAGTCCTTGGTCAGGCAGTGGCGCCACCAGGTGATGACCTTGTGAAATATGACCCTTTTTACCAGTGACCTCTGACCTCTAGTTAACTACCTGATACCCTTGGATCGTTGGACAAAGGAGCTGCAATGTATCCCTCCTCTAACCCTTGGGGCAGCAGGCTATTTGAACTCTTGATCACTACATCACTGCTGAGGTATCCAGTACACTACATTTATAATGACGTCCAGGGTAAATCTGGAGAAGTCTATCCCTGACCTCACATGCATGTTCCCCTGTTCAGCCCTACACGCGGTCATACACTAGTTCTAGCTACTTGGCCGGGAAAGAAACTCAAACAGACAGCACACACTTTTAAGATCCTCCCTTCGAATTGCGAATGCATGCCTGCACTTGAGGATTCCACAGGCGGGTGTCTAGGGCTTTTACCCACGTGCCGATACGATCTCACGGCTGTTTGGGTCCGGAGTGGTCAGTGCCCAGATTGGGGTGCTCAGCCTGTGAGCCGGCTGCCATTTCTTTCCCTTTAACCCGATTTTTTAGAACCCGACTGCTTTTAAAGCACTTAAAAGCGTCTTGTTCCTGAGCGTTATGGGAATTCGATAGGCTATTCCTGCACGTCCACTGGGTTTATTATAAACAGGGCCGCAGCGGAGAAAGCTCGTGATAAGAATCACATTTCGTTGGGAGTTGAAGCTTCTCCAATGGGGGACCAGGTTTCCCCGTTCCCCTTTGCATTCTTAGGGGCTAGAGGTGCCTTAGTCTGTTGATGGTGGTGAATATTTCAATAGGTTTTAAATTCAAAGGACAACTGTCAAATGAACTGGTACCATTGGGAGAATGTTATTTCAATTAGAAAAGGCAATACGGATACATTTTACAAACTAAAGATCTGACATATCTAGATTGACGTACATTGAATGGTCTAAATCGTTATCCAATAGCTTCCAATCTCCGTCATCCCAGACTACATTAATCGTGCTGAAAGAGGAAGCCTAAATACCTTTAGACAGATACAAACACAGTATCCCCTTTTCCATTAGAATGATGCACTAAAGACCTCAGCAAGTCTAAGGTTGCCTCTCAAAGTACAAGTTGGTTCAGCTTACACAGAAAACCTCCAGAGGAGAGGCAGACTTGAGGAGTGGCAATGGTGTTTCGGTTTACCTGATCCAAGTGTGTACATAGAACACAGACTGTATCGGGGATGTTGGGACTAAAACGTATCCATGTTGTGTAACAATAATGCCAGATTGCTATACTTGACGTTTCTAACAGGATGCTCCGTGGGCGATGTCGCGCCCACATGGATAACACAATCACTGCTAATATCAATGCAGAAACCACAAAAATTCACATATGGATTTTCAAATGTAGCATGACCCGGACATAATAGACAGAAAAACAAGAGCACAGGTGCTTTAAAAGCAGGCTAAATTATTAAATGGTGTTCAGATTACAAATATTCAGATTAAAATGAAAAATGTTTGTAGACCCTGTCTCCTTATCAATATTGAAATATAGATATGCGGTTTCCAACCTCCGGGATGTATACCTCACTGGACCTCACCATAGGAGGGCTATTATATTAACATCATGCATGAGTATATCCGGTTTGATAATAAAATATGACCGTTGCATGGTATTTGCATTAGTCACCAGCTGAGAGTTTATCAATAATACACCAGCTGCCACAGTGGCCGGTGTCTGATTTCATAATCATTGTGGAGAAAATGGCGGATGTGCTGAAACAATCGGAAATCTGATAAGAACCGCCTTTAATGAGAATGTGGATGTACAGAACAAAGTTACAATATCTTCCATAATTTCTCCCTTCCCTTTCCCTTTCTTCGGATTAGGATATGGGCAACTGCTACGTTTGACGCTTCAAATACTCTATATAGATTATTTTTAATGCATGGACGGATTTCACTTTGAGCTTCAGAGAATGATCTATTTTCTAGCGTGTACCCGCTTTATTCGAGCATGAACCAATGATATTATGGTCCCAGACACAATTAGTTAGATGAGAGTTCTAAAAGCTTTGCTGTGGCCATATAGAAAGTGTGCTTGGGGATTAATCTTAGCCCATTGTCTACAGCACAGAGTATTGGTTTCAGACTATGTATACAGCAAACCAAATATGACTTATAACTCATGTTAAAGCAGCGAGAGATAACTCATATCCCAGATCCCTCAGCTTATGGCTTTAGTCTTTGTCGGAGTTTGTGTATGTATACCTTCCAAAGCCACGTATATTTCAGAACTTATCTCCTCATGTAGAGCGGATGGCATACCATGTACTGTGTCCCTGTGCCGGCTTACTTGTGAGAGCTGCTCATCGAGCAGTTCTCCTTTTACTACATGTATATCTGAGCTTGGAACCAAAACAGATACTGAGCTTCCCAATCAACCTATTTCACATTCATAAGTGCAAGGAGAAAGGTTATTCTAAACCAAACATTTTCTTTGCCAAGGATACAGACGGTTTAAAGTCATTTAGTGACCGTGTTTAGTTAGCAGTGTGCTGTTTCAGTGAGGTACCCTGAAACTGAAAAAAATAGAGCAATAGAACCAAAGAAATTTGTATCGTTGGGGTATCGTTAAATTTATTATGTACCTGCGTGTAAATTGCGTTTCTTTCTCATGTAGCAATAGATGCGATCCCAATTTCTCGTTTTACTAATGTGCACAGACCGCACTATTGGACTGCCAACATAATTCACCCACGCCCTATTGGTAATCTTTCAAGATACTCAGCGAGGAATGCAAACATGTCCTCGCCTTTACTACACTGCTTGCAGTTTGGTGTGAATTACAGCCTTGAATCTTCAGGGGAAAGGATTATCTTTTCACCTCTTCCTCTCGGACTCCATCTTCCCCCACCATCCTCCCACCTCCCCCACCCTATGCCCCACTAAACCCCTAAACTTACAGACTGACACTTCCAGAAGGTCGAGCTCTTTGCCCTGATCCAGGTCTTGCCCCGGAGGCTGCTTCCACCACTGGCAAGAGAAAGCACTCTCCCAACAGATCCATCGGGCACCATTTTTTGGTGAATGTGCGCGGGTAGGAACTGACACTCTGCTTTGGAGAGTGACTGTAGTGGAGAGGAAGCATCACACTGCGCCGGCGCCAACGGAAATTGTGAATGTCCGCAGCCGATAGAGGGGCGATAGAGGGGACGCCTTGCTGCTGGCTCCCCACATGTGTCTGTGACAGGGAGGGTTGACTTACACTGGATCAACATGCTACAGGCATGGTACATTTACTTGTATCCTCTTCCTGACCACCCAAACCTCTACCTCACCTCCACATTTAACATGGGGTGGGGCATGGTCAATAGCTGTACCGTAACTCTCGTTATCAATTTAGAACGATCCTAATGTATACACGGGTCCATGTATTGAATCTCCAAGTGGATGTAACCCAAAGTAATACACATGAGCTACATTTGTACTTGGATACATAATAAGATAGTATCATGGGATTTACATTGACTTTCCTGAAATAAGTTGTAATGTAGTGATGGACTCATGCATTCAGGCAATTTATCATATACAAACAATACCTTGCATTTATCTGCCCACGTTCGTGACGTATGTTATGCATACAGTCTGACATATCGCCCACTTCTCAAAAATCATCACAAGAGAGTAATGAGGAATCGTCCATGATAACTCATGTTATATCCCTGCTACATTGATGAAAACCCAAGCACTTGCACTATGAAGTCAAATTTTATCAGGAGGTCCCGAGTTGTTCATGATATTTAACCCACTGCACATGATGCTCCCCTACACTACACTCACCCACAGCATCACCCATCTAGCCTTATAATACCTCATCCCCCGCCGAGCAGCTCTTTGTATTGTTGACCAGACCTGGCGCTCTGCCGAGTTACTCGACGCTCATGAAGTTAGGGTGAGAATAAGAGCTGCTCAAGCAGCACGATTGAATGCTCCCCCTTCAGGAGGCGAGAGGAGGAGGGGGCACCGCGCATGGGTGAACAGCATTAGCCTATTCAGAATGAGAGCAACTCAAAACAAAAACCCTGCCACTGGAGTGGCTGTGGGCTCGGGGCGTGTAGGGGGCAAACGGGCCCTGGGGACTGGTCCAATTTGTCTGAGGACCATCAGTCACGGGCTGACCATGACAATGGCAACATTATTCTGTTCTAAAACTACTCATCCCCTTCAAGCCGAGCAGCTCGCGAGGTCCCTAACATTTCAACTGTAACATTAACTCAGATGTTGATGCGTTATTATTTCTAAGATGCAAGCCTCAATATGTGAGCAATAAGTAATGACCTGTAAGTCAATTGATGGAACAGCATCGCTCAGAGGCGTTAATCCATGCGCCAGATGTGTTTGGAAGCCATCTTTTGGAGCCATTCTTTAAAAGCCACCCCAGAAGCAACACAAAAAGATTGTAAAGTGTTATACTTGAGAAACTGGTCTCAGATGCAGCAAGGGCCACATGGTTTACTCTTAGGCTGAGCATTATCTATGGGAGAAAAGGTTGGCGGCTTGGCAGTGGGACGTCGAGTCAAATGGTGCGGAATTCCCATGTGGATCGTCTGGTGGCGTGAAGGTGTTGGTTCTGGTGGTCATGGGTTTGGAGCATGTGGCCGGAAGGAACTCTTGGGTGGTGTATGCTCGCTGGAGCCCATGACTGACCGGTCATCTGCTCCAGGGTCAACTCGTGCCGCCCCCGATCACTGACCACTCACTCTTACCAGTGGTCAGCCTGTCAAGAATGGTGAGTCTGATGGCCAGCCAAGGATGTGAGGTCGTACACCACGGTGTCAGACAAGTGTGAAATCTGCCTCTCAAACAGCTGGGCAAAGGCTTCCTTTCAACGCACCATCAATGGCTGGGAAAGGGATTTGTCACCAAAAGACATTCTCTGCAGGCTGAGGGTTCATGTTACGTTAAAGTTAGCCATATAGTTCTATCAGCAGTTTCTACTTAAAGGAAAGATGAAAAAAAAATATCAATATGATATCCAAGATTTAAACATTTTCCCTCTCCTAGCTCAAAGAAATGATAACAAAAAGAAATCTCAAAAAATAACACACAATCTTAATCGATAAGCAAATATTTTCCATCTCAAAAACATTAGAGATGAAAACAGTTACTAACAGCAAATGCCGTGGATGGTGGTATTTAAGCGGCCATGGTTCCCTCTCTTTCCGCGCAATCTGTGTACGTATGCGCACTGAAGTGTTAGGACTATAAGGAGTTTGTGTGGTTGGATGAGTGCGCATGCGGCAGCTGCCAGAGCACCCTGGTGTGAGGCGTTTGTCGGACGCTAACATTTGCCTGTCTGTTTGACCTGGTATGTTCTATGGTTTGATGGTGTGACCAGGAGCTGACCATTGTGACATTCCTGACAGTGACAACGGGATAGGTGACTGCCATTGACAGTATGCTTACTGACCACTCCCACTTGCTCTCTGACAGCCCTTTTCCAACCCCCATCTCTCCCAAAGGACACCAGGTGGTCCCTTGGATTCCCCTCACTCTCCCTACAATGCCACTCAAGATGCGTGAGATGCAGCCTTAACTATGGCGGCTTTCAAGTGGAAATTAATGGTTAATTTATGAACTATCATAAATCCAGCCCGAGGGCGTAGTCTAAAACTAATGTTTGCTTTCAGGTGATGGCGGGGGAAGTGTGTGGGATGAAGGGAAGGGTGGCAGGAGATGGCTGGCTGATGGTGATTTGCAGGTGAAGACAGTTTGGCTGTAGGCCCTGCTAACGAAATGTGGTCATGACTATTTCAGCTTCTGGATAAAGTTCTTTTTCTGTGAATACCAAGTGATGTTTTGCTTTGGGCGGTGAGGCAGAGGCTCTGGCACTCTGTGAAAGAACATCATATATCATCCATTCTCAACACGCCGTAATGTGACGGCTACACATCGGCATCAGTAACGTATCTGTCCTGTGCATGGAGAACTAAGATCAATCCACCCCGCGCAATGATTGCCCATAAAATGGCTTATTATTTAATGCACCAGCAGTGCACAAATCCTGCTCCCAGGGTTCCTGTTCCAATGCAAAGAAGTCCCTCTGTAATGTCCATATTTGATGTGAGGTAAAAAAAAACATTTGGGAGATCATCAGGCATTTTAAGGTACGGAAACATGCAGTGCCAGCGGCGCTTATTCTGCTTTCAGTGGGAAATATGGGGCTGTTGAATAAGTAAAGGATTGATGGCAAAGTATGACAGAGTGCTGGAATTGCCAGTCTATGGAAACGGTAATTATTAAAGTATCTCCAGCTCAATCATTAAACCGGGGCCGTCCGTAGAAAAGCTATATTGAATTACACTGCTGAGTCAGCTCCAGTTTTTTGCTACTTTAATCTCGGTAAAGTATCACCTCTGGGGTGGTTCTCTTCTGGAAGTATGCCCATTACAGTTTGTAAGGTTTTTCGTGTTAGAGCGGTCATAGCTGTCAGATCTCTCTTGCTTATGACCCCCAACCCCCCATTCCCCACACCTCGCCCTCCCCTTGAGAGCGTGTGGCGTGGACCTGGGGCGTGGATCGCGTGGACAATGTCCGTGTGTCTGTCGGCGTGTCCGATGGCTCTCCCTAGGGTGCTGTTACCAGCCCCACACGCCGCATCCGGCGCACTCCCGCGAGGTGGCGCCACAACACGATCGGCAGCCACTGTCTGTGTGTGGGGTCAGAACATTTCCGGCCCGCATGCAGGTCAGCGGCGTACACCTTAGGGGCGGCTGTTGGGGTAACCTGGTTAACCTAGGTGAAGCGTAGAGTGTAGGTACAAACGCAGGCAGCTAATCAGTCAACTGTTGGAGAAGCAGTGAGTCTTTGCAGGGTTAGAACAGCCTCGTGGCACCTGGGGGGAGGGTCAGCTCCACGGGGGACTGCCCCACACAGACTGCCCCCGCCCCCTTTATCACGCACACATGAACCCGTGTGCAATTTGTTCCCAAGTTGTGGCTCTACTACCCTGCATACTTGGGAGACGTCGGTGCCGCGCGCCGCGCGTGTTGGCGTGCGGCTTCAGGGCGGGAGAAAAGGTCCTTTTTCCAGTGACCACCGGACATGATGGTTGGGTGGGTGGGCGGTGGTAAGGGATAGGGTGAGTAGTATAAGAGTGTCTGTAAAGACACTACATGCGGGTCCATTATTTACCTCCATTTACTTTTCAGAGTGTAAGTGGTGCCATTGAGGGGACCTGACCCTCTTTGTCATTATACTTCTCTTATTATGAAATGATTCCAACTCAGTAAATCATTTCATGAATATCTTATTTCATTAGTGCCTATACTATTGCCATTGTCCACTGTTATTCACGTGAGAGTGATTGCTACGCATTATTGATATAACCATTCATATATATAACCCTTCAATACAACCCCATACCCTGCGTGTCCTCGTGTACAGATTCGTTCCCATCCATTCCAATATACCCACCGGTCTGACCATTATGATCAGATCATATATCTGGAGGTGGAGATGATGGATGGTGCGTCCTTGGACGGAGCTGGATCAAAGTGGGAGCTACTTAAAGGTGGAGCGAGCTTGTGAGTGCAGGGTCACTTTATTATATCAACCTCTGAGCTACTCTCCATATACATGTAAATGCAGCCTACCTACATCCACTGGACCCACACTCACCGTCTTCTCCATTGAGGAACGGTCTGGGTGCTTGGATATAGGTTAGATACACTTTTTGACAAAATTATGGATCACCCTTGTCTGACATCCACCCACCCCTAACCTTATACACCCAGCCTTCTTCATATACCCCACCAAGCACCCACCCGCCAAGACCTGCCCTATTCCTTCGGGCAGTACCTCCTATGCATCCACTGCCCTGGAGGTGGCGCTAAGCGCGGGATCCGTCATTGTGTCAGAGCACCTCTCAGGGACCGGTCATTTGCCCCACCCAATCCGTGTCGTCTGGTAGGGGCAGGAAAACCCACACCTCGTCCGTCACACACCACCGCCTTCCCCAGCCTCCTCCAGTACCTGAAATAGCTATCTTAACCCCCTCCCTCTGCCGCCCATCTCAATCCTACACCATATAAATCCCCCAATCTTCATAGCATACTGCTTGGATATTCCAAATCTGCCAGCCACATACCCTGGTAAAAAGGAATAATATCTATATGAGGAAAATGCCAGTCCCAGGTAATAATATCAGTGATCGCATTGGGTTTCTGATATCAGCTTACTTTCATTTAGTGATAAATGAATGAATAACGTGAGACTGAATTGCACCCATATTGCAAGTATTGGACAAATGATAGTGCTTTTTATCCATCAGAAACTCATGTTTTAATGTGAGAGTGACGTTTATGTGCTATTATATTAGCGAATACAAATTGAAAAAAAGCGAGAAACACGACTATATATATGCACACTATTGTTTTTTTAAATTATCCATAGTAGTCTATAGTTGAAATCAGAGCATAAAGGTGGCGAATATTGGTTTTGAATTATGCATTTAGGTACACGGTTTCCCACTGCATACATGTACATTCATTCACCTACTCATATCTTGTCATCTAACCAGTTGTATGCGTCTTCCCGCCCCTTTTTTTACTAAGAAATTTAAGACCATGAGTAAATAAACGGAACTAGGAGAGCTCTCAGGCCTTTCAAATCCCATTAAGATGGGAAAGCTGGAAGCAAGGATTTGTTTCTTTTAGTTAGGCATATCTTGAGTAGGTTTAGGATTTCTTAATTCGGTGCCGATGTGTTCTCCACCAGGTCAGCACCAAAGAGACTAAACAGCCGGTCTGGCAGGCAACCTTATACGTTGTACTAATAAGCATGGCTGTCTGAAGGCCCTTCCAGACTGCACGCGGCTAAACCATCGCGGGCGGGCGTTTTCATTTAGAACTGTATCAGATAGCACCACTCTCTACACCAGCAACGGGCGGCACAGGCGTTTTTGGGGATGGTGCGGGCGGCACTGCTAAAATAGAACATGTTCCTATTTTTGCTGCCTGTCTGCGCGTTTTTCTCTTAAAGGGGCCCCTTTATCATACTTTAGAAGGGAGGGTTTATCACACATTGACCTGAATGCTTACCAAGATGCCTCATGAAGGCTGCTTTGGGTGTGGATGGAAAAAAACGCCATGCCACATGGTCGTTTACCCAAGACGCCCGCCCGCGTGCAGTCTGGGAGGCCCTTTAGAGTGGGTGGCAGGATTTCCCAGCGCTGTGAGCTCCATGCTTTATGTTACCAGTTTTGGGAGGGTGTATCAGAAATTGTTTGAGCGATTTGGTCATGATGTCGGCAATGTAGCGCTCCATTCTACCGTAGCTGGCGGCAAGTTGACCCAAGGGAACCACAGCCATTTACATTATAGTCATCTGGTATTGATGTAAGCCCCTTGTGCCCCTCCATACCTGCCATCTACCATATCCACCGCCATACAACCACCACTAACCACTGCCTGTCGCCGCCCACGCCAGTCTCTAGACTGAGGGATCCACAGAGCGCCCACTCTTCATCAGCAGTCGGCCGGAGGCAAATGGATCCGTGCAGTGTGTACCTAGTCCTCACCCCCTCCCCCAAACCCCAGTCGCTCATCGTCACCCCTGGAGCATGTTGCTCCTATGGTAAAAAGAGCTGGCAGTAGGTACCCTCTTTTCGACAGAAGTCATGCTCTGCTTCACCATTCAACTTGCACTCACCACATTAGTCTGAAAAGTCACCTGCCTTGTTTAAAACAGAGAGAGCAGCACTATCAGGTACCTACTCATGTCACAAACTCTATAGTATATTATACTGACTGACTTCTACCAACTAGGTACCTACTCAAATCCCCCTTTTTTAGCACCATACTTGAACGACCACTTGTGAGCAACAAAAGGGACCAGTTATAGCTACATGAAAAGAAAGGACTGGAAACGTGGGCATTTATAGCCAGCTCTTCCTTTTACAATAGGAGCAACACCCTCCTGAGGCCTGCCGTCCATTTAGAAGTCTTCCCAATGTTCTGTTAGCGTTCCTGGTCCCTCCCCCAGTCTACTACATACCCCCCCCTGTCAGGTGTGCAGACTCCTGGCACCCGACCATCGTAGACTCCAGGGTCTCTGCCACCCTCACCCACTCTACACGACCACCACCTTACCCCTTCATCACGCAAGCATTCAGATCTGTACACCCTCTTACTTTGGAAAAGGAAAAAATGAGCCCCACGATAAAAGGATACTGTAGATGCTACACAAAAAAAAGAGGATGAGGGGGCAGAGGCAGAAAAGATAGCTCCACATCCCTAGTTGATTTTCTGTCCACGCCATGGTATTACAGAAGGCAGCCAGAGTATGGCACGCCTGTGGTCAGCCAAGCACCCTAAGCCTACCCAGCTGGATGATCCTTTTACTTCAAGTCTAATTTGTGATCCCACTGGAGCCCGCAGGGACTCATGCACTCAGTGGCAGCCCCTCCACAACCAGTCGTGCTACTCAACTATAAATGTTTATGTTCGTTGCCAAGTCAGGAGGAAGAAGCGTTTCCCTTTCAGCAACCTAAATGGCAACCTATGATTGCTTTATGAAGTGGGCCTAAACCTAGCAATAAGATTACACTAAAGCCAAGTGGAGGGGTATTTTATTTGCGGCTTTAGAATTAATAGCAGGTAAAGAGTCATTCAACAAATTGCCAATCCCATTTGACATGTAATTTCACGATCACAGCGATTCGGTGGTGAATACCAATCATTAGAGTCAGTTGGTGCAACATTTGCTATATGTCATTTTCTATAATACACCTGTATCTAACGCTTATTGAATCTTGTTGCCATTACCAATCTAACTGGCCATTGCTATGCATCTTTTCAAGAGGTGATTTCCACGGTTGGGTGCTCTTCGAGATTATCTTGACGGGCCACTTGGCAGATTGACATTCAGGCCTGTAGCTCACACCATAGGTTATCCGTTACCGTTTACCCAGGGCTATACATTACCAGTGGAGGGGTAGTTTTTCCTCCACCATATGTCGGGAAGGTATATAGATGACGTCCCCTCCCGATCAATCCGAACACCTGTTGGCTCCATAAGTAATCAGGCTAAAAGCCAACCTACTGAGATGAAGCCCCTCACCACTTGATGCTGGTTAATAAGCACCCCTCCCACTAGTCAGCTCACCAACGCCTTATCATCTGTTCCGTCTACCCTCCCACCAGCCTGCCTACCATCAAGGATTGTCTAAGCAGACAGAGATAGATCAGCTGGAGGATCCTTTTCCATCTTACAGGAGGAGGTCACAACACTTAGTGAATTAGACGTCCATGGAGAACGGCCAAGGTAGACCAAGAAGGGCATTGTACATCCGACATTCATGAACTATTACCTATTGACCTTCAACTAGTGCCGGCGAGTAGGTGAGAATGTGACTCAAGTGGGGACTCAACCCCAAGTGACTGTGGGGGACCAGACCACCAGACTTTCTATATAGAGTCCCGGGAACAAGGTTGCTATCAATTCCACCTAGAGATGACCGTGTTCCAGAGAGAATGATAAATATTATGAGTCTACACAAGTGATGTGCAATATTCTTAGACTGAAAATTAGAAAAAAAATGATAGTGACTTCATTCTCAGTGCAGTACTTACCTGTCAAATTTGACTTACCAGAGTCAGATTGGGATGTGTAGAAGCACAGTAAGATTCTCCATGCATATGTTGTCAGAGAAAAAGTACATGTTCCCATATCGTTTTCAGCCATCTTGTTCCCATCTTGTTGGGATTCAGCCCTCATACCCTGCGCTAGGTTATATAGAGGGCACAAATTGCATTGAAGTTGTAATCGTGGGCTGCCAAGTTACGAACAACATGCACTATTGTTACACAGTCACTACACGTTTGGTCATGGTTCGATGAAGCCAATGACCCATGACGGGCCGCATTGGAAGAGCTTGACTGACACGCACTCCCCTACTGCTACATTACAGGGTGGTGGTCTGTGGGCAAATGCAGCCTTCGCGTCGTGAGGTACATGCACCATGCTATCATGGCACAAGGAATGGTTATCTAAGCTACCGGGTATGTCCCTTATTGGTTTATGGATTGTAGTAGATTGCAGAGTCCGCTTTACAATACATGTATATGGGGCGTATGCAGGCAGGTTTGCATGACTTTACAAGATATCTACTATGTTTACATTTGATATAGGAGACCGATTCATGGTCCACCGACCATTGTGTCGCAGAGAGTAGAGGTTTTGTTTGCCCATGTATTAATAGAAATTATAAGGAATGCTACATACGTCCACGGCTAACTAGGCAGCAAGTGACTGTGATCAGCATACTTGGGTTTGGTCTTTGAGAGCCTACAAATACTGTGCGATATGGAATGTATTACCTTCTACGATCATCTAGGTATAACATGTAATAGATACATCAGTCAGAGACGCTCGTGAGTGCCGTCGATGTACTTGATCTTGAGTAGACTTACACAGGTACAGTGTTTTAAACTCATCCCTATTGATAAAGGACTTTTATGTAGAATAGAATCAAGATTGTTTAGTTCAGTATTCAAACTTGTGTACTGTAAAGCTTGTAACACAGTGCTTGCATTAGACGAAATTACTGTTTTGTTCATAATAGCTCTAACAAATTGGTTCATGCCCATGTTTACTGGAATTTCCCAGGGATTATAGAAAATAGAAAAATTAATATTCTCTTTTCCAGTAGGTTATATCAATGTTCTTGTCTAATGTGCTCGACCAATCAACATTTCTCAAGTAGGCCTACATCTAGAACCTTTTGGCACAACCCCCCCCCCTCCCCCACACACACATCTCAATCTGGTCCCAGCTCGACCACTAGCGTGAGTCATCTCTGGCGACCAGCGTTTATGGGTAAAAGTAGTTCTGGTCGCTGGTTGCTGTAGTGGTAAAATGTAGGCAGGTACAATGCGTAGTAATATTCCCCAGAATATGGGGACCCACAATCCCCAAACATGAGAGAGGGAATTCCCTGAATCCTGACTGGACGAGACAGCACACATCTTCCACACACTCCTTTCCACTCTATCTTCTGTGTTTTGTTCCCGGTCCCCGCACTTCCAGAACCTTCTCGTTAAAAATAACGCAAATAAAGGGTCAAATTTTTGGCAAGTCTGCGAATTCGCATTTTCTCAAAACAGGGGTCAATTTTCTTGCCAAAGACATGGAATCTGGGGAAAAGGGTACATATTTCTTGCAGAGTCATTGAAAATGGGAAAAAAGATAGAGGCTGGGGGAATACAGGCTTTGACTTTGTTACAAAGTGTACCAACCGCTATGCTGCATTATACAGAAGCCTGTTGTTGGTCCTATTGCTTTATATATGTAATACAATTCATCAGCAAAGGGTAATGTTTAGAAAGATGTCAGCGTTTTTGCAGAAAAGTGGGTCATTTTTGGGGTCCCAAGATTAGTGACTTTGTTATAAAAAGGGTTGTTTTTTCACTCTTTAGTCAGTGAAAATGGGTCACATTTGAAAAGTTTTTACGAGGATGGTGTCATGTTTGCAGCAGGAGTGCGGGGACCGGGGTTTTGTTATCTTGGTCACGAGGTGGACCCATCCTTCCGGAGATGAGAGTAGGGCCAACTGCATGCTCATCTGTCACCGCCTCCAGACCGCCCCCTCCCACCCTGACTACCACCACCAACACCAACACAGGCAAGGGCGTGACCCCTCTACCTCCAGGGTCTGACCCAGATTCCTGGATCCACTATTGACCCCCCAGGTCTCATCCATTGACGGCGGTCTATCAGGCGTCCATTAGTCCTTCCGCCATGACGCCATTCATAACGAGGCTCGTCTAGACGAATAGACTGCCCCCTAGCTGTCAAGGGGGAATCATCAGACACATACCTAAGGAGAGGGAATCTATGCTTTCCCTTCGGGTCACCTGCAAAGGTTGCTAAAATCCAAGGACCAACGGGTGTTCCATATTGTTATGATGGCATAATATTAGTTGTTTTATTTCATGTTAGACACAGAGCGTGTTCCATCAGCTAAAGCAATATGGACACAGGCTGAAATGCATTCATTTTCAGAAGGGAGAAGAGAGAATGTGAGGCACTAATTGTGTCTGGCTAGTTTTCATTTTTAGATGTCTTTGGCACGCTATGCTTCCGGCATACTGCAGGAGAAGGAGGGTGGATTGGGAAGGGTAATGTTACCTTGACATAAAAGCACTAGGTTTCTCATGTTGAGCCGCCATCCCTCATATCACATTCTGTAGGACTGTATGGGAGGATTATGCGTTTTACACACCATCCATCATGGGCACAAGCCCTTGGTCTTGCACCACACCCAGATCTGCGTGCTCTAACCAATAAGGGACCCCACTCACTGACTGTACATCACGGATCACTGACTATGTTCTCACACCAATAATACCACACAGACACAACACCAAACAGAACTACCTGTTTCCCCTGACAAACACAATGTAGGCGTGTATGTATATTAGGATTAGCATACAGGTGCAGATCTCTCATGTCCTAACGGGAGATCAGCATCTAACAGACTTTGTACGGCTTACAGAAGAGGTAGGCTATAAGCGGATGGTGCACAGTGTCAGTAGTTTTAACCTTCTGGGCTGAGTCATCGTGTTGAAGCCACATGCCAACACCTGATGCCACATGTGTGGTTTCGCCCTTACCGCTCGTATCTGTGAGTCGCCGTAACACCTCACCACACCCACTAGTCTGTGATGCCTAATGAAACGTCCTCTCCTTACCCCACCCTACTAACCCTCCCACGCACCCTTTAGACTGTCAGTACAAGGAAAATGTCCTTCAATGTTCTTCAGGTAACATCTTTTCTGAATGCACTGTACCAGATGTGGGCAAAACAAACCTGTTCTGAATAGTACATTTTCGATGTAACCGAAAGTGTGAAAGACTAAAAAGATACTGTTATCACTTCCTGTGGTGACATCTCTTTATAGAGGAATCCACTCAGAAAAAGGTAGAGGCTGGCAAGCGCCGATTTCGTGGTTGAAGTAAAGTCATCCGACTGGAACAGATTCGTCCGATAGACACATGTTGTGCTTGGGGAGGGGCAGTCTGGCAGAAGTCTCCAGATGTGGGATTAACCGCCCCACCAGTGGCTGACCTTCCTACCCCTACTGCCTACCCCAAATGCTGCCTCAGCAAACGCCTCACTCCTGCAGTTCCCAAGTCGCTCCTCCAGCGCCTCTTCTGATGAACCATAAGTGCATACGCCGCCTCCGAGGCGTGCCACTGTTGAAGTGTATAGAGCCCGTGCTGATTGCATAATTCCAGCCGACTGTGTATAGTATATATGTGATGATCTATTACCACAGGGAATATGTGTCCATATACAGATGGAAGGGACGTCTGTTTTATATCATACACGACGGTAAATGTCCCAGTAGTAACATGCAATCTATCGATCTAAAGGGTGTATATTCCCTGAAATAATAAATATTTAAGAGTCCCAAAGCTGTTATGCTACAGCGTCCCAGACATATGACATATGCTATTTTGCGTCCTTCTTTTATTAAGCATTTTCTATCTGCTCAAACACGCCTTAGCCTTTCAATAAATCCATGAGACATGGGCATGATTACTGACATGAATTATTTCACTTAATTTTTATCGTGAGACACTTAAAGTACTAATACATGGTATCCCTACTCATAAGGTTTGTCCCCACTATAAGTATAGCTATTTTCCGTGATAATGTAATTGCTAAGCACAGAAGCTGGCCACACTGATTGCCTTCATCCCATTAGAACTATAACCAAAAGCCAAACATCTGACGTGCTAAGGGTCAGTTTTAGTAAGAACATCTTCCTGACATGATATATTATGCAGGTAATGTTACAAGAACTGCGGTTAGCCAAACGGCACATGGAAGATCGTTACTGCAATGACGCATGCAAGGCTACTATTTGATTTATACATCAATACATCTTCATAACTGTTTTACAAATCATTTCCTGAATAAAACACACAGCGTGAATAGGCGATGAAATACTAGTTTTCCACACCCATAGGCAATTGTGCTTCAAACAAATACTTGTCTGGTTATTTGGTGCTGGAACTGTAAATATTGTCAGTAATGTCAAAGAAGCCTTTCCCTTTTGGATTCACGCAGAGATCTAACCATTAAACGCCTGGTGCAGGTTTGTGTGATGGCACCTCGATGACTATGGTAATAGACCTTGACCTTATTCTCAATCCACAAGGGTTCCCAAGTGTCCTAGTATTATGTAACTGAGAGTGGGGGTGGGACATGGGCTAACCCATGGGTCTAGACTATCGAGAACTGGATTGTTGTTCACAGACATGAATATTAAGTTTTACCTTTCCCTCATCCAATCACAAATGGAAAGGACTGCGCAAATCGTATTTCGGGTGCTGAATTTTGCAGTCTAGTTACCCCATCATGTACAAGTGAGAGGGATGACCTTTCATCTTATGCCCTGCAGCCCTCAACATATTAAACCTCACGTATGTCAGGTATATGTCAGGTATATCAGCTGACAAATGGCGAGCTGCTCAATTTATAGGCGCATGTGGAGTTCTACAGAGCTCAACAAATCATTCTGTCTGACAGGTCAAAGGAACTAGCAGTTACCGGAAGGTGTCTTACCTTAAACGATTCATTCTGCCCAGATAAGGACAGTTTAGTTTATATCAGATCCAATAGCATAAAGGCTGGATATCCAGAGAAAATTACCTAGTATTTTATTGAAATTATACATAGAGATAAGGAATTGTGATATTCACGGGAAGCAATATTAAATTTACAATTTACAATTTATCTACACGTACACGGGATTTAAATCAGATATACAAATGCACTAATGCCTTGTCGCTATGTTGTAAAATCCTTTCTTACTGGTTCTTTGTTGTGCTTGTGCCTTTTATATCTAGGAAGCTCTGATATATATCTGGACTTTCAGAACCTGGAGCACTCTAAAGGGAATACATGTGTGAGATCCATTCATCATATCACTCTGTAATGAAGACACCACTTCTTATCTCCTACATCAATTCTGCCTGGGGTATGCTGAAGAACCTGCCAAGAACATGTTGTTAAAGACGAAACCACATTTGCTATCCAACTAATTGCTGTAGCACTGCATGGGTTGCAGTGTAATGAATGAAATGTTGAAGGGGTGTCTGCTAGAGAGGCAGGCGTCTAGGCTATCTTATTCTGTAACCCAATAATATTTCGCTAGGTGGTCATTTTTGAAAGGCGTGGTAAAGTGCATATACCATAATTATAGCTCTCATAGGAGAGTGCCAGAGTTTTGGGCTCCATACACTCAATAATAGCCAAAACCCTGGTACATGTTTCTGTTCTATTTGTGTATGCGTCCTTGTAATGAAGAGGGTTTTACTGCTGCAAAATGTGATCCATCACCAAACTCAGTTTCAGCCTGTGCACAGCTTTAAGTCTATTGCTGGGTCAATTACACAGCCATCAACACGGCATCCTTTCCCTGTAGACGAGGCGCGAACCGATTACACAAAAAGCCACAATACAAGCCACCATATAGACAGAAGCAGATTGAATTTAATGGCATGCCATAATTGGAAGAAACAGTGGTTTACGGCTTCCCGCTATAAGCAGAAATGGACTTTTATGAGCGGCCCCAATACACTTGGCAACTATGATGAAGCAGAGGTATTTACACTTAGGGAATTTGTTTGCCATCAACAACTAGCATTGTATGAACCTAGAACATAAGTTTACCCTAGTCCAAGAGAACTAGCTTCTGTAGACTGCTTTGTCCTTTCACTTTCACCATATCCTGCAGTTGTATGCAGGGTGTGGAATGGAAAAAGGCCAATTGCATCCAGAGCAGTGCTATGATAACGCCCATAAAGTCTGACAATCCCTCTGTACCCCCTCCCCACCGTCTTCCCATACAGAAAAAGACGACATGGTGAGAACCAGGCAACCTTATTGTTGAATCACGTGTTGGAGAGTTGTGCTCTCCTGCTTGTTTATTTATTCCCTTGGTTGCCGAGCGAAAATAGGAGCTAGGGGTTTGATGGGTGCAGAATAGTGCGACATGGCCTTGTGGTGCCAAAGAATAATATTGAGGTGCCTTAGGACACACAGACACTCAAACATGCATCGTCCAGGTGCTAATCATTGGGTAGGGACCTGCTCTACCCATCACTATTATTGTTGGCCAGACGTGAAAATATACATAAACTAAGGCCGTGTTGTCTGATACACCATAGTGTAGGGTGAAGAAGGTGCATTATGGAGGCTGATGGTAATCGTCGAAGAGCAATCGGGGAACTATCGGTAAATTACTAAAATGACACTGGAATGTGAATCAGTCACCCATGTTAGGATTGTTTCTGACAGCGTTAGCATAGGTTATAGTTATGTGGACTTTTGTTGTTTTGTTTATTCAGATGTAATTATAGCAGGATATTCAGAACATCTCCACAAGTATAAACACATGTTTTATCCCTTCCCATTGAACAAATGATTGAACTATAGTTTTATTTGAAATGCAAATCCTCATAACATACACAACCCAACGCACACCGGTAGCACAATGCATGAATGAGAGTGCCTCCGACTCTACTGCACGGCTGAATGTCCAGATTTCAGATCTACACTGAGAAAATATATGGTCTCCAAAGTGGGCAACGTAAAATGAGTGGGAGAAAAATGGTCTGGGAAAGACTATTAAAGCTGAAAATTTCTGGGCCTCTCACCCAAGGGCTTTTAGGTGGGGCAGTCTGTCTGGGCCATCAAAAGTCATGAAGATGATGAATTTGCATGTGCAAGGGCTGACAAGTTAGATTTAACACAGTTTCTGCTGCTCACTTACAAGATCCTAGCGACCCTATATTTGTTTGTGTATGGCCAATATATGCATTTAACATTGATATTCACCTAAATGTGTGGATCAGATGACAGATGGCTCAATCAGTCGTAAATGTCCATATTTGGTTGTACATCTACATAATTGCTAACAGCGCTACGGAATTTTGAATAATTAATGTGGAGCTAACCATGCATGACTAGAAAACACATCAATAACGTGTGCAACTATATAATACAGAACAACCATTAAACGTTTAAAATGCCTAAGTCATGAATACATCGGCAAATAACTATTCCAAATAAGGCCTGCCACTTTGACAGTGGGGGATGTTTTCCTTTGTACTCCACCATAAATTGCACAATTCCGCTGTGAGCTGTCAAGGGTCATATGGGTGGCTGCAGGAAATTATTTCCTAGTGTTAAGTGAACAATCATTCATGATTATCTATTTGCATTTACTTGTCGCAAGTAATGGAGTCACTATTCCCAATGGAGTCCCCGTGCTGGGAACGTGTATCATATTCATCATATCATTTTTTGCCCCCTTATTTTCCAGGGAATTCTATCGTTGTAAGCTGTTAGAAATGGAATTCATTTGCATATATTATGAGAAACTTCTTTCAAACGTACGTCCAAACTGACTGTTAGCTGGTGCAATCAAACTGAAAATGGCCCCTTTCATGTATAGCATACGTGATATACCGTAGCTACATCGGTGGTAGAATATGTACCAGGTGCCTTCTACAACTTGAAAGAAAACATATCAATGGATTGAATACTTGAATAGATCGCATTGATTGCTTTTATTGGTACCGAATACTTAAAGTCCTTTTTTCATATTTGCCAGCATTGTTTGAATACTGCCTTACCGCACTGCCTAAAGGCAAAGAGCCACAATGTATATGTCAACATTGGAATGAGATGGGTAAAATAATAATTGTGCTCATAAAACATCCAGATAGGAAACGCACAACATGAACAGGAAATGTCATTTCAGTTTACTTCAATCTGCAAGCTAAAATTAGATTTAATAATGTCCACCAATGTAGTGGTCAGTGGAAAATGTCATGGAGAAACCGGGACTCGAATCCGGGACCCTCCAACTTCGAAGCGGAAGCTCTACCCCTGAGCTACTTCCCCTGGCCTGACATTCTCTACCTTCCAACTACACCTGGATCGGTATGATACACACACTAGGGGGCAGTGATTACCTGGTACCGAGCTCTCTAGAGATCCCCCTCGCGAGGCGGGACCACTCGGTATCTCCACCAGGTATGGGGAATTACTGCCCCTACACTCCTCCCCATCAGCTTCAACCACCATCCACTAGCACCCGGCATTCCCCCTCAATCCAGTTACCTGGGAGCTGAGGCTTTATCAAGCAGTGTTAGGGCACTCCTGACTTCCCAGTGGATGTACTGGTACAAGTACCGGATTGGTCGAAGCGTCATCTGTATCATATCGGCCCAGTTCCCGAGTCCTCAATCCATGATTGCGTTAAGATACGGGGTTCCCGTACCTTCAATCCGTGATTGCGTTAGGATGCTCGGTTTCTCCACCAATGTAGTGGTCAGCGGAAAATGTCTTGGAGAAACCGGGACTCGAACCCGGGACCCTCCAACTTCGAAGCGGAAGCTCTACCCCTGAGCTACTTCCCCTGGCCTGACATTCTCTACCTTCCAACTACACCTGGATCGGTATGATACACACACTAGGGGGCAGTGATTACCTGGTACCGAGCTCTCTAGAGATCCCCCTCACAAGGTGGGACCACTCGGTATCTCCTCCAAGTACGGGGAATTACTGCCCCTACAATATTAATGTACAGTACTCATACACATGTCTCCAGTGGGGGGAAGTATGGAAAAGTCCATCTTCCTCAGAATTATAAGTTGGTATATGTGAAGTAGTCTGGTTCAAAGATTGACAGTTCTATTAACACAGAAGGCAGTACAGCATCATAGAGGAATCAGTATGGCTGTCATTAAGGCCCGACATAGGGTGGCACTGTAGTCGTAGATCATGCGGCGTAGGACTAGCCAGCGTTGGGCTATGGTCAGGGCGTGGCGTTTGATCCCGACTTCACTCCTTCCTCTGCCTCTCACTCCCACTTACTAATTATCCCCAGTACCGCCAATTCCCCTTCAGGCCGATAACCCTGTTCCCCAGATGAGTAGGCGCCGCACCTCTCCACTCTTATCAGATCAAGCTGTAATTATAGCGAATTTCTTTCAAAATCTCCATGGGTTTTGTTGGGATGTCTGGACGATAAAGGGGTAACTTTGCTACAGGTTCGGCAATTATCGCTCTGTCATCTGAGGGTATTCATGGAGGGGGCAGGGTGCTCGTCGCCAGGGGGACCCGCAGCTGGATCCCCATTTACATTGCCCCACCCCTCTCAAATATAGTAATTCCCATGTCCTTATCACTGATTTTATCTGTTAAGTGTTGGTTTACTTGGCGGGGACGACACACCAACATCGATCATGGCACAACAAAGCACGCCGCTCACCTTGCAGCCATTGAGAGTGATAGATGTGATCTAGTAGAGGATGGGGGATGCGCAACCAGAGACAACGAAATACATTTTTGTATTACAGGATAAAAACCAGGAATGCGCATGGGCCAGGCCAGTGACGGGTGCAGCCATTTTAAAGCCATTCACATAGAATTTCCAATTGACTTGGTAGTCCCCTCTATCAGGGGAGTGTGGAGGATGGGTATGGAAGCTGCCTAGTACATGTATTTAAATAGGTCGCTCCTTTCTAAGATTTGGCTCAGATGATGGTCGACGTCCTTAGTACGTATAATAGGGAGTTTAAGATCACGACTTGTACGGCAACGTGTACGTCTAGAATGATAGGAAATGGTAGGCTAGACGTTGCCGTACACGTTACAAGTAGGCAAATCTTAAACTCTCTATTATGTACACGCTCCTTTCCTTCAATATTTGAGCCCCCGGATGGCTAAGTTTGGCACAGAGTGTAGTAGCCTAGGTTGAGTGAGAGACGATCGAGGGTTGCCAGTTATCAGCCCTACTTTATGGAGGGGGGGGGCTACTCAGCCTCGGTTAGGGTACCAAAATGTGGTACCGACCCCCAAGCAACAATGTCTATCAACGCATGCATCAAAGGAGAGGGGGGGGGGTTGCCAATTGAATGAAAGTTTACAACTAGTGTTGTTTTGATTCCAGTTTTAACTTATAAAATTTTCTCAAAATAATTGGCACATTATGTATACATGTTTTCATTACAGGGCTATGAATGTATTACCAAAAAAAACCCTGTAAAATTACATAAGGCCAAAAAAAAGGCTGGTTTCCAGTTACCCGACCGACCCTAGCACAGCAGGGCCGATTTTTTTTAAAGCAGAACAATACAAGCCTGTGATTGTTTTAGGCTGTAAATTCATTAATAATGATCCGATTTCTAAACTGTAAAGACCAAAATGTAGTCCAGGTCATGGTCCTAAGGTTGCAAAGAGACATTTTGTCTGGAAAGTATTTGGATTAAGTACATCATTACAACATATTGTAGAGGTCAGAACTGGCCCTTACACTATCATTAACAGATTCAAAGATACAGGATGAGACTACGTAATTTTTGGATGGTCCCTTTGGATAGAGACATAATTACTAATTAAGGGACGAGTCATTTATTGCAAGGTACACAAGGTATTATAGTACATGTATGACAACCCTGTATCTTGATCACATATCGTCACCTCACTGTACAAAGGTTGTAAGTGAAAAAAAATCGATTTTTTTTTTATCATTCTTGAATACTGTTCTTTGAGAAACATTTTCCATGCTAGTTCAAAATTTTTTAAATCTGACCATTATTTAAGGGTTATATTGGACCTATATTTCACCATGTAGGGGCCTAATCTCGCTCATTTTTACTGAATTTGATATAGAACGACAGCATTGTTTACCAAAATGGGTTTGGGCCATGTTGGTGCAGATTCACCATTCAATATGAGGTGATATACCATATGTAGAGAGAAAGAAACACAAAAAAACCTTCATTTTTCTTATTTTGGCTATATCTCAAAAAATGCTTTTTGTCCTTACGACCTTTGTATAGTGAGGGGATGATATCCTCTCCAATTCACCTTGAAGTTAGATATATAACATGCCTATATTGGACTGGAGGAAGATTTCCCCGAGCTGAGGTAAAGGCAAGCTAAAAAAAGATTTCCGACCTACCGACCCTAGCATTTCAGGTCATGTAACTGTAACTTGGCATACTAAATGTAGCTTTGTAGGGATTGTCAAACGTTAAAAAAGGTGTAAAAAAAACAACACTTGCATTTCCGCCCGGTCCTGGTAGTCCTGAAGAAAAGGCATTGGATACATACATGCGTTAATTAATCATAGACACGTTATAATAATTTCACAATGTAAATGAAAGCTAGACGTCACCAGAGTGGCGTGGGATGTAGAACAAGGGAGAAAAATATGAAATTGATGATGTCACACCTGATTGGTCACAAAGCTTGCAAGGGTAGAGTATCATTTACATTGGCACCAATCGTAAATTTTCTGGATCCCTAAATACCAGCCACTTTGGTAGCCAAAGTGCATTCCATCCCTCTTCACCTGTTCCCCTTTCATACTCAATCATGCCTGTCTCTCCATCAGTGAACAGCAATGATGGGATTTAAAAGGACCCTCGGTGTATGGCTTAACCCTGACTGGTCGATAGCCAACGATTTTCAATGAAAGAGCCACACCCCTTGGATCCCTGATTGGAAGAGGGGGCAATGAGAATAGAGCTACTACTTATGTCAGATCATATCAGCTCAGGTGTGCTTCATTAGACACAGGATCCAGGTGCGATGCTCATCAAGATCAATAAGCTGAGGTTCCCACCAGCACCGACAGGTGTCAGGTCGGACGACCAGGTGATTGATGGTGCAGCTTTGGCGGCATAGCAACAGGCAGCAAGGCCGTTAGTCGGCCTCAATTAGGTACTGGAGCAGCCATAGACACTGAGGGGGTGCCAATGGTCACAGGGTTCACTGGCCTTTATACCTGGGATTTTAACTACGTATACTTGAATGTTTGATGAACCTGCCGCCATGGCTTCTTTCTATCCTATGGTCAGACTTGTATTTAGAGGCATCTGGGGCTGTAAGTACATTGTATTGATAACTGTAAGAAAGGACGAGTATCAGGGTGTGAAATGACATTTATTTTGATATTCCTTCAGAGGTGTAGGCCTACTCAGTATCGTATAAATATAGATCATTGACTACAAAGTACACGCCTTCGTCCTCTAGATCTATGTATGTATGTGGGCATCCTTTAGTCATCTTTTGTATGCCTCTGCCTGATACTGTGCCCGACTTGTATTCCATATTGGAGATACCGAATATTGCCTCCCTGGCTTCTTGCATGCCAAACCCACCCTGCTCAACACAGCAATTGTGCCTCCTAGCGCCGATAGCCTACACCACAGGACGTCGACCATTGTGGTCTGATTGATTTACAATCCGCTCATGTAGCACCTGGTAAACGCCTCCCCTTTATGTCTGGAGGAGGATGCATTGAGGACAGGAGAACCCTGTTGAAAGGGACTTGAGAAAGGAACCAGAGCTTTAAGGAGATTGTTGACTACAAAAGGCCATGCCTGTTCTATATTTCTTTATGTAAATGCTGTATGTGGAAGCACACCACCCTTGCTGGTCAGAGTAGAAAAGGTGGGAATAATGTGTATGTTTTCTCAGTCCTCAATAGTATAATAGCATGTCTGGGTGGGGGGGTACTAACTGTAATCCTGGAGCAGAGAACAGTCGGTCTGTTTAGTATGTATATTGCAACGTACCTTCGGCAGCGTTCCACAACATTCTTTATCCCATCACACGCAGACATAGCTACGGTAGATACCGCCCCCTCACTTCAACATGTCTTTCCAACTATTTGCACCAAGTCCTATAGTCACTCCCCCTGTATAGACGCCGGTTCCTCCAGCGTACTGTGTTCAGGTCAGGTACAACTGGGTACCAGCAATTAGGTACTTCCGGAGAGTCTGGACCGGAAGACACATGCCCCACGTGACTTTGGTATGCTCCCATGGTGATCCATACTACGGAGTGCTGTTGGAAACAGCCCTTGTTAGAACACGGACCTGTAATTTGGAAATCCCAAGTCCCATACCTTCTACCCTCATTAGCTTTCTCCCTTTCCCCACCTCCCCTTCCCAATGTGTGTAATCGTTCTGACTCTGCACCCGCTAACCTTACTACACCAGCCCTCAATGATTCAAGTACGATTCCCCTGTGAGGATACTATCTGGTAAATGGAATTGGCATCAATTTGCCAGATAGGGACCAGATGGAAATATACCTCAAATTGTAAAAATATGCCAGCAGAGGAGCATTTGGTAGACTGGCCACGTAAAGCCCTAATTATAGTGGCCTTTTTTAGCGCGGGCTTCACAGGCCTTCTAGGGCCTTACATAGGGCCTATGACAGGTCCCTAAGCGATAGCCAATCAACCAGATATGGTCTTTAAACCATATACATGTAGGGACCTTACCTGACCACTCTATTATGGCAAAGTGAAGGATCTTGCCAGATGTTGCCTTTATGTCAGATAGTTGCCTCACAGCCCTTCTTCGTCATTGCTGCCTGTATTCATGTTGGTAGACAATTACCTGGGACTGATGTAAAAGGAACTGCAATGTATACGATATGTAAAGGACGAACAACCCATTGTGTGACGACCATCAGCCCCAAAAAGAGCTCTAGTTGCTCAGAATCACTCTCCATACCGACCCGAGCAGCTCATGTTGGTGCTCACAGTATAGTCGGACCCGTGGGGCGTTCGTGGCGGCCTAAGACTGAGAAGCTGGATCCAGCAGGTAGACACCAAACACCGAGCTGCTGGGGGCCCGATGTTCTACTGGGATCAGGACCATGGGGTTGGACGACTTAAAACAGATGTTGTGTCAAGTTTGTGTTCGTCTGATGTGCCGCGTGTAAAGCGCTACAAGGCGGAATGTCAGTATATGTCACCTACAGTCACTGAGCTTTAACCAAGGCTATAGCAACAGCAGGCTTGTCGTTATATAAGTCAGGAGGTTAATTCAAAACATCCTGGAATCGCAACCCCAGCAATCTTAGGAATTATTCTACCTTATCCTATTAAGCAATCTTAAGATCAGACTGCGTTCACATTTCCTAGCCAGCATTAAGATTGCATCGATCTTAGGCTCAGCCCTCCTACACTATTCCAAGAATTACTGACTAGGCACAGGGGTAAGAGTCCCAAAATAAAGGAATAGCTGTGGAGTCACTCTTCTTCACAAGAGTGCTTATACCATTGTTCCCCATCCCCATATGGGCTAAGAAATATATTAGATTCCATCTGTAAAAAAGGTAACTTTAATGCAAATGTTCAACCAGGATAAAATAAAAATATCTTACCTCTATAGAGAGAGACAGATGAAATTCCCCGAAGACAGAGTCTGGCTTGCAGCAAGAGGATACCAAAGGGAGTGGGATAGGACTTCATTTCAAAACTTGAGAAGGAAGAATAACCTTAGAGTGGCCTTAATGCATGAGTAGGCCTAAGGGCCCTCAAGGACTCTCAGTAAACGTCCTCCCTCCCCTGTTTATGTATGAAGCAGGCTATTCACTCTTTCAATCAGGAGTGTTCCCTGTAAGTGCTCTTGTACTCAGGTGAAACCACTATGCAATTTTTTCACTAAGATCGCAGTGATCTTAGTGCAGGAAAAGGAACAGTGAAGTGATCCCAGGACTTACTATTCCTGACAGGCCTGCAACCACTGCATTAGATAGGGTAGACTGGCCAGGTCTTATGATATGTGCCTACACTAAGATCGCTGGGGTTGCGATCCCAGGATGTTTTGAATTAAGCTCCTGGAATGTGACCCTCAATGTCACATGCCGTACACTGTATGTACATTTAAGAGGAACACTGCTAGAATATTGCTGTAGAGTTACATAGATGCCAGAAGCTAAGATAAAAAATGATACATACACACACATTATATGTATAAAAACAGTTGTGATGACATTCAGTTTTTTAGATGCGACTTGTGCGGATGTATACAATGAAAAGAGAAGAATGCATCTTCTAAATTTTTATACGGAAATATATCAATGATATTAGTACACATGTAACAAATTGGCATGCAACAGGGTCATATTCTTGTGAAATATCGGGATTAGACGTCCACGTAGGCGGCCAGCTACGTTACAGTGCACACTTAAAGCTATAGCATTAAAGCCTTGATATCTCCACTCAAGTGACTTTATCATGATCAGATGGATATTCTATTGAGCGTTTATGTCTCACTCATTATTGTTATGTCACTTTCATATGGGCTGAACCCTGGTGTTGTGGGCGATAATGCAAGTACCGGCTTGACAATACTGATCCCCAGTCAGGAGGGCCTTGAATTGTTAAGTGCACTAGGTATCACCAATCAGTTCTGCAGTGTCGTAACACTCCATTAAAGTTGATCCCATTACGACATGCCGCCCTGTGTGATGGCTATTTTGAAACCCGGATAGACACCACTCTCCAGGCGGTGCTGCAGGCCCAGTGCATAAATTCTTGACTGGAGGTTCTGCTTGGAGAGGCCCAGACTCTAGTCAATGGTGGCTGGACTTAAGTCACTCTGGGTGGAACCAGGTTCAATTTATTATACCCTCCCCTGTCTGCTGTCCCTATCAATCGCCAGGACGGGCTATTAGTTCTACCAATGAAATCCTCAAATGTTATAGATTACATCAATATGATGTCAACTCAATGACGTCCAGCATGACCAGCTAAAGTGGTAAATTGGTCTATTAGAGACCAGGAAAGGTCCATGTACTTGGCAGAAGCAGACAAATTGCTGCTATCTTGGGTTTGATGCAAGAGCAGTCGTGAGCAGTAAAATTGCTCCTCTAAGGCTACTTCTTGGGTAGAGATCTGCTCCATAGCAACGGTGACTGACGGTGGATCAACAAGAAACTATGGTTCAGGTGGCCATGCCAACAGCTGGCTCGCCTAGCCTCTATCTAGTATGTAGAAGCAGCTCACTCACATAAAAGGTCCGGCCTACTCAACAATGCTCCCAGTATATAGCACGCCACCCCACCTTTGTAAACACGGACAGACAAATAGGGATATATAATACACATCCACTCAATATTTTAGATAACAGTCCCTCACAGTCATCTTAACAGACACTGAGGAAATACCCAGACCATACCCATCTCCTCCTTCAGAGTAAATATGATTTTCTATTAGTCTGTATCCTTCCTCAATCTATTCTCGGGCAGTTATGAAAATGACAGGTACTTGTAGCTCTTCGTCTTAGTAGGTCATTGACCTTTATTGCAGGTTGATTTTTTTCTCTTAACTTAGACATTTCAGAACAGTGGAGAGATGGGCCTTTAGGCGGACCCCCGTTGTTAAATCATGGAAAGGAGGAGTGTCTGTTAAATGGTTGTAAACGCTGCTACAGTACAGTATTAAGATCATAGAGGATACGTTCTCCCTGACATCGAATAACTGACGCTCCTTACTTTTCTATTATTTTGGCAATCTAGACATTTTAGGCTTATGGCTTTTGTCTGCGAAATAAAACAGTGTATCTCTCTGGGATATCATCCGGGGATATCATCCGCTAAAAAAGTCCCCTTACATCGAGAGTCCACTTGGCCTCTATCGTAGCAATTTACATAGGAAATGTATGGCTCATTCACCGCTGAAAAGCCAAGTGGACTATGGGTCTTAAGGGAAAAAATACTTCTGCTTATACCCTTCTTGAGAAAGGTACATTCCATCTGAAGTGTAGTAAAACGTAAACGGAAGCAAATGGCATCCGACCGTAGGAGCGTGTAACGTTCATAATACCCATAGTCCACTAGGCCTCTGTCTCAGAAATTTATAAAGGAAATGTATGGCTCAATCGCGCGACAGAGGCCAAGTGGACTTTCGACATAACCATTTAATACCCTTCGTCTGGCATTCACCTGGTACATTTTCCCCCCAGAAATACAATGTGGTTTAACCAATGATAAACCCCGGATCGTATTTTTCTTACTGCATATGGCGACAACAACCCTAGTTTATTTTGTCCAATGCACCTCGGGCTTCCCTAGCCCACTTAAAAGGGTCTATATCTCCTCTTTCCTATCACCTTGGATGTGTGGGGTACACATGTGAGTGGACACTGCTGACACACATCCCTCTGTGAAATTGTGAAATGAAGTATTCTCGCCATGAATATGACCTTAGCTGTCGAAATGGCGTTAAACATCTATTACTCACTCACTCACTCCAATGTGCCTATACTTATGCTTACAACAAATATGTGTGCAGTTGTATGACTCCAGGGTGTTAACTTTTTCATTAAGGCAATCTCATCCTAGTCATTACTGTCTATCCCCAGCAAACTCATAACCTCATTATCACTGATTAAAAGTCGGATGCGTGTAGATAGGCTGTATCAATATCACAATTTCCAATGTCCCCATTAGTAAACTGCTCTCATATCGGCTGCAGGCTTCATCTTCTGGTTTGAACTTAACATCATAATTAGTGGTTAGCTATCAGGATTCCTTCTTACTTATGGAGAAACTTGAAACTCTTCATACTACCCATCCATGGTGTTTTTGATCATTAAAAGGTTTATGCTTGTCCAGACGCCGTTGTGGCTTCCTCGTCAAAAGTAAATCGGTATTTAGCATCACACTGTCTCAGTTGACTGCCTTTCAAAGGCCAGAATACTCTCACCCAGAGTCAAAAGACTGCTTGGGAGGCGCTGACGATGTACTTTCCTGGTTCTTCCCAGTCCAGCATTGTCTGACTCTATTCAAAAGACACTGCATACCTTTGGTCATAAAGTCTGGGAGGTTGGCTTTCCTGAAGAAAAGTACATTATCATCTTGGAGAAATGTTATTGTGTTGAGGGAGATTATAGGCCGTTTGTGTAGAAGATTATAAAGACATTTTATGGATGCTTTATGTTACATTGTTGTGTCTGTTGTTCTTGTTGCTGCTGTTGTTTTTAATTGCATTCCTATTGTGTGTGATCAGTCATGTCAACAAACAGTGCTTTTCATCAATACACGTTAGATCATTCATTCATCTGTCTACGTAGATGCTGTCACGCTATGGCAGACGAGGTCAGACATACAAACATACCATACTACTCTTCCAACCCTGGGCTTCCCTAGCCCACTTAAAAGGGTCTATATCTCCTCTTTCCTATCCCCTCGGATGTGTGGTTCACATATGCGCGGGCACCAACACATTCCTCTGTGAAATTGCGTAATATAGTTCTCGCCATGAATATGACCTTAGCTGTCGAAATGGCGTTAAACATCTATTACTCACTCACTCACTCTTCCAAGCCTAGTGTATTAGAACCTAATCCTCAGTCTCTTGCTATATAGAGACAGCCTTAACCCGCTAAACTTAGGGGGCATGGCTCGACCTTGTCGCGTATAAGATTCGGGTTCGAAATCTATTAGAGCTGACAGTTTGTTTTCACAACGATACGGTATATATTTCATATAGAGATGTACTGAACACACCCACCCATCCACATTATGCCTCACCTCTATCGGACTGCCTGCCCCTGTGTCTACATAAGGTTAAAGGCAAAGGGCGTTTAGTCGTTCAGTGGTTCATTGAAGCATGTACTGCGGCTCTAAGCGTGATGCTGACGATCTGATCGGGTCTATCAGTGTGTGATATCTATCGACAACAATGATAGCGCTGCCTGCCGCTTCATCCAGTCATTGTGCTAGTCTGGCAGCACTGGAGAATCAATCGGTCGGCGATGGGGCTAGCCCTGGGGTGTGTGGATGGCAGGGGGTATGGTGTGGAGGGAGTGGGGGAGGGAGGGAGGAGGGGTTGGGTGCCGTGCCGTTCTACCAACAAACTAATGACTCTGCATTATTTGGAGCGCCACGTAACACGGCCGGGATGGGGTGGGATGACAAAAACACACAGAACCACATAAAGTTGGCCATGAATCTGGCATGAGCCGGCCCGGTACAGCCCAGCCACGGCCCCACCCCCGAGTCACGCGATTCTCTCCGCAATCAAGTCGACTAATGTGCAAGTGTCAATATATTGACAGTGCAGAGATTTCTTCCCGCCTCCATCCCCCAGGCCGATAGATAGTGCTGGTGGCAGTGGTGGTGGTGGACAAGACCTGTTGACCCTGCCTTGTTGGTACAAGTGTGCATGGATATGAGAGCGCTAAAGTAACCCACCAAACAGTACACGTGAAACACACATGTACAAGTGGGTGAAGTTAGACTGAGACTTGAATGTGATATTTTCACGGGAGAGGCACGAGAAGTGCCTGAGAAATTTACATATGTAACTCTGAGAGTGTACAAGGTGAGGGCACACATGTTTGGAATCCAGGAGATACTCCATATTCTCACATTTTTATGATATGTGTGACAAGAAAAGAATATACCACAGTTCTGAATGTGTGTACATAGTGGAGGATCACAGCATTCTACTTAATTTTAAATTCATGTCAAAGTGGTATAAGAATACTCAGTAAAACAACTTTTTGTACTTGAGACGAACAGGAGTCTGTAACAAGAAATGAGCATGTGTGAACTCAGTGAACTAAACCACAGTTTCTAACAATTCCATACTTGGTACGAACATATGTACAACTCAAGTAAGAAACTTGTGTGAAATCCATTAATTGGCACTCATTTTTACTCCTTCTTGCGCCGGGGAGGTATGCATGTGCAGTTGAAGTGAAAAACTTGTGTGAAATACATGAAATAGCACACAGTGTTCCAATTGATTATACTGGGAGGAAACATGTGTGCAACCCAAGTGAAGAACATGTGTAATATACAAAAAATGATACCCAGGATCCCACCTTATTGTACTCGAGAGGAACATGTGTTCCCCTCAAATGAAAACTAGGGTAAAATACATGAGATAGCACACAGTCTGTACCTGGGAGGAACACAGGTGCAACTTGAGTAAGAGCTTCAAGTAAAACCAGTTTGTTGGTTCTCAGTTGCTCACATTATTGTACTAGTGAGGAACACATTTGGATCTCAAGTCAAAACTCATGTGGAATCAGTATACTGACATACAATTACTCGCATTATTGTACACGGGAGGAACACAAGTGCATCTCAGGTTAGAAATTTGTGTGAAACCAGTATATTGACACACAGTGGCTTACATCATTATATTTGGGAGGAACACAAGTACATCTCAAGTTTAAATGTGGTGTGAAACAAGCAAACTGACACACAGTTGTTCACATCATCATACTTGGGAGGAACACAAAGGCCTGTTGAGTTAGAGCCTTGTGTGAAACCAGTATATCAGCACTCAGTTTCACACATGTCTATACTTAGGAGGAACACAGGTGCATCTTGGGTTAGAAATTTGTGTGAAACCAGTATATTGACACACAGTGGCTTACATCATTATATTTGGGAGGAACACAAGTACATCTCAAGTTTAAACGTGGTGTGAAACAAGCAAACTGACACACAGTTGTTCACATCATCATACTTGGGAGGAACACAAGGGCCTGTTGAGTTATAGCCTTGTGTGAAACCAGTATATCAGCACTCAACTTCACACATGCCTGTATTTGGGAGGAACACAGGTGCATCTTGAGTAAGAGCTTCAAGTGTAACTAGTTCATTGATACTCAGTTGCTCACATTATTGTATTAGAGAGGAATACAAATGTATCTTAAGCTATGGTTCTATGTGAGATATGAAAGTTGAAATGCAGTTTAAACTTAAGTATTACTCATAAGGAATATGAGTTTCTCACTAGTTTAAGATCTGTGGTACTGAAAAATTACAAATAGGACTAAAGCCTATAAGAAGCACTATACACATAATGATGGTTGTAGTCCAAAGCAAAAAGTTGATGGAATCATTCAATCGATCCATAAATGAATGAATCCTCTTGTCATATATAAACATCTATGTAGTAGGCATCACACAAACCTAATAGCTTTACATTTTGAATTACAATTTAAGTAATAATCCAAGATTTCTATTGTCTATGGAGATTAACACTGTTTTGGGAATATGCACATTTTATGTAATATCTGAACAACTGTAGGTTTAGAAGATATGAAATGTACTAAATGTAACAGGCAGAGAATCAAATGGCAAAATACTGTGTGATAAAATACTATAGATCGTTAGCAGAGAGCAGAAATAGAATGATCAATGAGTGATAATAGGGGACAAACAAAGCACATGGTTATAGACACACTTATGTACACTAGTCATCATAAACCTGAGAGGCTCACAAGAATCACCCAAGATTTGCACCCATGTTTTTCAGTGACATCACAACACATGTTCAATTCTTGAAAGTATCTCGAGAGAGTGTCAGGAATCTATTTTTAGTTCTGAGTAAGAAGTTCTGAACTGATCCACCAGGTGTCTTTTGATGTATTTTGAAACAATTATGGCATGATTTAATCTTGATTCATCTAATAATAGGACAAGTATGTGCTTTACCCTTGTGGACCCAGTGGGAATTTGGGTGACTTTTTAGGGTCTATCATTTGTCTTCTTGTCTGTGTTTTTGTACATTGAATCAGTAAAATACAAGCAGGTCATTTCTAAAACACCATTTGTCAGTGCATGGATAAAATATAAAGACAGTAACAAGGCTGTCTTGTCATCACATCTGGGCCTCCTGGCTAGGATAAATGTGTTACCTCTCTGTAAGGAAACTGGTTAACAACTGATGAATTTGTCCTCGTGACAAAAACCCCAGTTCCTCAAGGAAGGTAAATAATTCTGATGATACATCAGTCATGTTCAAAATGGCTGAAGGGACATACTAGATACTAGGGAGAAACAGGGCATAAACACAGGATGTGCGAACAGGTAAAGCTGGGTGTGTACACTGGGTTGGAGCAGGAGTGTATTAGAGGAACAAATCTCAGGTGAATATGGAAACATTTTCCAGAGAGGCACCAGAGTAAAAAACTGAGGATACACACAAGTTAGTACATGAGTGGAATCCAGGTTCCACTCAAGTCTTCCTCCATAATTTGTTCATGTTAATAACTTGTGCTGTTCATGTGACAAACATGAGTTATTAACTTGAGCGAAAACATGAGTCTATTGCAAGAATCCTAGGTTTAAGACACAGGTATTGACATGAGAGGGTTACAGAAAAGCGAGTCTACAATTTCCTGGGTGACTCTCGAGCATAAATTCTGGGATTTACACAATAAATAAAATGAGAGAGACACAAGTCTACCTCCACTATTTTTTCATGTTATTGATTGTGCTGTTCATGTGCCAAACATGAGTTTTTAACTTGAGACAAAACATGAGTGTCTATCGCAGGAATCATAGGTAGAAGACACATCTATTGACATGGGAGGGTTACAGAAAAGCGAGTCTACAAAATCTTGTGGTGTGCTCGAGTGGAAAACTGAGATTTCACATGAGTAAGTACACAGGAGAGACTCAAGTCTCTCCGAAGTTTTTGTTTGGTGGGAACACACCAACAGGTATCCCTTACGTGCCTTTGTTCTGATCCCATGTTCGGTCAGCCACCCAGGGCGTATAATAGTTTTAGCGTTCCTACAGTGTCACAATTATAGGCTAAGCCCTCTACATTGTATGTATATAGTGTCATTTACTGAACTTCTACCGGCGGCTAGCAGATTCTCCTGAGCAACATAATTCAACATGAGGCCCTTCTTCTTACATCATTCCCATTCAGATATATCGCGTCAGTCAGCAATACTACGCCGTGTTAGGCACCATTTTCATATACTACTCACGCCAGTCAGCAACTTTCAGGCACATCTTTTTAGGGATGACCCGGGATACATTACCAACCAGTGGGATAATTCCCTCCATTCACTGCAGATTTTTGGGTACATTATGTAACACTTGGTACCCATAATGTGGGCTGTTATTGGTGCTTATCTCGCCAGGTCCCAGGTCAAGCAATGGCGGATCCACTTGACCTCAATACTGAGCCCTATACAACAGCCCTGGGCCCCATACCCTTCTCATTTTCATATACTACTCACGTCATTCAGTGCTTCCCAGTCAGCAGTAACAACAGCATTCATCCTTAGTACCCATACCAATCTTCATATTACGCACGTTAATCAGCCACTTCAAGTTAAGAGTACTTTTGACACTAGGACACATACCAGCCCCACCTTTATAATATGTGTCAGTCAGCGACTTCAGTAGTGGCAGCATTCAGCCCCTCTATCCATACTAACCCCATCTTTATAATATGTGTCAGTCAGCGACTTCAGTAGTGGCAGCATTCAGCCCCTCTATCCATACTAGCCCCACCTTTATAATATGTGTCAGTCAGCGACTTCAGTAGTGGCAGCATTCAGCCCCTCTATCCATACCAGCCCCACCTTTATAATATGTGTCAGTCAGCGACTTCAGTAGTGGCAGCATTCAGCCCCTCTATCCATACCAGCCCCACCTTTATACTATGTGTCAGTCAGCGACTTCAGTAGTGGCAGCATTCAGCCCCTCTATCCATACCAGCCCCACCTTTATACTATGTGTCAGTCAGCGACTTCAGTAGTGGCAGCATTCAGCCCCTCTATCCATACTAGCCCCACCTTTATAATATGTGTCAGTCAGCGACTTCAGTAGTGGCAACATTCAGCCCCTCTATCCATACTAGCCCCACCTTTATACTATGTGTCAGTCAGCGACTTCAGTAGTGGCAGCATTCAGCCCCTCTATCCATACTAGCCCCATCTTTATTATACTACTCACGTCAGTCAGCTACCTTCAGTTCAGTTCAACCCGCATTCAGCCCTATTACCACCTTTGAACACTCCTCATTATCACTCATCAACTTTTTTGTCCCATCTTCATATACTACTCACGTCAGTAATTCCCAGCCAGCTGTGACCACTACATTTATACCCCTGCATGGTACCCACCCTATCCCCATTTGTCTACTACTCACAACCAACAGCACCATCGAAACAGCAACATTCACGCTCGTAGTCGACATCAGTGTGTAGTGTGCCAGGAGAATAATAACTACCCGGTATTGATTTTCAACCATATGGAATTAAGAATGTAAAAGGCATTAGTCCTTTCATATTCATTCTGTTCTTTGTGTTAACATGTCCCTGTTCACATACAACGAACCTTTTTAAAAACACGTGCAGTGAAATGTCATTTGTCTGAAGGCATACTTTCTCTTTGCCATCAGCATGCACACTTGTTAGAGATGGCATTAGAAAGAGGCTCCTTTCGTCAATCTTGATTTTCTCTGTATGGGGCAAAAATTCAGGAGGTAATTTCCGCCGCTTTGAGCTAAAGGTTCCTGTGTTCTGACTATGAAAGCTGCAAAAGTACATAGTATTGATTTCACTGGAACATTGCCTTTGCAATTAGGCGCCTGGTTGGAGTCATTCAAGAGGATTAAGATTAAATACCGATGGATTACATTCACTCTTTGTATGAGGATCCAACGTATCCAAGTCCATGATGATTATATGATAAATTATGTATTAGATGCTGCTCCCATTATTAGTACTAGAAGGAGAGTTCATTTTTCTGGCTTCAGCAATGATTAATGCTATAGTGTCTAGATTGATAAGATTAACTATAGCCCTTATTTACATGTCTCTCACGTTCTGATGTTTTAATCATTTAGTATCTCCCATGGGAAGGTTAAAGCAGGAGAAAGATCCTTTAGACCTGCTGTATGTTCCCGCGTCTTATCTCTGTGATCGATCCATGATCCGATATGACGGCCTGGAGGCAGTGGCTCCCGACCGCGCTAAGAGAAAAAGTCACGACTAAAGTAAGTCTTCTATGCTAGAAGATAGATATCCACCGATAGAAATACACAAAAAGTAAGACAACGTCAATAACGAGGACACATCGTCTGGGGTCGTTTCCCTAATCAGTAGATGTTACCCGATAGTTGTTTGGTTGTGCTCCCTGGTAGTACATCTCCGTTATCAGTCTGGCTAAATGGGCCACGCCGGCTGATTGGTGCTGGCGGTTTGTATGTAAATACACGCTCTCCTCAGTTCAGTCTTAATCAAAACATACAGCAGGAAAATACGCCCCCTGCTACCGACAATATATAAACACGTGTAGGATGCGCAGAGCCCCCTGTCGATAGCCCAACAAGCTGTACACTTATCTGAACACGTTCAGTCTCGATGACAAGACACCATACCAGCTCAGCTCACAGCCCATCTTATTACCAGCCACCTGCCAGACTACGTATAACTCACTGAGTTGCTCCCGCCCCGGGGGCCAACTGCTCATAATTGCTCCAAGGACTGCCTTCTGCTCTGCGAGCTCTGAGACGACCGCCCGATACGCCTCAAATTAAACGTCGCGCCTCTATTATCTGGTGATGTATGAAGTGCCCAGGATATAAATGAGCATAAACTGAGCTGCTCAGAGCTGCTGTACTCACTAACTGAGTTTGTTGGCTGTAGAGAGAGCTGGTGTCCTCCTTCAGGGCACGCCTTGGGAGTTGAAGCTGTGAGAGGCTGGTAGTGATATATGTACGAGAGTAATGTCCCACGGAGTCTACACCTCAGGCCCACCATTACTCAATGCCATACGAACCACATGTATGAAGTGTGAAAGTTGAATTATGACACAGCACCTCAAAGGCAAATTGTACAAGCTTGGGCCTAAGAAGGATGCTGTGTTTACAATATGCTTGTGTTGGTCGTACTTGGAACAATGAGTCACTTTCATTCTCCAAATGACAGGAGCAGAGACACCATACAGTTGGGTTCTAGAATTTTGACGAATTCATTTACAAGAAAATATTATATTATATTCAATTTTGTTGTGATCGTTCAGACCATTGTTAATAACATCAGTAGATACTTTTAACACAGGAGTGTTCGTGACTAACGTCTTTCGGAGAGGAATGGGGCAGAGGCGAATTTAGACACGGTTTTGTGATATCAATGACCAGTCAGGTCAAGGGCAAATATAACCGGATTGTTCCAGAGAATTCTCTCCTAAACGGTGGGTAGGATTCCTAAGCGTGGAACTGATCAGTTCTCCAGTTGAATAGTAATCTACTTCCAGCACCTGTAACTCCCAACTACCCACACTAGTGCCGCTAGGGGACAGCCTCAGCATACGCTAGAGGCAGGCCCCTTGTGGCGAGATACCGGTTGTTGGGGCCGCTGTATTCCGCATCACGCGCGGACACTTGACACGAGGTGCGGACGCGGCCACAGTGACGGGAGGTTGGCGAGGGCAATGGAGAGAAGGGAACTGTGGGCGACAGATTGCTGCTAAATGAATACTAATCAAATTGTAGCTGGAGAAAGCTAATGACGTCGCTACATCAAAGATAAGAGAGATGATGTTTTGAATCTCATTAAGCCGCCAGGGGTGGGCTCTGCAGGCCATGCCTTAAATTAAGCATTGATTGGATGTTAATCACGTGGTGGAGACGTGGCTACCGCCTGGAGTACAATAGCAGAAGGGCGCCACAGTTATGTAAGGCATGTGCAGTTTGGTGGAGGATCCCCTTCCGAGTCAATTTGTTTTAGATTGTGATGCAGTGCCGACATGATTGTTATGGATCCCGCCTGGCGAGGCGCTGACACTGATTACCTTAATCTCCATTCCCATGGGACAAGGTCAAGACACGGGGCCTCCTCACCCTGCATTACACCCTGCACTCCCACCCTGCACCCCCACCACCCGCCCGCTCACCTTGAGGCATAACATGTCTCAGTCGTGTCCTCCTGTACCCAGTAGCAACGCTTGTCCACCACCACCCCCCCCCCCTCCTCACTCTTCTGGACGACGACCCTTATAGGGGCCCTGGAGGAGGTGTCCTGGTCTCCAGGCGCCGGGTGTAATTGCAGATGGTCGTGATCCCTCACCAGGTCTGTGTACTTAGTGGCGGCCTTTTGCGACTAGCCACAACCGCGGCCAACCAATGGCCATTCCCTCCCCTTGAACACTCCCCTCCATGCACAAACACTGTCACTGCCCCTCCCCACTCCCAACCTCTTTGACTGGTAACTATACCCAGTCCCCCGGTCAAACCCGCCAGCCATCAGCGTCACTCCCGCCGCGGCCCCGATCGAGCATATTCAATCAGTCGCCGCTGCCGAACAGACCGGAAGTGATTTAGCGAGCCAGTCAGTGACCCGCAACTGATGACGGCCCATCGGGCGGTGGGGCGGTCGTAGATCTGTATTCTGGTGACCGAACCATCCTTAATCACTGCCCTAATACCACGTCTTTGGGCATGGAGAAGGATAGGGTATAGAGAGGAGGTAGGGCTGGGATCCCGGGGTGGAATGAGGGCGAACGGTCATGCATGCACAGCACAACATGCTGGCTGCATGTAGTGCATGCATACGCGCCTGTTGAGTGGGTATCATCGTCGGGTGGGTCGGCCTAAATCAGATATACGAGGCTGATCAGCTGCTCATGAGTCATTCCCACCCTCCTAACCCCGACCCAGAGCGTCGACCTGGCGACCTGTGACAAGATCTACTCAGGCTCCTGTGCACAGGATATTAAATGTTGGCTGTTTGAGAGTCTTGGACACAAGGCGATAACTGCATGTGAGTACATAGATGAATCTTCATTTGGCGGCCCTACGCGCCCCCACCATTATTGTCCCTATTGCGGAAATGGCTGGGCACGACGACTCTGAGAGGAAGGCGTGTCCCCGGGGGTCGGGAAACTCCTCCTGGACTGCTTCACGGTTTTATTTTCATCTCCAGGCGCTTGTCTTTAATCCTGGATCCAGATCAAATGTCACGCAGCTGGCCGGGCACTCATTACTACTCCCTCTAGGTGTAATTGATAAGTGGAGGCAGGCTTGGGTGAATAAAGGTTTATTTAGTAGTATTAAACCTTTAGGGTATTTATATTAGTGTGACCCGTATGTATAAAATTATATAACATAAGAAAGGTAGAATAGTAATACAATGATTAAGAACAATTGATTGGTAATAAAAATGGTTTTTGAAGACCGTACTAATAATATAATAATAGAGTTGTTGAACGTGAGTGAAACATGAAGATTGGTGTGGGTGGGTGGGTGAAAACCGATGTGGTGGTGTGGTAGGTGAGGAAATGAGGGCGAGGAGTGTGTGGTGTGAGGTGGTGTGGGTGAGGTGAGAACCGAGAGGGGGGTTCGGAGTTTGAACACCTAGAGCAGCAATGACTATTCCTTACCCTTACGGGAAATGAATCACAATTGCTGTAATATTAACGAACCCTTTTTTTGGCAAGATGCAATCCCATCCCGTCGTTGCACTTGTCTCCTCAAAGAGACGTGTGGAACTGCTCAAAGCAGTGGCGTTTATCATTTCAAAGGGTACATCCAGATTCAATCCGCCCTCTCAACCCGTGCAAGTATCTGTATCGCCCATTCAGCGTTTCTTTGTGTTGCAGCTTTCGCCTATTTAAACGGTAATATCCGTCGAGCGCTGAACTTCAATCAGCTGCGAACGCCAGTAATTTTGTATTAGCCTCTTCTAAATTGAAAATTAAAACAGCTCTGTGGTATAATTAAGTATTTCAGAGCTACACTGAGCGATTTCAATAAAGCATTCGGTTTAATTGAAAGTACTTCCGAAAGAGCCAAGGCAGGTCTTCTGTAGATCTACTATACATATCCTTCCCTCCTTGACCAGTACGTGGGATGCTGGAGGTGTGTTAAAGGGGCAAGGCCACTCTCCTGACGACGGTTCCATGGGGTTCGGGAGGCAGGTCTTAAAGTCTAGCTGACCAAGCCCACAGTGGAAGGGTCAGTGCCCCAGCACATTGTGCAGACTGTGTTGGTAGATCAGTGGGTGACATGGGGCATGTGACAGCCGACAGGGCCAGTCGTAACGTGTTATATCTGACAGCCCCTCCTGCTGCTGCACACCCGGGTCTGCTGCTGGCTCCTTCAGTCCACCCCTTGACCTCCAGGGGCGGATAAGGCAGTGTCCAAATGTCGGCATCTCGCCTTTCCGCACGGGCCCACCCCTGTACAACTTGGTTGCCACGTCGCCCTGAATAGACCTCACAGGAGGCAGGCACTGTGTCCTGATAGGACATACTGATATTATGTGATATTTACCTCAGCCATAAGGTGTAGATGCTAGGGGAATATACAGAGTAAAGGGCAGCGACGTAGGTATAGATCCAGGGCAGGACACCCGGGAACTGACCCAGTGAGTGTGTTAGTAGTATGTGGAAATGAGGTACTGCACATGGCACATTCGAGTGCCATTCATTGTGGATATTGTTGTGCTGCAGAGGAGTCTTGTCTTTTCAATAAAGAGGTACTGATTCAAGCTTTTGCACAATGAAATATTCTAAACTAATGATTTATATCACATGCAAACATATATGAGAAATACAGACAAATCTGCTCCTATACTCAATACTCATTATACTGGGGTAAAAAGATACAATGGAGATGCAATTGCTGTACACGATTTTCTATTGCGTCATGTTTCATGACATGCCGACGTAAATTGCATTCTATGTGCATTAAGAGAACATTGTAGAGAAATCTAAAAGCAAACATCATGCGCACATCTAGTTATCAAGCCGATCTATACAGATGACTGTCTGTTTCATACTGGGATGAGTGACAGGCCTTTTCTATATCATGCACATGGCAAAGACAAAAAAGTAGGCCTGCACGTGTACATAGCAGAGGTATACACTTTGGCTGTGGACAAGGCAGTCATGACCTCCTATATGCACTGTATGTGTGTAATTGTAGAGGTGTGGGCTAGAAGGTGTCGTGACTATTACTGTTAGGCCCATTCTTGGCAGTCTACAAAAGGCAGTGGTTAAACAGTCCTTTTATATGAGGGGCCCTGGTTACATTGGACAGTGTGGTTGGGGAACTAGGGTCTGTTAAAAAATATGTCAATGAAAGTTATCCTGTAACAGGCCCATGGCTGCCTACCTAATGTTTACCCTCTATTTGAACGTCTTTCTTGGCCTTTTTCTTGGCCTTATTATTTTTGTCTCATGTTGTGTCAAAGGATTTTTTTAGCGTGCCGTCTCCAGTAAATATGTTAAGGGGGCAAGAAGAAGTTTGGGGTGGATCAGATAAATGGACCAGATTCACTCCAGCCTGCAGCAAATTCGACTTGATGTTTTTTGCGTGACACATCGACATTCCGACGCTCATGCTGACGCGAGTTGATGGTGCGCTTTTATGCGCGGGGACTAATAGCGTGTTGGTTGTAGTGCAGCAATGTAGCAGGTGGATCGCCCATTTCGAGATCACAGTGATACTTCAGGAACATTTTACAGATCCATATTAAATGGTAATGAAGTCAATGACCTGGCGACCTAGAAAAACTAAAGATCTCCAGCTTTTGATCAATAATCCATTGAGTAACTAACCATCACGTGAACTAGATGCAGAGTTATACCTGTAATACCCCCCCCCCTCTCTCTCTCTCTCTCTCTCTCTCTCTCTCTGTAATTTCAATATGGGAGGGCGCGCCATTAGGCCATCATGAAGGCAAAAACCTGTAGTGAATGCACTCGTTATATGACCAGGCTATAGCACATTCTCCTTGCATTAATGGCTTCATACACAGCCATATGGCTATTTATAGGCTTGTGTATAGCCTACACTGATAATAAAACCTATAGTCAGTAGTGACTATACCCACATATTCTGAGCCCCATAGTCACATGATTATATACCTTAGTCACATATTAGTCAGAAAGATAGTCAATTTGACTATATGTAGAGCTCACAGATTGATGATGTCACAGGTTTCTGTGCACAAAAACCGTCATCCAGAAAGAGGACATATTTATGGTTGCCTGGACTAAGAGGAGACAATTATAATCAGGCCAAATCATCATCTTAACCTGTCCATCCATGGAAACTCAATATGTCTGGCCATTAATGGATAGGTAAGTTAACTAGTTGTTGTGATATTTGTGGCCATTGCAGTATAACAGTAGTTATTTTGGGTTCAAACTGTTCATCAATGGGAAGGCATATGGCAGCCATCTTTGATTGGATGAATGTTTGCTTGCAGGTATAGTCAGTACTGACTGTATATATTAGTCATATTTACTAACTAAATGTTGCTTAGCAACAAAATGATAGTCATCTGACTAAGGACTATTTCAATAGATTAAAGGCATGACTATGTGTTGACTATATGACTAACTTAAGTTAGTCACAGGTGACTATAGAGGGATAGCCAAAAATCACACTATCATTTGACTATCTTAAGTTAGTCACTACTGACTAAGATATTAGGCTCTATTTTTATCAGTGTAGGTGCTACAGCCGCCCACTGGGCCTACACCACTGCTTTTCTTCCACATTTAAGATCTAATTAAGATCCAAGCGACGGGCCGTCCTCTCCATTCTCAATGCCTCATTACCTTGCTATACTACAGGACATTTTCTCATAATTGCCTCTAGTTCCCAGCACTGTGTCCCCCCACGTGCCAGTCTCCTTTTTACCCGCTTTTTTATCTTTATATTGCAATAACATGCAGAAAAACTATTGGCAAAGCGCCAGCAGAAACTTAAAAGCTACAGGGCCGGATATATCACAAGGTGTCTTGTTTTCAGTTTATACAGGCCTACATGTTTTCATCGGAGATATCACCCCTTTTTTAACTGCAGTGACCTGTGTGCTCGGAAACATGTCAATGCAATAACCATAATCGGTTTGCTGTGTTCTGGATAATTCTTGGCATATTTCTCAGCATTTACCCCACCTTGCTGGATGGTAGTTGGGACTGACAAATATTGGGATTAGAAGCCATGCATCAGACAGACGTCACCCACAGGACAACCTCAATGGTGGCAGTGAGTAGCTCACGAGGGGCTCTGAGCAGTCTGTGGTAGGTAGGCAAGGCGGTGAGGAGATAGGTTTGTTTCTGGTTCTGCAGGCTGGGACTGGAGGTGGGGCACTGGGCCGGGGTCCCTGTCGGCCGGCCGGCACATGTCTGCCTGAGATAAGACGGTCCCCAAAGCTAGCCTTCTTAAGACTTAATTACTGGCCAGCACTGACGGATGGGCCTCGTGCTGGGCCTCACGCCCTGCCCGTCATTCCATTCACCCTCCGATTTCCTACCCCTTCTTCCCCTCTCAGCCATGCATTAACCTTATACCCCTCTAGAACCCAGTGCATGGAAGGCACGCCCTGCCAATCCAAATACATTAAAGATAGCTACACATACTGCCACTGTGTATGTATTAATCCATTGAACTTTCAGTTGAAAATTTATACAGTGTATCCTTAATTTAATTTGATGTTGATAAAGTAAATGCTGAACTCATATAGAGAGAAAATAAACCGAGTCACAAGTTAAAGGGGGCAGGGTATATGTGCCAATACAAATTATACTTTGAACAATCAAGTATCCTGCAATCATCCACAAAAGGAATAGAACAGATGGTTGGTTCATGACCATATCAATTGATTCAGAATTCTTAGATATCTACTCTGTAAAGTTAGGTATGAGAGGTCATGTCAACTAATGTGCACTGAGGGAGGTAAAAATCTCCCCACTATGGATTTCACCATGCATTTCAACAGTGCAAAAGAGAACAGGAAGGGTGACTGGCATTTCACTCGATATCTCGATGGCCCCCTTTAGTCAGCATGGGGAGTCATTCTGAAGGCAACCCAGGACTCCCTTTGGCTCCCTTTATTTTCTCTGTGATTTTTATATAATGCAGTACACATTACCAGCCAATTATAGTAAATGTAAGTAAACGAACATTCAATCTCACCCTCTGACATTTGGGAGAAGGGCATGTAAGCCATGTAAGCCTATCCTTGATTAAAAAGCATTGTTCTCCACTGTAATTGTGGGCGTGAGGTGCCTATGCTCATAACGTTCACATGCGTGTCGCGGATTATCTTTGCTTAGTTTTGAGTTGTAACAAGTTTATTGGCAGAAATCATACATGTATGTTTTTCAGATCGGCCAAAACACGGCAACAGGAAAGAAATAGTGTAGCACTCAATCAGGTTGTACAAAGTTACATCAGGCAGGCATCATTTTGGGTGTAGATCTTTACGATATTACTAAAGACATAACTAAAGCCTCTTAGGGGCTGTATGTATCACCATGATTTGCACAAGCTTACTGCTTAAGAGTGAAAATAAAATATCTTAGTACATCCCATGCAATAGCCACAAGTCGTTAATTTCTTTACAATAATTAACAGATATATTCTCTAAATTAAAGTAGGCTTTAGTCACCTAGATTTGTAGTCCATTTTAGTCCTTTAGCCCTGTAGCTCATGTACATACGAGTAGCATTCCATGAATTAGGTCCAATTAATTAGTGGGATATCTATTTCCCATCGGCCTGCACGCACAGACACGTGGTGGATGATCTCCACTAGTCATAATCCCACGATCATAACACTAATCTCCCATTTCCTACATGTCTGACCTGGTTACAGCATCCACTACCCCCCCCCCCCACTATTAAGTCACACCCACCTTCTCCAGTACATCCAGGCAGGCCCGGACCCCTTTCACTGTCCTAATCATGTCCTCGCTGTGCCCTCATCGCACATTCAGCAGAGCCAACGGTGCATTTAGAAATGGAGCTTTAGCAAATCGCAAGGACCAAAACCAGTTTAGCGCGCGCTCAACGCCAGCTAAATAGATTTGCGTGGATGCTTGACGGCGTGCCAATGACTGAGGATCGATAATTGACGTGCCCGGGCTACAACAAGTAGTCCTCATTAAAGCGACACGCAGAAGGCCTGTTAATAAAACTGATCAGTAGATTACCCGCACCCATCCAGAAGGGATAGACAGGGGGAAACAAACAATATAGTACTCCAAAAAGCCAAATTATCCCTCTGAATGACACACATATTGCATGCATGTTCTTAAATTGAGGTAAATCCATGTATGAATTCCACCGTGCCAGGTAATTATCTGTTTCAAACAAATTTTATGACTATCTAGAAAGGGAGGAATCTATTTTTGGCGCTATAATTAAGGGGGTCTCTTTGCTCGTGATCGCCTATCAAATGAGCGTCGGAGGCCAGGATCTTGTTTCAATAGAGTCTACTAGGTTCAACCTGCTGCGACTTGAGAACGGTCAAATCTTACCAGGTGATCTTAGGATTTTGGTCATATTGACCAAATAGCTGGGTACATTACTGGGTGATCATATTGCCTGCTGGTTAAATAGCCACTACAGCTGTGATTCAATAAGGGACCCTGGTATGACAGCCGTCTGTGTGAATGATTAGTGGTCACTCTTACCTGCTGCCCTCTGCACTCCTTTGCTCAAATGTACCCAATCTGGGCTCTTTACACTACTGCCTGTAACCCTGTGACCATTGCCTTTGGCCCTGGGATTATGGGTACCGAGGCCGGGGGTGTGGGGGGGGAGGCTGGATTTGGTAAAGAGGATAAGGTATTCCTACACTGGCCCCTCCCACTCCTTCATGCTCTGCCCACCCTGTGTCTGACTCCTACATCCTTGGTACCTGTACACCCTGCGTCTCAATCTTGTGGGGGGGGCAAATTTTTTTCAACCTCAGGGGTGTGGGAATTATCTACCTGTTTTCAGACAAAGGCTCTCGTGTTACTTTAGGTCAAAATGGCAAACTCACCACCCCAACCCATTGTACTGTTTTCCCCCCATTTTTGCCCCTTTTTTTGCCTTTTGTGGCCATGCTTTACCCCACAATATACAATGGGAAACATTGATTATAAACATGGTGCCATCAAGCCTACATGTCAATCTTCATTTCACCCTGTAATAACATTGTGAGTTGATCCAGCAGCTAGGACTATGATGTAAGGGATTTATAAGTGGGGATAACCAAGTGGGATCACCTATATATCGTATAGCTACTGTAGCCCTATGCATGTGTGACAGGATCTGTGAAAAGGGCCCTTAGTGCAGGGTGCATTAAGGTCCCATTTCCCAGTACATGTCACATGTTTGAACACAGGAATGCAAACTAGACCATGAGAGAGGTATGACTGGTCACTATTTAGCCAATAGTGGCTCCTACGACTAGGTGCTATGTGTTCATAGTGGTGGGTATTGAGTCAGTAGTTGAATACATAGCAGCTGCAATTTTGAGGTCTGTACTGTAGCTTACTATGAAGTCACTGGTATGGAGTCATTTCTTATACCCCCCACTACGATTTGAGGCTGTCCTGTCGTAGAAACTATTGAAACACGACCCAGAGTCCCTTAAATCCATATTGTTAGGAAGCTTTTAAGTCTCTGGTGAATCAAAAATTGATTGATTGTGCTTAACTGACGCCTATAAATTTCAGAAACTTTTAAAACGAGTTCACGATTCCATCAGAAAACATGTTTCCTTTAAGTTAGTTTAATTATAGCTTCTATGGGGGACATGTAGGTGCTGTCTTTCTCTGATTCTGATGTATTCAATGGTATTTCCAGTGTTTGTATTAATTTAAAATCAATTGGATGCCAAAGTGAATAGATGACATCGGCGAATAAAAATCGAACAGGGGACAAAACGGTACAACCCGGTGATTGGGTCCTATGGGCGGTGCTTCCCATCTAATACAATTTGAGGTGGCTGGCAATCGTGGCAGAGATCCTAGGAATACATTGTCGGAGTCGGAGCATAAGGCCATCTATCAATTGTTAGCCAATTAAGACGACAGGCGTGATGAGGGGCACTGCCACCCGGCCGGCTGCCGGGCCGAGAGCAGCTCTGGAGCTGCTCGCGTCAGGCCCTGTTTGTTTCTGCTCACCTCAATACTGTTGTCTACTCCGCCCTACCTTGGCCACCACTCCATCGATCAACCCTCCCTCCCACTCTCAGCTCCATCGTCCCCTCCCCTACACCCCTCAGTACACTCACTATTCACAGACTCTCCAGCCCCGCCACCTCTCCTTCAGCTGCCTCCGTTCGTGGTGAGGCACTCTAGCTTGGAGAGCGACGAGAAGGGCATGGACGCCTCAGGTCATTCAGCAGACGGGTCTAAACACTCGACGATAGCTATTTTACTCTACACGGAATGAGATGGAAAATATAGTAGGGCGCTGGGAGGTGTATGCAACTGACAGCAGATTGTCCTCTGTCCCTCTCAACCCCTCATCCAGATGATGACACATCTCGTCATATCATTGTGCTCTTCAACCCATCCTTATCCTGGCGTTTTCAATAGTAGACCATAAAGACCTTTATCTTCTCTCCCTTCCCTAAAATGTACACAGTTATAATCCAGAAGAGGCTTTTACTGTCGGCCATGCTGCGCATGCGCACCGTGTTGACCGAACGTGAGTCGGCCTTGCTTCCGGTGTCGCAAAAAGGCAATCGAAGACATTGCTGGATCCGGCGAGTCGACCGCTGGTGGAAGGACACAGTGCCACCCGAGCTCACAGACTGTCGGAGATCAGTATAGATTGAGTTACTTTTATTCCACTTTACCAACCTCCTTCTCCTTCCCCACCTCCTGTGCACCCCTTCCCTCTCCAACCTCTCCTGTAGTGCATGGCTCTCCCCGAGAAGGGCTGCGTCGTTACACCTATATGTATAGGCGGCAGGTAAGAGGGATTTATGGACTCAATCGTATACGTGCTTTACTTTCATCAATACTCAGGACAGAGACGGAGAGGGTGCCTGTGGGGGGGGGGGGGTTGTGGGAGGACATGGGAGGGACTGGGAATGTGAATGTTTGGGAGGGCGAGCGGATCTTGCGGGTGAAGAGACAAACAAAAGATGTGAGACAAGCAAACAGACAGGAACGTAGGCGAAGTGCCGAAGGGCACAGGTATTGTAAAACCCTGGGAAGCCTCTTGATGATGAGGAGGAGAGGGGGTGAGGGGACGTCTGGAGACGTTTCTAAATACTATCCTGCGGGTACTGTCTGACTAAGGTAATATAAGACAGGGTCTGGTAGACTCAAAGGTAGCCCAGTCAGAGAGCTAGACTGAAGGTGCCTTCAATTTGGCAAGTAGCATCTCCAACCACTGACCTTGCAGTGGGAGGTGGGGGGGGGGTCGAGACCCTTACGGACCGAGCAGTATAATGGCCACCTCACCAGGAGACCCATCAGTCTGACGGCCATCAAACGCGCGCAAAGACTCCATTAGAAGGGCCTCTACGGACAGGGACAGGTTTTCAGCCGCTCTGTACCTTTTTCTATGAAACCTGCCTCCCACCTCTCTCATCCACCATACCAAAACTACTGCCGCCCAGGTCCGTAGGGTTCAGGGATTTACTTGTATGTATATATTGGCAGGGTACCAGTTCTGTAGGCTGACAAGTATGCTATAGATGGAGCCATCCTCTTAGGGTGGTCCCTAATTATTGGCCATGAATAACTGGACGAATGGGACCTTTCAGGTATAGGCATACGGCCCTTTTTCAGATTCCTAGCTTTAACAAATAGGGGCTTTGTGCGGGAGATGGGACTTAAAGCATTGATATTCGCCGATAGAGTCGAGCAAAGGCGGTAAAAGAACCTTTGCAAAAGGGCCTTGTATATTATAAGGTTTGAGTTATCTATATGAAGCATCTGAATATTTTCCCATGGAGCTGTGAAGGCCTTTAGCCGCATGGGGACCTGCAACCTTTTGAAAGCTGGTCCTTTTTTGGGTGAAAGGGCATCTATCCGATTATTGACCCTCTTAGCCCGACTTCAACGTGCCGGCTTGGGGCGTTGCAGTGAAGCCCGGTCAGCGATAGCCAGATGGTGAGCTGGATGGCGGTCCGCCACCTTTCTGTTAGTCTCAATGATACAATTTGCTCCAATCCCTGCCATAGTCCGAACAAGATTATATGTCGGCCTACCTCTTCTACCTAGCTCTGCTGATGGGATTATTGGCGCGACTGGGGCCAGGAGATCAATTCTGAAGTGAAAAGAGACTTGGCTTCATGTTCGCGGGGAGCTGGTGAATATATCGAGTTATGCCCTTGCAGCCTCTAACGTGTCTATGTTAGAGAAGTACTCAAGTGATGTGATGGTCTAGGAGTCGGGATTGTAAGCCTCCAGGGTATGCATATGTGTTAGTGGGAGAGGGAGTGGCATAAAGGCAAAAGGAAAAACTGGGCGACTGTATCTAAAGCTGGCTCACGGTGGGGAGATGGGGAAATCCGTCCTCTACATGTTCATTGATTGATCTGACCCCTGACGTAGGTTGAAGTGCGGGCCTGAGTGCGGGTTACTTATAGTTGCTATCCACCTCTTCCATATAAACTGCTATCCCAACAGGCCCAGCAGGCTGTCATATATACCTGCTCCGTTATGCAAATTTTTTTCTGTTTTAGAAAAGCAGTAACTATTTTCTTGTTTGCATGATTCTGCTTGCTAGTTCTCCCCCTTGCCAATATTTATGTTGTTTATATAAGGAGCTGCAGCTGGACTAGTATTACTGATTTCAGTATTGCATGCATCCGTACCTTCCAATGCATCTGTTGTACCATGATTCTCTGATCTTGTCAACAAGTATAACATATCAATTATGGCATGGGGTTTCGTTGACGTGGGTCATACCCTTAGAAAATTGTACAGTTGTACTGACTCGCACACTGTGTAGTGATTCAAAGATTGAATTTAAAGAAAATAGGCCCACATGCGCTCTGTCGCTACCAGAAGTCCTCTATGGAGGGGGGAGGGCGCACTTTGGAGCCTCCTGGACAGTGAACATCAACATATGTGCTGTACTATACTACATACTTTAGGAGATAGGTCCTACGATTTAGTAAGATTCTGTAATCGCAGTGGTATTTTGGTGATCGTAGTGCTATCTAATGATTTCTAGGTTGTTTTGCAAAAGACCCCAGTTTCAGTTTGACCCAAGCACCTTCCATGGTTCGTATCAGGTAGTAATACCATACACCCTTTTAAGGAATGCACATTCAGCGTTTATGGAGCCATGGTGTCATACCCGCCATGGGTACCATGTGGGGATTATAGCCTCATTTGATGGTGGCCAATCACATTTTAGGACGCTCAGATATGACCCCACTCAAACACACTGACCCCCACACGCTGATACTCTGTGAGAGATACCATGCTAGTTGGTGACACCATTGTTGTCACTAGACCAGTCCAGGGTAATAATGGCACCGTCTACTCTATTACATCTATAGTGTATTATAGTCCTATACAGGACAGGGAAGCATGCTCCCATAAACCATACATATGTCGGCGTGTACTATAAAGGGAAGGCCATACCTCACCTTGTATAATGATAACCAGGGTTACATCCTTTAAAGCATGCTCATCCACTATGACCTAGATCCCTTTATCATATATCGTGGTAATATTACCCTGGTTTGTGTCATATGGACAACTTTGCTGTTTGGGAGAATTGTCGGGGGTAATATGGCAATAAGGTCTGCTCACATATGATTTATGGTATCTGGAGCTCAGGCAGCTAACTTCATTGTATTGCACCTGTCATCTCGCTATCTGATTTTTCTTTATAGAAGATATTTCAAGTCATCTTTTCAGGGATACGCAATATAAAGTATGTTTCTATATTGCAGGCAGTGGACAGCCATTTGTCTCTGCTGTAATTTAATTGTTGGCTAACAATGTATTGGATCAGACAGAACCAGATAGTGACAAACAGATGTATAGGATAAACAATAAACTCTCTCTCTCTCTCTCTCTCTCTATATATATATATATATATATATATATATATATATATATATATATGTGTGTGTGTGTGTGTGTGTGTGTGTGTGTGTGTGTGTGTGTGGCCAGAAATATAGCTATACTCTCTGTTCCGAGGCAAACAGAGTTTTCCTTCATGATCTTTTTATGCTCCTCACTATCTCTCCTGTGGAATGGCCGACGTAAACCAGCTACGTTGTTATGTCAGTTTTTACATGACCGATAATGAGGATACATGGGCATATAGCCAGAACAGCTCAGCAGGGCTCTAGACCTGCTCCCGACCTGCTCATAGGCACACTCATAACGCACCCCTGCCAGCCAGCCCCAGCCAATCAATGCCACCAAAAGCATAGCAGCGGAAACGGATTTAATTGGTTCATTTAGTTCCTTGCATCTCTTTCTTTGGGGTGTTACCCTGGAAAGAATTTAGGCCTTTGTTTCTTTCTTCTTCTCACATTTAAACACGCACATGACACATCTTTATACAAAGCCACCGTCTTCGTGACAAAAGAAAGGGAACAGTGAAGAGAAAACTGGTCATACACGATATGGACGCCTCCCTTTTGAAGTGGGGTATGTTGCGTACAGGGTTACGTCTCAGCAGGTCTTCCCATTCTCACCTCGTTACCGTGTGATGACGAGTGAACTGACATGCTCGGAGAAGCTCAGTCCAGCATGGGAGCAGCTCCCGTGTGTTGAAGGTGGTAATGTGGTTTTGGAATACTGTTGTCAGCGCTGGTCGGTGCCTGGACAGCTGCATGAATTCACTTTTTGGCCTCCAGCAGCTGTATCCATATCCTTGTATAATGTTATATTGATGAACTATTATACCTCTTGCTCCTACATTTGTTGTTGGTAGTGAGTGCATGGTCTGTTGAGCTACCACTATATTTATCATATTTGCATAATACTATAAAGATTTATGTACCTATACCGGTATACAGATACCCAAGGTAGCCGGTAATGTAGAGTGGAAAGATGTATCAATAATATACACATTAAGATGATGACGGGTCTTAACACTAATTAAACTGGGAGACGGAGACTTGAGTCTGCAGTGTTTATGAAAGGTCCTGAAATAGGCGTCTTGGGTATTATGTTCTTCATGTCACATATGTCAGATGGAACAAATCAAATGAAGTGTAACCTCTTGATAGACACAGACATATAAAGTACAATGTACATGTGTCTGTGTCCGGTATATGCATCAAAGGGTCAGTTTCTTTTGTCACATATTTTAGTGGAGATGTCTCCAAGGCCACCCCTTACGCAAGCCGATTGGGTTTTTTCTCTGTTTATACCAATGCGTCTGAAAATAGAATCAAACAGAACCTTTGGTCTGAATAACCAGCATAGACTTTGTTAGAACATAGGATCCCCTTTCTGTATAGGCCTTATCTTATTATATTTGTTATCCATTGTACCACACAGAAATAGCTCGTTATATACACTATATACATGTATACGCAAATGTCGTACGACTGTAAGGCGAATACCTATTGTGTACAATATTCATCAATAAGAAATCACAACCTATTTCAAAGCCTTGTGTCCACACAACAACAAAACTTTTGCCGGCCGACTTTTCAATTGTGGGCTTTTGCCACCCTATTTTAGTGATATATCTAACATGTTTGATTTTTACCGTCGGAAATGGACGACAAAGGTGGTTTTATCGCCGAGAATTTTGTCGGCACCAAATTTTATCGCCATGTGGACACAAGGCTTCAGATTCATAACAAAATTTGCTCAATGTTGAGATTGGCATTTCAGACATTTCTTGCACAAAGCTATGTCTACATTAAGAGGATCATCGAGCCTTTCTATTGTGCCACAAACTGAGGACAAACTCTAGACTCTGATTCCTGGAGGCTACAGCTAAATATAGTGAAACCATCCTGTCGTGTATCGTATGGTTCTACTGGGTCCCATCTTACTGGGATTTTTCTCCTTCAAGGGATGCGTGTTATGAATTTAAATGTAAATTTAAGGCGCGCGCCAATTTCTCAATTTCCCGAGTAAATCTCCCTATAATCGGATGACGTCTTCTTTCTCCTTGGGGCACCTGCCGATGCTAGGATTTTTAAACCTTGTAAATTTCGAACGGACCTCTTTTGTCGTCCTCCAATTGAATCTTCCTCTCTCAGGTGTAGGCGACAAGTGGATGGATTCGATTCTGCAATCGATCCAACTGGCGGGATGCTACACATAAGATGTCATTTGTTTTCATTTTAGCACCTTTGCAAACTTCATTTAAGCTAAAAACTCCTCACACCACCTTCTTTTATCTAAGGATGGCCATAAACACGAGGCAGCAGCCATGGTGGCAGAGCAGACATTAATATTCATGAAGGAGAGTAAGAGAGGGGAAAAAGTCGAAAAAAGGAGAGGGCAAAATCCATTTAACATTTCAACTCACCACTAAATTCAATTAGGTTGTTTTAGTGTTGGCTTCGATGCATGGCATAATCTCTATGGGCTCATTTTAATCGATTCGTCTTCATCAAGATCGTCGACTGCTTTACAAGTTGCTTCTTTGCAAAATGAGAGGTGGGCCTTGTTTTGACAGTCAGGTATCTGAATGTAGGGGGAAGAAAAGAGTCTTGTGATGATGGCTTTCTGTTTGGGTCTCTGGGCCCTCTTAGTGGTATCACCAGATAGCCTGGGGTAATAGACCAAATCCATTATGAGCAACTCTTGACACTGACCCCAGGCACGAATGAGCAGCTCACGGTGCCAGCCATTGGTCGGGCATTACGAAGGGGTCGATCACGCTGTAACAATCATCACACTGGGGCAGAGCTCATCAAGCCCAGCGCTCACCGGCCAGAGCGGATTAGCACCAAAAATGTCGGCAAAATCACCCCTCCCCCTGAACGGAGGTTTAAGGAGCAGCTCCCACCTTGTGATGGAAGGAGTAACTCACCCCTACATAAACCCGGCAATGCCTTTAGAGGCCCATTTCCACACAGGGCTGTTGGTCATGTAGTGTGAGGAGGCAGTGCTAAGGGTGATGCATCTGTAAACGATGACACTATGGCAGGCAGGACAACTCCACATGCCGATTTGAAACAGCCCTGCTTGTATAGACTTTTGTGTCACCCCGAGAATCCCCTTTTTATCTCTCCCTTTGAAATGAGCTTCCCCAGCTGAATTCTTCCATATCATATCAACTTGGTTATCATCAGGGCCCCCCCCCGTCCTACCCAGGAGGCTGCAGGAAAGGGTTACTGCCCCTGGAGGCTGTGGGGTGGTGGTCGGAGGGGGGGGGGAGCTGTTTATATGTGGCTAGTGCACGGAGACAGTGCCGGGTGTCTGCCGATGTGATTTATCCCAATCCCAGCCCACCCCCGGGGGAAACATCAGCACGTAATTAGTTCTCGCGTGCGCCGAATGACAACTCCCGCAGGAACGGCTACTTTATTATTGTATAAGTGATGGCTCCATTCGTCCTGTTGAATCGCCAACCACATGGACAGTGCAATTCGCTTGCTTTCTCCTCCCCAAGTCCTTGTCTTCCTTCGCCTTTTCATGTTTTGCCATTCCCTGGCCTCCCTTCCTTGGGGAGTGGTCATTATTTATCAACAGGGGGGGTGGTGGGTTTGAGGGGGGCGTAAAATTTTCAGCCCCCTCCCGAGGGGGGCTAAAATAATTTTAACCCTTTTGAGGGGGGGCTAAAGAAATTCATCCTCATTTTAGCCAAAAAGCCCGCTCGCTACTATAGATCAAAGAGGGGTGCGAAAACTCTCCGTGCCTCTGGCACGGGGGGCGCAAAAAGTTTTGACTGCCATCGATGGGGGGGGGCGTAAAAAATTCTCACGCGTCTGCGCAAAAACCCACCACCCCCCCTGTTGATAAATAATGACCACTCCCTTAGTACCTCTTCTCTTTCCACTTGCACCTTATACTCCAAGTCCCACGCGCCACCTTATACTCCAGGTCTATGCCTTCATGCTCTCCCTCCAATGTTACACCCCATCACCTTGCTCAATCATTCTGCCGCATCTATATATACATAAAGACCCACTCTACACTACCCACCCACATGGTCTGTACTTCCTGCTAGAACCGGATATATATCTATAAGTATATTTTCGCACCTCGTGGCAGCTGATGAACCCAGGAAACTATAGGCCTTCTGCAGCATATTCATAGCTCCCACCGGCGGCTTGTTTTAAGGTGTGGCCTCCACTGCAGGTCCGGGTAAAGCTGAAAACAATGATTACCACCAGAATGAACATATCTGTAATAATAGATGGCCGGCTTGTTGACCCTGGGTCGGCATGCCCGTGTCTGGATAAAGTGCCCAGGTCGGGGGCGTAACATAGAGCACCACGCGCGTGCTCCAGCATAGGGCTCTGGGTGTTTTGGAGTGATAGAGTCCGCCACCCACCTCAAATATGTAGCACTCCATATAGGGATTCCGCCATAGGTGGGCCTATTACACAGGCTTTAGGTTTCACGGATCTGCAAGGCCCTGAACGGCCCCTACCTTAAGGTCACTAAAAAAAACTGGTTTCTCATCACCGCGCCCATCATAAAAATGTGTTTTGATTTATTTTTTTTTTACATATTTTAAGTCAAAAATCATGGTAAAAATAGACAAACATGGGCATATTTGGTATCAAATTAAAGCCAACAATGTCAGCAATGCTGTGGACTAGAGAGTGAGTGTATTTTCACAACTTTGTATAATCAGTAAACTCATAAGTACTAAAATCAAAATTCTCAGTCTCGCCCCATGCGGTTTTCGCCCCGATACGCCCAGAGTAAAAAAAAAATGCCCTTATCATATTTTTCAGGGGTTGGTAATGAGAAACCAGGGTTTTTTGAGTGGCCTAAACACACACGTATATCGCCAAGCAGGTGCCTCAACACACACACAAATATACAGACATCCACATCTGTCAATTGTACGTGTTGCTTCCAATGGGACTCCAATTGATGTGGTTATTTTTGCAGTAGGCAGATCCAAAGATGAAACAAAATGAGAACATGTCCTAAGAAAAGCTGTGGTCTTTTATTTCTGTCACCTAAAAGATTCTGGTCAGTTCAGGTGTCCGTTTCTGAATGATTTGTAACCTTGGTTTTGAGGCCATTGAAGTGAGCTTTTTAGGAACACTTGATGTTATTTTAAACACACCTGGTGAGATGGTGCATCAAACCAATAAGAAACATGTTAAATTCAATTTAGATGAGCATTGAGGCAGGAAATACCTTGCTTTTTGTTCCAATGAACACAATGCGAACATTTACTGTGTGAACCTCTGGGTGCTCAGATTGGAACGCGGAGCTAAAGTCCTGTTTGAGTCCCAATAATCATTATGTGCATTGAGCCAGTATCTTACAGATACCCGTATTGAGACATTGCTTTCCCTCTTGGTAGGAAGTCGGGGGTGGGGGGGGGGTAGGGATATCGGGAAGGAGTCAGCCTATATGCTGTTTACGTTAAGGGGCGGCAGAGTATGGTCAAGATTAGATTCTGTGTAATATGTGACAGGTGACGAGGCTACAGCACATGACTGCCATAGATAGTGCTGCTCAGAGCAGCTCAGAGTTAGGGAGCACTACCTAGACAAAGCTATGCCTCTCCCTTGACAGTTAGGCAGGCACACCACCTACTCTGGTGGTAGGCAAGTACAATGGAGCCTCGCACTGGTGACATCCACCAAAGGGTATACCAACCCAGGAGGAGGGTGTATATATAGACTGTATGACGGCAGGTTAGGTAGATTGATCATCGACGCAGAATATGATAGTAGCAGTACATGTGCAATACAGGCAGTGTCTGGACTGAAGCCACTGTAGGGTGAGAAAGATATATAAACAATAAAGGTAAAGTGCAATGAAGTTGATAGATTGTAGATAGAGAGGCACTCACAATAAAAGCTCTCATTCAGTCCTCCATTAATCTCCCAGTTGCCTTGATGGTCCAACAAGGAGTTATTGACTAAACTCAATGATAAGGAATGTGCAAAAAAACTCAGGTGGATATTCAGCAACCGTCATTCATTGTAATTGTCTACAATGAAAGGAAATTTCTTTGTTGACGATTGCAATGGAGTTGGTTCATTGTTTGAGATACAGATGGCGAATCAACTACGCCTATTATGCGCACCGAGGAAGGCAGTGCCTCGATGTTTAAGAAGTCCATAGGAAAAATATAGTAAGAGTTTTATGCCGAAAATGCCAACGATATTAAAGTACACTACGAGGCTATTGGCATTGGATATAACCGGACATTTGAGTCATGGCCGGTATTGCTTTAGTTTAGCTTCATACATGTACTTGATAGACTGTTCATTCGTCAAGTAGTGTAAGTTCACAGCAGCAAATGAACACCACGAGCAGCAACATCTGTAGTAGATATTCATCTGGTTTCTTTCCTCCTGTTTCTATCTGCCTAGAATTTCCGTTATGGATATATACCTGAGACTAAACAAATTCTCTTGTTAAATGTAAGTTAATGTATTGCTAGTCGCAATAGGTTATGGTGAAAGGGGCAGCTTAAGTTCCTACAAATAAAAAGAGAAATGCTGATGATGTATATAACAAACGCCACTGCTCCTCCCACAGAAGGTGTGTTTATAAAACGGTGTCATTCCAGTGATCCAACTCTGGTAGAAACAGCAACACGTGGTAGTTGGCCTAGGCTTGCATAGCAGAAATACAGCCAGCCAGACTAAATGTATGTGTTTTATGTTGAAATCCTAGACGCTTTGGTTGATTCCCACTAAAGATATGCACTCATGTATCATTTACATGGATGGTGAGACACAGCTTGTTAACTCTTGCAACGGCCCTCCAGCTGCTTTCCAGCTCTGAGCAGCTCAGCTCAGAGGTGCTGCAGCATTTACCTGATGGCAGGTCCATACAGCTGTCAACGCCTGGTTGGTCTTCTCACCCAACATGCAACGCCACCGTGTCTCACGTTTCTACCAAATCTACAAATAGCTCTGAGCATCTCCTAGACTACCCCATATCAGATCCAAGCAGCTCTGACTCATTATTCGCAAGGAAGTAGCATTGTATATAGGAAAGCAGAAGGACGGGTGGTTCGGTGCAGTAATATCACCCTTAGTTCTGGAAGGTTTTCTACTTTGGGTGGCAACATGGGGCAGGAGAGAGGGTTAAGGGAGGGGCAGATGACTGGGATGATAAGCTCACCTGTCGAGCAGTGACAGGCCCTGTCACTTAGCAGCCAGGTAGAGCACCGACATAGTTTGTCTGCCAGGCGCCCTTGCAGGGTCTCCTGCCAACATAAAGTCGGTCGGAAGGGCTGACCTGGACTAGACACACCTAGAGAAGTAGTTTAGCTAGCAAAATTTTGATATAAAAGCGCAAAACTTGGTTTCCAATTGCTGTTTTATTGGCATTTTGCTTTCTCTTTCTTAACTTTGCATTCCTCAATAGTTATCCTCCCCTATCCACGAAATGTTTGCTTTTACCATAATTTTCTGGGGTTTTTTGTATGTCACTTTTTGCTGTTTGATTCACTTTGTCTAAAGAAAACCTTACCTTGTGGGAATTGCAAGTGTAAAGTGTAATGTGGACTAGCAGGACGGTTATACAGATGTGTCATCAATACTGACAATAAAACCACCATTTCTTAGTTGATATTTCGGGGGGGAGGGGGGCAGCGGCTCGTAACAGGGGTAGGAGCCTCCCTCATCGCACCTGTCTAGTAGGTATGAGGCAGTTGGTTCATTCCTAAATATTTGGATTGCCAAGTACTGCTCAGAATCTACAACCATGAAGGTACATTTAGGTCGTCGGTTTGAGATGATGTCCTGAGTGGTTGTGACTTCTCTCCCCGCAGTAACCCACAGGGCGCCACCAGTTACCAGGTGTATTGTTGTTACCACCTGGAGGTTAGGGCTATGCCCAGGAGGCTGGGGGAGAGGCCTCCTACCCCATGGACAGGTAATTATGACAAACGAGGGGTGGTAACTGGAGAGTCTCTGTCTACCCGCGGGCGCTTTCTCCAGAGAAGCTGAGAAGATCATGAGAAACACATGACTGTGGATGGCGGATTTTAGATGCACCAAACTACTATGCGAGTAATAAATGTACAGGGCATGGCGTCCCCTGGAGCTGTCTGCACTGGGATGGGCGCCGGTGGGCTGTTTTATAACGAGTAACAACTGGGAATCATTACAGAAGAATTTAGGCAATGAAAGATGGGACGTTAAGCGTGAAACGAACCGCATCTGCATGTGCAATATATGAGGCTTTCCAAACAGATACTCAAAGACCCGGGCTCAAAGACTAAGAGCAAGGGACCTCTAAATCGCTTTCAAGCTCTTCTTTAAGCGAAAAGGCAATTTTGGGTGGATTTTTTTTCTAATTACATTGTATCAGCGTTTTCGGCCCACTCTGGCGTTGTGATCAAGTCTGAAGGGACACGATTGGAATTCAAAGGGAAAGTGGCTCGTTTAAAAAGGTCCCCATGAAAGAAATTGTCTCATTGAAATCTGCAAGAGGTAAACATGGTATTGGCCAGTGAACAATAAGCTTTTGCACTAATGGTTGACATCGTTCAATGTGGGAAGATGTGTAACGTTCAAGTGACAAAAAGAATATTTTGTCTCAAAGTAATTTCTGCCAATTATTCTGCTGGGGATTTCATGTTGTTCCTTCTGGGCCAATTAAAAAAAAACAATGTTCAGGATTGGGTAATGGGTAGGATGGGCCGGAAAGGCAAAGATGGTACGGTGTCTGCCAAATCAAATTCCTTGTCACCTTATATCAGTTCAGTCAGGCAAACAAATTACCAAAGAGAGTTTTCATATCAGTGTGAGGTTCGATATCAAATTGTTTCATATCCTCTACACTCTAAAAAATGTGTTTTGCTTTTAAACGCTTTTACCTGTATTTAAAACACTTTCTTGTAACACTTTGTTAAACACTTTTTTGGGCAAAACAGAAAATACATTTTCAAAAAGTGTTTAAAGATTTAAAAGTGTTTTGATTAAAATGTGTTTTAGATGAAAAGTGTTTAAATGATTCTGAGAATAAAGTGTTTAGGTTCAGAAAGTGTTTAAAATGAGCTTAAGGCAAATTTATGCCCTTGCTATCATTTCATTTCCCTTATAAACCCATGGTCCCAGTTTTAGGATTAGTGAGTCCTTCCTACTGCATGATCATGCGATATGTATATTGCTGTCTCTCTGCAGGTACAGAATATTGAATTTATGTTGATAGCAAATTGATGATGGTTGATCATCCAGTTATCAACATTGATTCTGTGCTAACCAGGCTTGGCTTACAGTCAAGATGAGTTCAAACACATTGATGCACAGATTTAGTCAGTGAGTTGCTTGCTTGCTTTGAATTTAAACCTCACCTATGTGCCTCAAGGACACGTCGAGGGTGAGAGGTCCCGTGGCGTGAAACCCGGACCCGTACACTAGAGGGAGCTAAGGTAGAAATCACGCCCCTACACATTTACCGAGGCAATGGTTCTTTAACATCCGTCACTACATAGGCATAGTGAGAGATGGACAGGCCTGTTTCAAGTCATTTGTCTGCCATGACCGCCAAGAGACTTTCCAGCACAGCCTAGCCAGAGCAGGGAGGAACTCAAATGACACCTTACGGCGACGTTTGGAACCACCACTATGCCCCGGCCGGGCCGGGAACCGAACCCACGACCTTACGGCCTGTGAGCGGACGCGCTACCGACTGCGCCACGCCTCCCGACATCAGTGAGTTTAGGACTGGGATGTATATATTAATCCTGAACGTTACGAAATGGATGTTTATCATGGGTTATATTGGAATCAAGTTATTGAGAAGATAATTTTTAGACATTTCTTTTACAAATCAATTCTAACATAAAGTGGCAATGTTACGTTCTATCAGGATGCTGTGTATCATTATCATTTATACTTAGATTCAGACATTTGTGTCCATATGGATGTTACAATAGTACCATCATAGGTGGCCCCTGCCACCTGGTGAGTTGGATTGGAACCAAGTATTAAAACACTTTTATAAACCTAAACACTTTTGCAGGAAAAGTGTAAAGTGTTTTAGGAAAAGTGTTTAGATGATGAAAATGTATTTTACCAAAATGTGTTTTGGTAAAATGTGTAATAGAGACAAAATGTGTGCTTCGGCCATTACCTTTTTATCCAGGTTCTTGCATTTCCTGGGTAAAAGCTTAAAACTTGCAAAAAGAAGAGGTACCTTCATGTCCAGGGCTTTGTACTAAACATAATGCATAAGTATAGCATCTTTATTAGCAATTTTGCAAAGATTTAAGGTAATAGGGATCTCCTATGATGACATTGGTAGGAAACACACCCATATGTAAATAATGTAGTTAATATTCGAAGTCTTCTCAGTAATGAATGTGGATATCCATATACATGAAAGCTTAGTAGTTTGGGGATCACCCTTTCGTTGTGCTTATCTACCCAGCAAATTGTCGTGAGTCCTCGTCAACCTGTGTGAAGTGGCTCACACATGTCGCTAGATGGAACACGACATCGTTATAGCACAAGAGGAATGGCAATTGCTATGCCACGTGAGTCTAACACACATTGGCAAAAGATGACGGAATGAGTTATCACTCAAAAAGGAGTCACCATTGATGACCAATCATGGCGACAGATGACAACAATTTGCTGGGTATGTTTGATGCAGAGTGCGGCGTCGAAAGTACACTTAGAATTATTGTGAACAGGCGGCTGGCTTTCAGTTCACAAGGGAGACAAAAGGGTCGGTCTTACCTATACTCTATATACCTGCAGGAGGTACCCCTCGATATAAAGCCTTCCATCATTCGCCTTAAGCAGTTTGGCTTTAGGATGGATCTATGGGCATGTATTAACATAAGTCTGTTTCCATATTTCGCACACTTCTTTTTTTGAAAGCTGAGCTTCTCTCATATATGCTGAACACACAGCACTCCCCTGCTGACCTGTCCAGCTGCTTTAATTGAAAGGCCTTCCGCAGCTTGGCTGAAAGGAGCTTCCCTAAACTACTTATAATCCTTGCGGTTCAAGTCCATTGCTCGACGACATCCCCCAAAATGGCGGACTGAATTGGATCGGCGGCCATTTGAATAGGCGAATTGAACAATTTCCATGCCGCCTCCTGGAAGCATACAGTCCGTGCCCCTCATGCCCAATTCCCAAATGACCAGATTTTCTGCAGCTCTGGCCGAAACGAACTTCCAGCCGCCGGGGGACTGGGAACAAGTTGGTGAAATCTTATTGCAGAGCTCGGCGCGTTAGTGTTCGCCAGAGCACCTAGGTCAATGAAATGGCGAGGGTTGGGGTCTTGGCCAAAGGAACCCTCTATAGGGGAGTTTGCATATAGAACATAAAGGAATGTATGTGGGAGATGCTCCTACCCAGCCAGCCAGACCCCTTTCTGACAGGTGGGGGCTGGGGCCGATGAGGGGTATAGGGTAGGGGGTGAGCTTCTCCTCCCAGGGGCTTCTGAGTAAAAAGGTAAATCTGTGGGGATTTGATGGAGAGGTGAGGGTCCTGGGGGTAAGGTATTTAGTCTGGGCAGGCAGTCTCCATGAGATAAGGTGCAAACCAATGGAGGCCCGTGTAAAGGTGCAGGTGTGATATTTAGGCCGTGTGATGGGGTGTGAACTTCTGAACGAGTGCCCGCCCTGGGAGGGGTGAATTGTGAACGAGGCTTCATAGGTGTGAATGATGTACGACATTCCCATACTCTCCCATCATCTAAGCCAGCCATTAGACGATAGTGCTGAGTTGGCATTACTCTATGGCGGCCCTTATTCTTTGTAATGCTCCTTATCACTGTCTCCTTCTATGATGATAAAACCAACACTTTCCTTTCAGCATCCTCAGCATTCCATATTGATAACAAATAAATCTTCATTACATATAAATTGCTTGTTTGTGTTCAGGCTGCCTGTACACTGCTTTAGAGCACATCTAGTGCATTAAAACATTGGATTGTATTCGTGATCTATTTTTCTTATACCAAAGGTGTTTATTTTACACATTTTAACATGCCTGAATGCGCATATTCTATCTATGGACTAATCCACATACTGGAATATAAAAAGTATTTGTGTCGAATACGGCCACTCTGATTTATTACTCAAGACAAGTATCAGGATCGTGTTTCAATAGTTTCCACAACTGGACACCCTCAAATCATAGTGGGAGGTGTAAGAAATGACTCCATACCAGTGACTACATAGTGAGCTCCAGTAGAGGCCTCAAAATAGCAGCTGCTATTTATTCAACTACTGGCTCAATACACACCACTATGAAGTCATAGCACCCAGTCATAGGGGCCACTATTGGCTACATAGTGACCAGTCATACCTCCTTCATTGTCTAGTATGCACTCCTGTGTTCAAATGAGCATAGGGCTGCAGTAACTACCTTTAATGTCTCATATAGGGCCTTGAATAGCAGCCTCCCTTGAATAGGGGCTGGGGTAGGAGGGCTGTCAAATAAATAGGGGCCTGGTGGGGCCAGTTTTAGGTGGTTTTAGGAAGACAACTGAGACCCCCAAGCCCAAATGATGTATAATTGTTCTAGATAATTCCCTTTCAAATCACATATGATAGATCTATATCTAATGACCTAATTGTATCTAAAACAATGTACGCTCTGTTATTCTTTCTTGATAGTAGGGCTGTGGTGTCAGCTAGGTGTGATATGCTTTGTAATTTTATTAGAAAGCCATGGTGGGTGAGGGTTGGGTATGACAGGCATGACAGCTTTGTAAGGCCTAGTGCTCTATCTACACCACTGCATACTAGTAACTACATAGTTGGCCCATGTGTGGCCGTAATGCTCAATTCTTAGGTGAAACACCACACTTTTCCAATGATATTTTATTCTTTTGAAAAAAAAAACTGCCATCCCAGAGTCAAAGGCGTTGGCCACAGGGTTATAGGTAGTAGTGTAAAGAGCCCAGATTGGGTACATTTGAGCAAAGGAGTGCAGACAGCAGCAGCTAAGGCTACCCACTAATTATTCACATGGAGGGTTGTCATACTAGGATCCCTTATTGAGTCACTGCTGTGGTGGCTATTTAGCCAGCAGGCAGTATGGTCACCCAGTAATGTAGCCAGCTATTTAATCACCAAGGCCAAAATCCTAAGATCACCTGCTAAGATTTGACCCATCTCCAGTCATAGCTGGCTGAACCTGTCGTGGAAACTATTGAAACACGGTCCAGGAGGGCATTTCAAAACCATAGCCATAGATATCATTTTGAAATACCTTGCAGAGGTGTTAGTCCTCTAGAATGAAAGCCCCTATAACAATATACATGGGGAGATAACAGCTGTCAAGGTCCTATAAATGTAAATTATTGATCACAAATCCAATATGCAGATATTAACCTGATGACCACTTCATCATATTTACCCTATGTACTTTTGGAGATAGCCACTCTTATTTTCTTTTCCAAAAATGCCTTCCCAGTTCCTCATCATATTGGAGCTACTTCTCTATTAGAAATGTGCTAGCCTTTGCTCCTCATCAGGACCTCGAGTGTGTATCAATGATTTTTTTCTGTTGTTTTTTGCCTTTGTAGGTGGGTATACCAATAGCTCTGACCTATGTCACTGCATGCTTTATGTTCCCCCTTCTCTCAGGGACAATCCCCTACTGCTTATCACAGCACTTGACAGTCTATGTTAGCAACCCCAGCATGAGGGATTGCCAGGGAATATAACTACAAACATTACCTGATGGTATCCTGGGACTATATTGCTTTGCACAGGGGTATGTCAATTACTGTAGGGATAGCAGCACACAGGGGCGGTGGGCGGGGTCAGGTAGCAATGCCTAGGTGTCCGCTTCTTATCTAGGTCCCTGGGCCTCCACAACCCAGCCTATCACATGGCATAAATCAGGTGTGTTCCTGTGTATCGGAGATCACTTCAATTACCACCCGGATCCATACGACGGCTACAAATGGATACTGTGATAAGATGGCTGCTCTTTGCCCTGCCCTCACCACCCTCCCTGTCCCACCCAGCCCCCGACCTCCAACTGTAACATACAACCCACCGTCATACTCAGATTGAGTGAGACCTTGTACACAAAGAGTGGGTTGCCGTTCAACAAATGAGGCTATGGCTTTCTCCCAAGTGTCCTGAGATAAGGGAACTATATGCCCCAGTGTTCTGTGATAAGGAAACTATGTACATATACACCTGTATGGCTTGGCATTCAGCCCGTCTGCCAGACACCCATGTGAGATTTTCAGTATTTTCTGTTTAGGTCTACATCCTTGACTTAGAAATATTGCTTGGAGTTAAATAAAAGGCTAGTGGTAACCATTACAGGCCCATATCAAATGAGCATGACATTCAGGAGAGAAACTACAACTTCGAAGCCCAGCTTTCAGATTCTCTCACGGTCGACTCTTCCCAATTCTGACAAAAATAACACAAATAGGATGAACGCAATTGTTAAGTTAAAAGGATTAAATAGAAATACGTGTTCGCCATCATTTCATTACTGTCTGACAGAAACTGCCTTAGAAATTGAACACAACTAAATTGCTGACGCTGCTGATGGAAAATACTGCAGGAGACAATGTGGCCTGCACCAGCTTAGTGCGATTCATTATATGACATACACTTACTCCATGAAAGGGAAACTTGCCTCTGTTAGGCTATGGTCCATAAACAAACATGAGCCCCGTAGGTTTTAGGCAACAGGTTGACAGAGCAGCACTGTTCATATGTACACTTCAGGAAATTCCCAGAGGGCCACCAATTCCACTATGGGAAGGACAGGTGGTATACTGCATGAGTGCCCTAAGGCTACGTGGGGCTACAAACAGGTATTGGCATTCCAATATTAGCACTCAAACCATGTGATGTGTTTGGCGATAATGTTTCTCATACTCATTGTTCTTAGCACTTGGGCTGAAATTACCCTAACTATTCCGGCGGCGTTTCTATCTTGAAGGTAGAATGGCTACATCTGATGCTATATATTCGCTGCTGACGGGGGGAAATGAATGCAAAAATATTTCAGACTATAAGCACTGTGTCATGTATCGGGTTCTGTTTAAATTGAACTGGAAGCCAATGCAGAACGTTTGGTGAAGATTCCTGATCTCTAGGCGAAGTGATTGAATTTACAGCAAGTCTCTTGAGTGTAAAGATGTGGTTCAATGCTGAACTAAATACTTGCCAGACTTTGCATTTTGGAAAACATTCTGTCTGGCAAGTTGTCAGCCATACAATCACAGCCCAGTGGACAGAGATCACGTGCCTGAAATTTGGACCTTAACGCTATGGGAAATTGGGTCACAGGCAGGTGATTGCAATATTTGTATAAACAACAAAACTGCCGATTCACGGCCGACTGATCTTTACTATCTTTGCCATTGTGGATTACCATCCAGAGGAGTATAAAAGAATATCATCACCCAATCCCAGAAGCATGTCAAGAGGATTTCTAATACAATGTACATGAGAACCCAGCAGGGCATTTCAAAACGATATCTATAGCTATGGTTTTGAAATGCCCTCCAGAGCTCCCAGGCTCCTGTAGAACTTTAGTTGAGGTATGAGGGAATGAATATTTAGTGCTTCTTTGTCTAGACCCTTGTGGGATGCCCATAGACACACAGATGTTTGTGGCCTGCATCCCTAACCAGCGAACAACGGACGTAAGCGGAGAATTCACAAAGAGGAGGAGGCCCACCTCTCCCAATGGGCTGATAGGCTATATGGGACTGCCACACCAAAGGTGCAATCTCCCTGGGCCGAGGCCTGTGATAGATGATCGAATTATGTCGCGTACCCCCCTCGTGTTGTATTTGAAAGGTCCGATCGGCCCTGGAATTATTCTTTTGGCCATCTTTGTCGGGGGCGTGGACGGGACGGTCGGAGGTACTTTGGGGATCATATTGTTGTCAATTGATCTCGGTGGGATATCGTTTGTCGGCCGCTTTTGAGGCTGTCCCATGGCGGCGGTCGTCCATCACCACTCCCTAATGGTTTTGATGAAAATACGTGAAGAATCGACGGAACGCAGTCTTGTGTAGCACGCTCCCTATTATAAGTCGGTCCTTTCATCCATGGTGGTATTCTTGTAGACGGAAACTCGACGGAAATGTAGGGGGCCCTGCAGTGCCGCTATTTCGGTGGGGGGAAGACAACGTTATCGAGACTGGCAGACAGGAGGAAATCTTGTTTTCTAGTTGAACAAACCTTCAAATCATGGAAATATCGCAGATGAATCGAGAAAGTGATAGTTTTCTCCCTAAAACGTCCAAATGGAATGCTCTCATATACTTAGTTTTGCTACAATTTCTAGTTTCTTCGATGTGAATCGCACAAACGCAATGGCGGACGTCTCTGTGACGACACACACACACATACACACACACACACATATATAAATATATATATATATATATATATATATATATATATATATATATATATATATATATATAATATATATATATATATATATATATATATATATATATATATATATATATATATATATATATATATATATATATATATATATATAAAGATATAGGAGGTGAGAAATACCACATTCTGGTGGACGGTGCCAGGGCAATGCCAATCCGGGCTAAATTGGCTGCAGCCTCGGACTACTAATGAAACGGACACTCTAATGGCTTCCTCTGCCCGTGTAATGCCACGGCTAGAATTTTTCCCCCATCTCTCTACATCTTGGTGTCGAGCCCCGTACATTAGGCGCCGTCGACTGGGACCATTCCCCAATCCCCTTTCACTCCCCAACCTCCTCTGCCACCAGGGATTCTCATCTCTTCTACCGCACGTGTCAGACGCGCCGAGACCTGGTGATATATGGCGATGTCCTCCTGCCTTTGTCTGTGGTTTTATGTATCTGGTGGACATGCATGCGTGGTTGATATTATGGATGCATACTATGATAGAAAACCCTGCTTTATGTGCCTCTCATAACCCCCTCCTCCCATCACCGACCGCCCGACACCAATATTTATCATGCCCTGTTCCTGCCGCCACTGCCGCCAAAGGAGAGGTCCTAGAAGGGGGCGTTATGACGGTTTCCGCTGCACACCAGTCCTCCTACCCCAAACTCCCACCCCGGGTCCTCTGCTGGGTGCTTTCTTCCTCCCCACCATAAACGCATTTACAGACTGCCGGAAGCCCTACCATGGAGGGCTCTGGTTTGGAGACATCGGTCGGCGTCCGACCTGTCAGACCTGTGCGTACACCGGTGGCATGCCCTTGTGACGTTGCCGTCACTCACACCTGCCGTGGCACCTCCATGTCTTTATGTTACCAAGTGAAACACCTATATCTACTTCAGTCATTAAAGTACTGGATGACATAGGGGGAAATGGGCTACTCCATGTGTCTGACCCCCATCACCGCCATTCTTACTAACCGGAAGTCTCTACAGACCCAGACACTGATTAAGCACTCTGCCTCTTTTTGTCCGTGTTGAACGGTTTACTTGAGCATAAGTATGCAAACGTTTTCCTAGGCGACTTCGTCAGTTCTGCTGTTTTCCCAAAATGCTGAGGTAGCATAGTGTGTAGAGCACGGACCACCATATGGAAATCAGCAGATCTATAGCTCTATGGCTTTTGGCAAAATCAAATCGAAGTGTTTTGGATTTCCATTGGGGGTTAATGTCCAGTGGTCTTTTGCACAGACGGTGACGATAACGTCAGATGGTAAAGATAAGCCAACACCATTTCCAGAGGAAGATATCTTTGAAAATTTAAAGATATATTGAGAATAGTTATCTCTAACCTATCTTTTCAAGAATATTATTGCAAATGTAGGACAAATAATGCCAGCATCTATAGAAATAAAATTTTGAAGATATCCACAGAGCTATCTTCAGTGTTATCTTCATTTATGCCTATCTTTAGTGAAGATACCTCACCGTCCGTGCAAAGGACCACTGATGTCTCACATCGGCGCCTACCACTCAATTCAAGATTCCTGGAACTCAATCTATGAGGTATTAGTTTCTGCACTATATCAGATGCTGCACCTGCTAAGATTGATGCTACTTCTTTCCAGTTTAAGCAATCACAACCATTATTACATGTCTTTATGTGAGTCTATTGTATCAATCGAAAATTTAATAGATAAATATTCACAACACCTCATCTAAACCACTTAACTTTAACTGAATAATAATTCCTGGTGTGCTGACGGAAGCTGAAGTATTGATAGGCTTCGTTTGTCTTAAACTTTGACTTCTGGTGCCCCATCATGTATTGGAAATAGTTTGAAGGTAGTATTGTCTGCAGGGTAGAGATGCCCCCAGCACAGATCCCATTTACAGCGTACAGCAGGAGGGTGCAGATAAGTGCACTGACCTCCTCATAGGCTTGCCTGATATGGAGACCATGACCAGGTCCCTGTTCAAGCCACAGAGTGCTCACTGACATGTTGATCAATTCCAATATGCAAACTGAACTAGTCATGCAATCTAAACCATGCAGCTATCAAACTATATACGTAACCGGGATCAAAGGCCTTCTCAAATTCCACTTTTGGGACTTGAATAGACTGGTCCATTTAAACTGGCTTCAGTCTCTGATTATGTGATAATGATTATTATATATTTGTCAGAAAATAGTATTCATGAAGATGTAATGAGGGAGTGAGAGTACTCTGTACCCCCCCCCCTTCATCCTCCCTACCCTGCCCGTTGTCGTGAAGTAAAGTGCAAGGGACTGCAGCCAGTTTATGGTTCATTCTGTAACTGAATGAATAATACTCCATTCCTGGATGACTTTATTTGTCTTAGCATACCGTGGCTGGTTTTAGGCCTTTCCGCTGCGGACGCCGTTTTGTTAAAGGTATAAAAGGCGGGAGGGAGCAGACGACAATCAGGTAAAGGGCCACTTCCATTGCCGTCACCCTATTCCGTCAGTGACGATTCCGTCATGATTCCGTCCAAAATTGTGACGGAATGGTCACGGAATGTAATTCCGTCACAATTCCGTCATGATTCCGTCACTGTTCCATCCAAAATTGTGACGGAATTGTCACTGACGGAATAGGGTGACGGCAATGGAAGTGGGACTTTAAAGATCAAAGTGCATCTTCGCTGGTTCCTCAATACGGCCCCTCCCGGCGTCATGGTGTGCCACACGGTACCGCGAGATGACAACCACTCAAGGCTATTTACAGACCCTGATGGGATAAATCGACAAAAAGTGGAGGCTGTCAAAATGGTCCATTTCCGGGGACTCCTCATCCCAAACACAAAGTCCCCTGGGTGGCCAGTTGCAAGACACAGAGGTGCTGCATCGTTCAGAACTTGGCAAAGTGTGGCCATCACCAGCTGGGTATACAGGGTATTTATGGGTGTGACTCGTCATAGGTTAAGTGTCTTAGGTCCATTCTCTAGGTGTCTCCAGGGGGGTTATGCCATAAGCAATTCCTTGATGAATTTCCAAATTGACATGGAACAAATAAATACCCCATAAATTGTGAATGCGAGTGTTAGTAGGAATTCTGCTGGCATATGATATTGATGCCGTATAATCACTGTTTAAATCAGAAGTACACAATTAAAGGACTTGGCAGTATCATCAAGCATTGGTCATGGAAAATTGTGTGAAATAGGCGAGTACATAGAATTGTGAATGCACTGGCACATCTATAATATGATTGGCAGAAACTGTTAATGGACACGAAGGTGTGGGCCCTATCACTGCAACGGTCGGTCCAATCCAATCTACATGAGTGCAGGGAGCGTCAAACTCCATCAATGCTTTTTCATGAACCGTCTTGAGAAAGGCACAACAAACTTGAATATGCATGATTGAAGGGAACTCTGTTATCCAGACGATATTATTGTGTAATGAAATGTCTCCCTTTTCTAAAAGATAAAAATCATATTCAATTGAGATATAATGTTCATTCACTTAGAGCCCAATGCACATGACTATCCTTCGAACAAATTTTAAATAAGTGTCTACATTGTTAGTAAAAGCAGTTATTTAAAGTGGGTGGAATCGAGTGTTACCCCCCCCCCCAGCATGTCAATCGCATAACAAGGTTGTTGTTGTGAAATTAGCCTGAACGATAAGTGGCAATGCAGTTTTTAGTGTCGTAGCCATTAACTGAGGAGACAGGAAAATGTGATCCCGTGGACGGCGATGAATTGACTAGTTTTAAACAGTTTTTGTCAGAATTTACGAAATTACCGTTCAACAAAATAATTGCGGTCGGGGAGCAATCCGTTTGAAGTACAGCAGTGACTGTATGAAAAAGCTAAAGGGATGCCAGGTCCAACAAAATAGCTCTCACTTTTAAGGTTCACTATGTGGTTTTCTGTTCAAGTAGGGTTGTCTGCTAATAGTGGCAGATTTGTAGGGTAATAGCTCGTGGGGCCTCTGGGCCTATGTTTTCTACTGCGCATGTCATTACTGTTGACAGGTGTTTTCAAAGCCAATAGTTTTTACTCACGTTTTCTGAGGAACATTGGATGTATACCTAGCTTAGCAGTGTATAGTGCTATTGTTTCAGTAACCCCTATGATAATTTCCTCCGGTATGATAATTATTCCCTCCTTTATTCGAAGCAGTTCAATGCGAATACAAAGGCATTTCAGTATAAAGAAAGTGCACAACCCATAGAAGCCACATTGCAATCTTTAGGAAGCCACCATATTGCTGACCCAAAGTCTTTCAAATGGGCCTCTATAAGTGAATGCTATATACTTATTGAAGTATTAGGTTACAACGTGCTGATTTATATGTGCAAGTTAATCGTGAATTTGTACCCATCAGTGATAACTGACCATGCGGGGAGGCTACACTAGTCTGCTGATCTCTTCTGGCAGGAACCTGGGTCATCTAGAGACAGGGGCATAGTTGTGTGGCCAGAGGTCATCCCACGGTGATAAGGAGCCAAAGCCAAGTACGGGTAATGACTCCCTTGTATGGCCTAGGGGCCCTGGTGTATGGCGGCTGGGGAAGGAGAGGGATCAACCCCAAGGGAATGCTATCTCTGGAGTCAGTCCTTAACGTCACGCATTACCCTTTGTCTGCATTATTCCATAGTACACCAAGAGCCTCTGTCATACTCAGAAACCACCCCAAAGCCAGCGGCCTCCACGAATCGATCCAGATTAATTTCTTTGTAGCCTGAGTCATGAATAGCAGCTATAGTACAGAATCCTTAGATGCCCCCAACAGGAGAAAGATACTTACATATAGGTGGGGCTTAGGAAGTGGGGACAGAACACTGATGTTCCCTATTTACTTATCTGCCCATACTTTGACCTTGCTACCATGTCCTGCGTGACCACTGCCAACATAAAGAGATGGGGAAAAGCGTGAGTGGGGCAGATAAAGAGGGCTAGGTCAATCAGCCGCACGGCCGGTGTGTGCGTTAGGCCCGAGTTAGGGCACCTTGAGTCATCATCGCCAGTGCCAGGGATTCACCTTTAGGCAAAAGTGATCAATAAGCCCAATAACCCTACCTCCCACAGACTGGGCGCCAGGCAAGCTCCAAGCTCCCACACGAGCCCTGGCCAGCCATCAAGGCCTGCAATGCCTACACGACCGCCCGCTCTTATCTAGCCCCCATTTCCATACCATCAAGGGAACGCTATCACGCCAGCCGTGTGCAACTGTCTCTTCTCAGGATAGACGATCACCATTACGTTCCAGAAGAGCTTGATGGTGTGAAACGCGGAGAAAGGGTGAGACCCAGACAGTCACACAGCCAGACAGGTAGCATAAAAAGAAGGCAGACATTGTAAATGCAGATAGCTGGGGGGAAGTAGCTCAGGAGATGGGAAGCTGAGATAAAAGAGATAAGCCATGAGTGGAAGAACTGGCAGTAAAAACAGCATTAATAAACAAACGGACATCCATTTAGACACTGTTATCTCCTGGTTATTAATAGACCTTATAGCATCTGTATCTGTGCTCATCAGTTGAAGTGTGCAGGCCTGCTCACATAGATTGGCAAAATCTTAGCATCCATTATCATCTCCCACCACGGTATACTGAAATAAAGTCCCTTTGCACAGTTCGATGGTACAAGGTGGAGTTGGCTGTTGGAGGCTTGCTGCCCACTGACCGACGTGATGGAGGGGAGCGGCCAGTTAATGGACACTGAGGGGATGTAAACAATTACTGTGCTGGCGCCCTCCCTGGTCGTTCTCCTGACCACGGCTAAAGCACCCAGCAGCTGATTACTGCACACATCTCTCAACCCTGACTCCTGCTCACTTTCCCTTATGCACATCCTTTCTTTTTCTCCTGTGATTAATTGGTGCCAGCCCTCATTCAGTACATGACCTTTTTGAGCAGCATAGAAAAGCTGTCATTTGATGGATTTGAATATAGGTTGGTAATGTAGGTTAAATCAAATCAGCTTTGAAAATTCATCATGATAAATTGAAATATGCTCAACAAAACCATGCCTGATACCACTCACCCTTTATCATAGGGAGTGCGTGGTCAGCACTGATATACATCATGCAGAACCTATAGTTAACACTCACATCTCGCATCACATGCGACACCAGCCCCTTCGTCAAGCAAAACGGCCAAATGATGTGTATATCCACGGTCCTGTAAATAACATAGGGACAGACAGGAGTCACGTTGTCATTGATCAGGTGCCCACCCAGCCATGGTTCTTAATCAGAAGGCATTATTAATCGTGAGCTGCTCCAGGCGCAGCCAGTGGTAGGCGAGCAGCTCGGGCCTTAGGGAGCTGCTCATCAGCCCTGGCATCAGAGACCATCACTAACACCGAGCTGCTCGCTTGGTAGCAAGCACTGGCAAGGCCCAATTGATGACCTGGCTACAATCTCAATCAACGTGCTGATGTATTATTCACAGTAACAAATCCTGCCCTGTGGCGCTCTAACTTCATTATACTGATAAAGTTCAACTACATCAGCACCTAGAGCGTACACAGGCCGATCAGACACAAACACGCCACCCTGTAATTGCATTTTAGTCCATGTCAGACTATACCTCAGGGCTCAGACACTTGAGTTGCCTCCTGTTTACACGACTACAACCTAATATTGGTGCAGCCTGACTATAGTCTATGCCTGTGTATCCATTTATCTTTCTGCAAATGTGGATCAACGCCGTAAAAGGTACGTCCGCGCAACCCCTCGCGGGCGTACCTTTTACCTTTATGATGAGAGAGCTGACTGCTGACCCATAGCAACTGCACCCTTGTGAATACATAGCCCCACTCAGTATTTAGATGAGTATACACGTACACATGTAGATCCGTATAGTGCATTGTGCAATTCGAATTACAAGAATCTGTGTGCCATTGCATGGGATTCTGAATTTGCAATTCAAGTGTTAATGAAAAACCAACCCAGTTTATATACGCTAAAAGTACTTGAATTTAGATATAATACGTGTCCTTCCCAGGGGAGCTCCCATAGATAAACAGTCCCAGCCTAATCAGATCCCAGCGCCCTAACGAGTGCAGTCTTGGCCCACATTAGATAAGTCGGTGGATTATCAGGATCAAAGCCTGTGTGCAGTCCCTAGTGCCCACCCACTGACCGGCCAGGGCCGATACCACAGCCTTGGGATGTAGTCCTTCAAAGATGCACCCTATAGGCTTTCCTGGCCACCCTAGTTGACTATAGGGCAAAAAGCCTGTAAGTGGTTAGAAAAAGAAAATGGACAAAACACATTGAGAGGAGTGCTGTTTGGAAAGTAAAGGGTTTTTTCTTCTTCTTCTTCATTTAAAAAGGCAATGTTCAGGTGAAGATGGTTAAGAAAGGAGCACTTTTACTGTGGGCACGTGTCAGCTTCAAAACCTCAGGGGGGAATGTTCGAGAATATTATTGGATTTTCCCCCTACGTCTCAAGGTTCTTGTCTAGGCAGCTAGATAATAACATTGTCTGGTTGACTGTGAATCGGTTGGGTAGAAAGTCTGCTTTCAGAGATAGTGAGGAAAAAGTTCTTCTCTTTTTAAAACGTTCAACTAGAGGGAAGTTGGAAGAAGTCCCTTTATCTGACTGCAGACTAATGAAGGCAGATTTCTCACGTGGAGATCCTTTACAATCCTACACACCCATACTGAATCTCTGTTATACAAGAAGTCTTCCTACGTTACATAGAGGGGCCAGCCAAGGTACTCTCTGAAGGCATCCCGGTGGGTTTATATCCACATGCAGTTGTCTACATACAGAGTGGGGGTTATGCTTATTGATGGAAGTTTATGTAATGTTTACGATCCTTCTATCAGTCTACGCTCTCGTTACTGAGTTAACAAGGTCTAATTATTGGCACCCACATGGTGTGAGTTACGTAGCCGAATATGTCTTCAGCTCTCTTCTCCTCCCTCTCTGCAATCTCACCAAGTACCGTTTTTTCTGGAGTAGAAAGCCTCAAATGGGGGTATTATCTAGGGAATATTTTTTCTTTCATTGCATGCATATACACCCAAGCATGTCTTAATTCGGGACACACTTCCTCCAGACACGCTCCATTCTTTATCATACCGAGACACATTTTAAATGGCAGAGAACCACCCTGAATTACCACACATAGATATATTATGTTCCGTTCAATGAAATCCCTTGAGTGATTATCAATTATTGGTGCATGCATGATACAGTTAAGCTGACTTTGTAGTGCATATCCTATCTTTCAGGTCTCCATAACTTCATGATTATCTAGTTAGACACCCGATGTAGCAGCACCACAGCTTAATGCCAATCCCTGTCGATGAATTATTGATAATCCCCTTATTATGAGATGGATGACCTCCTAATCCATTTTGAATGTGTCAAGACTCTGACGCTGCCATTCTCTAATTATACAGATCTGTGCATCTTGTTTTGATCTATAACTTATGAAAGATTGTCTTCTTATCTACTTACAGAGAACGCAGTTGCTTCCAGTGTCTCCTCCTCATGCATCGTCACCAGAACATCATCCAGTATAAAGAGAGTAAGTTGATTACTTCCTTCTCTATAATACCCACATTGATTTTGATGGGATTCCCAGACAGGGACACTAATGAATAGTTCATTAGTTTGTCTTTGATATCGTGCCATCTTAGTGTCTCGCACAATACATTTGTCACTTTCAGGTGGAGTTTATGTAAATCTAGACTCATTGCATGATGCTTGAAAATGGATGTTCGCTGTTCTGGAAGTGGGATGGTAGCTGACGAGTGGGGTGCTCGAAAGAGCCTTTCAATGTGGGAAGCTATGTTGGGCCTGAACGTCAAATTTAAACTTCATGTAGAATCTTATTCTAAATATCAATAAAGTTATCTTGGGTGGGGCAGCCTCTCCGGGTGTAATCTGCTTCAAACCAGAAGCTGCCCGGCGTCGTGTGAGGGCTTAATTTAGTGACGTCATTATGACATCATTAATGTTGAGAAGCACTTATCTCAGTAAAAGATCTCTGTTCGCAGGCGTTTGATATTAAGTCGATTGATGAAACTGGTATCAGATCTCTCCCTTGACGGCCTGCCTTTTAATTTGGTTGCCATTCTGCCAACTGACAACAAATAACCTCCCTACTCCCTAGACACCGCCTCCACATGCGATGACGCCGCCATCTTGGAGCCGCCATTTTGACATCTTTGTCTTTCCGCTTGCTGCAAAGTGACTGAGAAGAAGAGATGCGATCTGAAACTCGGGTGACTATTGCAACCTTTGGCATCAAAGTACTCGGCGACGGTGTCGGCGCGGGCTCTTCATTTCCGGGCTATTGTTTAGGGCTTTTCCATATTGATTGATAGACTTTGCTAAGTGGCCACGAGGTGTCGCGACGAGTCCGTTAATTATGCAGTCACCACAGCGGATACTACGCCTAACGTCGGCTGAAGCAACGTCTTGTTGGGTGAAGGAGGAGAGGCCTGCAAGCGGTGTCCCAAGTAGCCAGACATTTATTACCTGAATTAATACGCAGTCTACAGAGAGAAGAGGAGTGTGGAAAGGGAGAGCATGTCATCTATCACTCCTAGATCTTTATATAGCAATATGCATACATGAGGGAACGAGATATACTGAATGAACCCTGTTTTTTTCCTTGCATATTATACTAGTATTGAATATTTCGACCCCCCCCTTGTGTCTGTGGCAACGAACACAGTTTGATGCGTTGATCCCTGTTTGTGAGCAATGCCCCCACCCCTCACGGTCGTCCAAACCATTTCAAGATCCTTGGTATGAGCCTCAAGAATTTGATACATAATTGTTGTCAGTGACACGAAATTGAAAGTAGAAAGAAATATGATACAGTAGATGAAATCGTAAAGGTGCATCAAATACCTTTCGTTATTTTAAGCAGGGGCGTAGGAAGCAAATGTTTATTGGGGGGCCCGGGGTCTCGGTTGGGGGGGGCTGCTATATTTTTATATAGGCTTATATAGGGAACCTCCTCGTTATTGGGGGGGGGGGGCAGCCCCCCTGGCCCCCCTTTTCCTACGCCCCTGTTAAGACTCCCAGCCATGCCCCAAATTGTAGACGTGATGTATCCCGAAAGTTTACGAAATCTTTAATGCCAGGGGCAAAGTCGGTAATATTGTGCAGGGAGGCTTTGTGTATTTATGGAAGCCGGGGGAAATATTACAGGTTGCCAAGGGTCAGATTACAGCCCATTAAAGGTTGATAGAGGACACGACCAACGATCCAATCTGATCACTTCGCCGCGGCCTCCGCGGGGCCCGTCTACTTAAACGATCCTTTGAAAATTGTTCTGCCCACAACGAAGGATTGACTCGGGTGAAATTCCATTTACGTAGCATCGACTTTTTTGCGTGGATGGCGGGCTGGGTGTCTGTGGTGGTGGGGCTGGCTCTAATCTGGACCCTCTTGTCCCCAGGGAGGCGTTATCCTATCCCCCGAGATCAGGGCTGCTCCTTGGTCCATTTAAAACAATGCGTGGGCTGACTCCTGCCCCAACACCAGGCTGCAGTACCGGTCTCGCCACCAGGGCAATGTGTCTATTTCCTGTAATTTATGGCTTCTGACCTCCAACTACTTTGGCATAAATACGTATTTTGTTGTTGTTGTTGTTGTTTGTTGTTTTACTTTTTAATAAGCTACATATTATATTATCCTTAAGCGTATTATAATTTATAATGGCACAATTGGCAGCCACCCTAGCCTTTATGGGAGTTGTCTAAGCACACAATATAATGCATTCCATAACACATATTTTAATGAAGAGATCAACTTGCAATGCCTTGATTATATCAGGAAACGCAGCGTGGGAAATGTGGTATATGAAAGGATTATCCAATTTTGTGCCATATTCCACTTTGAGAAACCTTCATGTTCGTGTCCCCATGTGCTTATCTTCCACCAGTATTTTTATGCCCCCATACCAAAATCTTATATATTTAACATACGCAGAGGCCACTCTTTTATATGCTGCCTATATCATTGCTTTAGAAAGAAGTTTCCCTATTTTATTGATAACTATCGTAACGACAACTACTTTCTTTTGGCCTGGAGGGAATACTTTGTTCTCCCCATGGTTGGTCTATGGCTCAGCTGCCTGTCTCACGCTGCTTACTTTTTGTCATTTCAGGCTATTGTCTGCCAGGAGGACGAGATTCACTGCCTGATATATGTAACCAGATACGAGTGGAGGCGATCCTATACACACTCGTGCGAGGTAGGAATTTCACCCTTTTTACCCTTTCTATTTACCCTGGAGAGCACCTGACTGATAGAAAAGAGATAAGAACTTATGGAAAAATCCATATCTGTCGCGGCTTTTTGTCGCAAGCAGGCTCTTGGTGCTCACAAACCTCGATATCCCATTTTAGAATATGAAGACAGAAATCGCCTTCTCACACAATCGTGTTTCAGAGTTTCCCCTTTCCTGGAGGACCTCCAGGGATTAGACATCACTGTCGAGATTATACCCCAGGATTATACTTACGTTTGAATCAGAGTGCTGTAAACAAGATTTTGCCATGACCAGACAAGGCACTTGTCCAAAATGATGGCACGTAATTATTTCCCCTTCCATACCTTAACATTTACATTTCGAAGAAAAACATAGTGCTTCGAAGTATACATATGATAGATGTGTTCAGGTTCCGCATTAAAATGATTTAAATGACATTTCTTTTAGCCATAGTTCTGTGGATTAACTGTTCCATTACTGTCTCCATGAGTCTAGTCACTGGAACAGAGCCATTGTATATGCGTTGAGAACATCTCTGTGTGAACTATATATGGCTCGTTGAAACATCATATAGATATGTGTTGATGCGACTCAGACTGGGAAGGAAGCTTTTCCTTTTTTTTAAATGGAACTCTTTTAAATAGGTAGAAAGAAGTTCCATCTATGTGCGACTATACCCGTGATATAGGAGCAAGGAGTGTAGATACTGTAAAATCCTTGATAGAAGTGAATGGGAAAACCTCCTTAAGGGTGATAATTTTTTTAAATATTTCCATCCTCAGCGCATCATTGAATTAATCGCTCTCTATGACAAATCACCTCCCATCCTAAATCCATCGTGACATCGTCTTTCAATTTTTTAATATCCTCAGTCAGTGCAAAATGTCTATTGCATTTGACTGTCAGGCCTTGAAGTTGATCGGTTATATAATTAGGTGGTAACGACAGTATTCCCACAATTACACGTCTATTTCTGGGCACCATCCTATCCAGCCGCTTAGACACGAAATCTAGGGTGAATATAATTGAATAATCCCAGTCGTTATAGCTTGCAAAGCTTCCGGCTCGCCTGTTTTGCTTTCCAATATTCCCCAATTATCGAAGTCGAGGGAACTGGTCGAACACACCAAAGAATCCTACCACCACCCACTCCCCAGACCAAAGTCTCAACCAACCCCTTCCACCCAACAACCCCATCCGCCAACACCAATGACAGAACTTTTTCACCCCGGTCCCCTACCCTCCTATCCCTACCCCCTCTAGAATTGCACTGTTAGCTCGTTGGGCCGTGGTTGGTGCCCGGTGGACCTATTAAGGGTGTAAGTGGCGTATTTCGCCGATTGGCGTCGATTACTTGAGACAATTGGGCTGGGGAGGTCTGCTAATCACGCGACTACATCACCACCACCATCTCTAAGTTTCGGTGGGTTCCACCCGCCCAATGGTCCCAGACCACGAGTTTACTGATGGTTGGTAGATAGATAATCGTTGGTGTTGGATGCGCCACCTCGCGGGATGCCGATCTCTCAGGACCTTATAGGGACGGGGCAGGCAATTGGACTCTCGGGGAATCAATGAATTTGGGGTAGAAGAGAGAGGCATCGACCGCCGCAAAACCAGCGGTCACCTGATGGTATTCTTTGCAATAGGGGATCAGGGAGGGATGAACAGTGTTGGTGGCAGGAGATGCAGGAGGGGATACCGAGGGGAGACGGTGGTACTGTTGAAGGCAGTTATCCTTGAATTTGAATTTCTAATCTAAGCTGGCCGGGCTCAGAGTTATCAGTTGCATCCAAACTTTTAAGTGCCAATATTTGTTAATCAACTGATATTCCCACAAAAACCATTAGATCAAGTGTCCTGAGGTAAAATGTAAAATCCCAGTGTCCATTTAGCAGTCAGCCTTATAGTTATACCCATATCTGTGAATGGGATTTTGTCAGTAGTAAGATGATGAACTTTTAAAGCCGGCACAAGACCGACAAGCGGGAGTCAGTAGCATATCAAAAGGGGGATTTTATAGTGGAGCCCCCATTGGCCCAAGGCCTTTCTTTGCTGATTTTGAAGCGGGGTTCATTCCTCCCTCTTTCATAATGCAAGTCATTCTTACACCCAAACATTTAAATATCACATCTTTGTAGTCTCCACATCGATGTAAGGAAAGATACCAGGATTGTCTAAAAATCAAACAAAGCACACAAGGACAAACGCTGTCCTTAGGTTTGCCCTTTTCGATGCCCGTTTAATAAATCATTGCATGTCATTGCAAAGAGCCATTGTCAAGCTAATTGACATCATCCTATCCATGAACACTTGTGCATGGCCAGGGTTTATGGAGCATTTATACTTTATATAGTACCCCAGCCCTGAATGCTTTATGGTCCATTTACAGCCGCTATTATGATTGATCTATGCAGGATCAAGACTCCCTAGCCGACCCTGGAGTGCCGTGCAGACAGGTTATGGCTGGGAGGATCAGAATTGATCAGCAGCGGATCAAACGGATCCCAATGGAGTAGCATATAATCATAGGGCAATAAGGACGGGTAGGGGGGATGGGGACGGAGGGTCAGGGCTCGACTATACAATAAATACAACCAGATAGGCATTAAGCAGGGCCGCTATAGGGGGTGGAAGTGAAAAGACATAGTAACCAGAGATAATTGCCTTGGGAGTTAAGACGAATCGTCTCGACATGAGAAACTGTGGGTAGGGTGCTGGATGGATTGGGATGGATCTGGTAGTAAGGGGTGGACGTGGAGGGATGCTAGAAAGAGAAGAGTGTATGAGCAATGTGAGGGAAATGGGGAGCTTCTCTACCACAGATTTTACCCTTTTAGCATTGAATTAAAATATTTGGTCTGGGGTTAAGCGGACGTCCTTGTTGTTAAATGCCATGAATTGTACATATCAATATGATGCATTCTGCTCGAGGGAAGAGTAAAATAGATTTGGCTACTTTTCAATAGTTTGGTCTTCAGTGCACAAGGTAAGCGTTAAAAGTAGCCTAACAAGGACAGTGACAAAGCGAATGACTCAAATAATGAGAGATACGCCCAACCTTGGATGTTTTACCGATTAAGGAGAGCCATAATGATGGTGGAGGGCGTTGGCAGTAGCAGGAACCACAAATTATACTTAAAACACCTCAACTGGTTTTATGAACTCATGATGGGGTCGGTTACATTCAAAAGGCTAAAAACCGGGACATGGGCAGTTATCAATGATTTCCTGTAGGAAGAAATGTGTCGTTCCCGGTGGCCCTATTGGACGGGTGGGGAAAAAGTAGGCCTGTAAGTAGTGGGTCTGGACCACAGCCAAGACCCCAGCCTTGATACAATCAAAGTTCAGGATGACTCACACTATCGACTCACATCCAAAGACTTATTTGGCGACTATTCATTTATGGGCTTTTAGAGGGGTTTGCCTCTTTCATTGATTAGATGGACCATTGATGTTAAGTATTTTATGTCTGTGGATAGATAGAAGTTAATCAAAATTGATTAGTTATTAATTGAATACGTAAAAATCGTGGTATGGACATGAAAAGGGAGTATTATGAGCTAGGTCATACACAGAGGTGCTCCGCGTCGCTCTCATGGAGCATCTTTTCCCCTTTCACCTATAACATTTACCCATAGTCAGTCAGTACAGGACGTAACACCGTATTGGATTATTTCAGCACTTAGAACAACCGGCATTTAAGCTTTTGGGCTGAAATCTGGAGGAAGTGCTGCTTTTCGTTATTTGGCTTAGCGTCAAAGGAGAAAAAGCCACAAAACACGAAATGATTATCGGCTTTCAGGGAGTGAAAACGACAACGATGTGCATCACATTCTACTTCGATTTTTGCTCAAATTGGAACATCTCCTTTTTCTTTTGTGGGATGGCTGTCTAAATCCCGGGATTAAAAGTTGCATCAGTCAACAGTGCTCTCGTCTCCATTCCCATCTGCATGCATGGTACTAAACCTCACCTTATGTTATGAGGCGAATATCCGTGCAGTGTTACTCTAGAACCTGTCTAGAAGATGGGACTTACAAACAGACCAATTGTATATACCAGAGCCATACAAGGTGGACATGAAGCCTATGCGTGAGTCAATTTGCCCCAATTGAGAACACGACCAATGACTCTAAGCAGACTTCCTCCCACTACCTGAAGTACCCAGTAGTGCATAGAACCAACGATTAGCCATACCTCACACCGGAACTGTCATAGAATGTACCGACTACATTTTTGTCTCCATCCGTTCGTGTTGGTTTCCATCAGTCACTGTGGCCCTGACAGCATGTCTATAGGTAATTTAGACAACTTTCCCCTCACCAACCCACCACCCACTGGGCCCTATTTACTGTAGCCGCTCCACAGCAGTAGTCTATCAGACCGATGTTGGTACGAGACAATTGGTATGATTCTGTTAGCTACCGCCAATTCGAACTAGATGGTCAATCGACGCAGGAAGTGAATAATACAACTGGCCATCGTGTGGTGAAAGGACACAAGGATGTGGTAGGGAAAGGCAGTATGGACTAGTAGAAGTGTAGAAGCTATCTGGGAGGTAATGTGGGGATAGCTTAGGGCTTGGGGTCTTAGTAGATTATGGGGCATGACTGGTGGGTGTGAGTTAGAAGAAGGGATGTGTGAATGGCTGGTAGTAGTGGTGGGTGGGTCTATGTAGGTGGACAGAATGAGCAGATGGGCCTTGAAGAACAGCATTCACACAGAATGTGGGAAGGGGAAATGTCATTATCTAGACTGGCACAGCCTCATCTGCATTATATAGCATTACCCATGCAGAAAAGTCTTGGAACGGGGTTCTGGTATAGGAGAATAGTACCTGACTGTCCTGAGTAGATTAACTGTGGGGGTATAGAAGGGGTGTCACTTAACAGCTGCTTGATGTAATTTATTACATATATAGCAGTTTTATATAGGGTTAACCTCTCGAGTGTCATCTTTGATAAACTTTTTATAGCATGGAGAAGACATCAACATGTAATGATGTCCTATGATGGATAGAAATGGGGAATAGAAGTAGCTAGAGAACAGAGTCTGATTGTGTCCTATCCCTGGTGCCCTATAGGACTCAGTATGGAGGCCTAGTGGAGCCGCCATTTTGAATTTCGCTGGTTGAGGTCAACCTCACTGATAAGACCTACCATGATGGGTACCTTGTCCCTGGTTAACACCCACTTCCAGGGACATGCTGGTCCCATCTTATCAGTTCTTATCAGTGTGTGTCGCTGGAACCAGCTCCAGACCAGCTAGTGGCCAATAGAGAGAAGGTGCATGAAAGGAGAGAAGTCCTAATTCAGTAGTCGCCATAACTTAGCCTAGGGGACTGCTGGCAAGGACAGGCCAGCAGCAAGTCATTTACATAAGAGGATTGTGTACTTCTTGGCAGCCTGCAGGTTTGTTTTAGTGGTTCTCTAAACGCCTAATTCAGAAGTGTTATTTTATGGAAATAGCCAATGTGTGTGATTACTTACTCAGCCTGGAGGCAGTGTACCCACACATCCTCACCTACCCTACTGCTCCTGTAGGTGTGTGCTTCATCCCCACCCCATCCTCCCCATCCTACGCCTACACTCCTCTCCCTATCACCCACCCTAATCCCCCAGCGTGTAACCCGGACAGACGGCTATGTCTTTGAGGGGTGGGAGAGGGTAGCCCTAGCCTATCAGCCTCTACCTGTTGGCTTTGGGTGTCGGGAATTATCCATCTCCTATCCAAACGGCTGGCGGCTTGGGTAAATGGCAAGCTTTGGCGGCCTTCCAGCCATCCATGTCGGGCGTGGGGCGCCCCGCCAACCACTGCCAAAGCAATCCGGCCGATCTGGGAGGAGGTGGGAGGGCTGTGGGTGGGTGGGATGTAGGTGGGTGGCTGGATGAGTTAAGGCGGCACAGATCGCGTGACGGCCGCCTTTATCCAAACACTTCACGCGTTTCAAGCAATCTATACCCTACAAGATTCCAGAGTGAATGGCACGCGGCCTGGAGCAGAGGTGATGGCGTTAGTAGGGTGGTTTAGGATGGGAAGTGGGTGGGGGCAGTGGACATTAAGGCTGCTGACCTCTAGGGTGAATATCACTGCCACAAGCTTCATGTCCAGTCCCTGTGAATGCGGGTGCTGTCCAGTGAAGACCCTGATTTGGAAGTTAGGGAGTTTGAAAGAGAGCATGCAGATACTGATTAGTATAGAACTCACAGGGCTACATATGGAAATACAATACTATGTGTGCACCATGCTCCCTAATAACGCTTCTGCGGATTGGTTCACATGATGCCCTGATAACCAATTGCAGTCCTAGAGCTGAGCAATGCGATCTATTATAAAACGGCTGGCAGTGCTCTGCTGCACGATAGAAGTGACATTGAGTGCATTATAGGAACACAGTGCACGACTGAGCAAGGTCACCATAGTTGTAAACCACTCAGGTACCCATAATTCTTCTAGATATACCTTGATTGGGTACTTGATTGATTGGAATGAAATGTAAAACGTTTTATAAAGACAATAGACAACTCCTTTTTCACATCTTGACTGCCTGTTGTCCTATAATGCACTCAGATGCACTCAGATGCAGACAGTCTCGATGGGAAGAAGATCGTTGTCTATTCTCTAAATAACATTACTATTTCTTATCCACCAAAAAGCTGGCCCTGTCCCCTAATGGAATCTTGTGACCCAAAATCTGAACAAACTTGTGATAGTGCATTGGTCATTGAAGGTAATGAAATCGATAGTTCCAATATCTACAACCCAAGATTTAGTTTTAGTCTTCAAATCCCGTGTACACGTGTCATTATACATGTATAAATTCTGCACACGTTAAGAAAACCTCCAATGAAGTGTTTCCATATATATATATATATATATATATATATATATATATATATATATATATATATATATGGAACTATATACACTCGTGTATATATATATAATTAACCGCGAACGGTTAGGGACTATTTGCAGCGCGCATTGGTTTCTATGATGTCATAGCATGACGTCATGATCAACACTCCTCCAGTATATAAGAGGGGATTTTCAAGGTAACGGTCAATTGGATCGATTCACCTGTACAGGTAACACCACGCTGGGTGTTTCCTTGATTTTTAACGGTTTTTCTTGGTTGATACTTGATTTTTGGATCAAGATGGGGAGAAAATCAACTAGAAGTGCTACTACTTCTAAAAAATCGGCCAAATCGGCGAAGAAAACGGTGGAATCGGCCAATTTAGGACTTTCGAGTGAGTTGGATTCGTCTTGTGTAGATCGGAGATCTACATCCCCCCACCACGCTAAGGGGTTGGAAGACAATCAATTCACTGACCAGACGAGTAGGATGAACCTGTTGGAAGGCGAGTTGTGCACCATCAAGAATCTACTGCAGGATTTGGTTGCTGGAAAGGACGGAAAAGACGAGACGAAACCGATGGAGGGGGCGTGGCATAATACACGTGCGAATGTTTGTCAACGACCGGTGACGTCATCGCATCAAGTGTGCAGCCGCGTATCTAGGCAGCGGTCCCCCAGCGTCCTTAGCGACGGTTCGAAATGGGACGAAGTCGTGCATCGTGGTCGTCGTCGGAGATCAAAATCATCTTTTTCTACTCGTCACAGACCTCGGTCGTCTTCAGGAGGGTCGTCAGTGGATTCCGCTACATCCAAGCTTCACACCAATACCAAATATGGTGAGTTTGACCATGAAATGTATGTAAAAAAACGGGAAAAGATCGATACCGTTGAGAAATTGGTGCTAGTCAATTTGAATTTTGTCTTGGATTATTATAAGGACAACAGTGATGTAGAAGGCATGTTAAAGCACCTCCAAGTTCTGGTTGAAAAGGCTGGTACAAGAATGTATACAGTAGCAGCTCTATTGGCATACGACAGGTCAGTTAGGACCAGGGCAAATAAGGATGGGATAGAAGCTTTTGGCGTTATAGACAATTCGGACATTCTGAGACACTTATCATATGATGGTACTGTCCAGGCACAGAAAGCTTACACCACCAAGTCTAGGAATGGTGTCAAACAAAAAGTCTCAAATAATTCTTGCTATGCCTTTAATAGGGCAGAGGGTTGTGTAAGGGACCCCTGCAAGTATAGACATGTTTGCAGTGCTTGCAGTTCCTCTGGACATGGTAAAACTGAATGCCAAAAATCCAGGAGTGAATAGGAAACTGTAGGGGGTCGGTGTCCCATAGCTTGTAATGAAATTTGTTTGATGCCTGACCAAGTTATGGTAGGTGTGGTAGATATCGACTCGCCCTCACAAACTCCAGTACAGGAGGTGATTGATACGGAGATGGTTAAGGAGTGTATTCTTTCAACTGAGCCCGTAGCAGAACAAAATATTTTCAAAGAATTTAATTCGTTGGAAGATAATACAGATGTTATTGGTTATAACCCAATACAGGTTGGTAACGAACCTCTATTTACGGTTAGTGTCTCAGATTTGCCCAGCATCAGGGTATATGACAAGTGTATAGAAGGTACATGTACGTGTGTTCATTATATTGGTGGGGAGAGAGCTCAAATTTTACCATGTAGGGTAGCTTCTTTCCTTCAACAAAATGGTCTCATTGATATTAGTGGTGTAGAGGCTGATTTTCTATGGCGTGGTATTGTTCAAGGGTTTAAAATTGTGGATCCGGAATGTCGTACTACCTATGACTGTAAAAATTATAAGTCAATCCTCGAGGGAAAATTCTATAATGAGTACTGTGGCATATTGTTAGATGAGCTAGAAGCTGGTCTAGTCTCAAAAAGTGTAGATAAACCCCGTTGTATCCATGCCTTAGGTGGTGTAGAGAAATCAAATGGCAAGTTAAGACCCATAACTGACTGTAGTATGCCTGATAAAATATCTATTAATAATTTTATGGATACTACTAGCTCGACATTTTCTTATAATAATATTAGCACGGTGACTGCTCAATTGAATAAGAACGATTTCATGAGTGTGGTGGATTTAAAGTCAGCTTATAGATCTATAAATGTGTATGCACCTCACACGACCATGCAAGGTTTCAGATGGAATTTTGGGCATGGGGAGGATTATTATGTAAGCAACAGGTTAACCTTTGGCCTGAAATGTGCCCCGTATATTTTTAATAAAATCTCTGATTTTATTGTGGAGGTGGCAAAATTCTACGGTGTAGAAAAAATTGTAAATTATCTGGACGACTTTATCATAATTGCTGATACTTATGATGAGTGTCTTAGACAGAGGAATTTATTAATGGAGTGTATGGCGTACATGGGTTTTGTAGTATCCAAAGAAAAGGTGACCGACCCATCTCAATTTTGTAAATTCTTAGGCATTAACATAGATTCAGTTAAGTTGGAACTGTCCTTGCCTATCGAAAAGGTTGAAAAAATGGAAAGTCTCTTATTAGATAATGTTAATAAGAAATTTATTTCTAAAAAGAACCTAGAGAGAATAGGTGGTTTAATGTCTTTCTGCTCGCAGGTGGTTAAGGGTGGTAGAACTTTTAGTAGGCGAATTTTCGATCTCTGTGCTCGGGCCAGACCCGGTGGTTATATTAGGGTATCGGCTTGCACTCGCCAAGACATTGAATGGTGGTTGGAATTTTGTAGAGTTTTCAACTGTAAAAGGTTAATTCTAAATGATGTTATTGATACACCTATGTACTCAGATTCTTCCATGAAAGGCTTCGGGGCTTGGATGGGTAAAGATTTTTTATATGGTGACTGGACATCTCATGATAAATTCAACCTAGGTTCAGGTCATTTTTCCCTCCCTCCTATATTGGATGTTCTACAGAATCATCATAGAAATATAAATGTATACGAGTTATATCCGGTCATGGTTGGTTTGAAACGTTGGATTTCTAGTTATAAAAATAAAAGAATACACTGTGTTACTGATAATATGCAAGTTCTAGCTATGATTAATACCGGTAGGTCAAAAAATAAGCTTTGTATGGAATGGCTTAGAGAAATTTTTTGGCTTTGTTTCATCAATAATGTGGAGGTGTATGCAACTTATATTAAGTCAGAAGACAATGTCCTGGCCGACCAGCTATCTAGACTTGCTTACAAGGGTGTACTGGACAAATGTGTAAACTCTCTTCTTGAAAATGATATGTGTTGCTTTAATTCCAGAATGGAAAAGGTTACAAAAAAGAAAAGAGTGTCTTTTAGCGAAGGGTGTGTCCGAGAATACGAGGAGAACAAGGAAACAACAACTTAAAAGGTACAAAAAATTTTGTGATAAATTTAATTTATCTAAATTTCCTTGTTCTCCCTCACAAGCTGCTACTTATGCAGTATATTTATCTAGTTATATGAAACCTTCATCTGTAAGGAATTATTTATCATCCATTTGGTATCATCAAAAACTTAGAGGTGGCTTAGACCATAGCAGTGATTTCATGCTAAAAAAGGTGTTGGATGGTATTGATAGAAATTATACTGTTCCTACTAGGGTTACTCACCCATTGAGTCCAAAAGAAATGTTATGTATTAGATCGTATTTGGATCTCTCCAACAGGGCTGACTTGAAGTTCTGGTTAGCTATTCTTTTATGTTATAGAGGTGTCCTCAGGATAGGACATGTTGTATCCTCTCCCCATACACTACGGGTAGGTGATGTAAAAATATTTAAAAGTTATGCTAGTTTACTTATTAAAACTTCTAAAACAAACCAGCTTGGTACCCATTCCTTTAATATATATTTATGTAGGGACGATTCCTCGTTGTTATGTCCTTGTAAAGAGTTGAAAAAATTGTGCTCAGGTAGGGGTGCGAGGGATTTGTTATTTAAAATTAATGGTGTGCCTCTACAATACCAATATATTAATTCGAGATTGAAATCTTTGTCTCTACGTGCTGGTATCAAAGGTTCAGTCTCCACTCACTCTCTTAGGCATGGAGGTGCTACTATGTTAAAGGATGCTGGACTCAGTATAGACTCCATTAAGAAAAAGGTAAATTGGAAATCTAATTCTGTTTTTACATACTTGCATAATCATAAAAGTGAACTTTTAAGATTAGATAGACTTTGCCAATCTCAATTGCATTGTTGATTGGTATGTGTTTTTTCACATGTGTTTGGCGTGTTTTTGTGTGTTTTTGGCATGTATGGTGCTGATAGCCCCAAGGTCAGTAACCCACCAAACTCATGTGTCTGTGATATGATCATTTATTATACAACTGTATCATATATTATTATTACTGTATATATCAACATTATTATTATCGTTATTACCGGTATTTTTATTCCCTGGTAGCGAGTTAACTTATGGAACTATATACACTCGTGTATATATATATAATTAACCGCGAACGGTTAGGGACTATTTGCAGCGCGCATTGGTTTCTATGATGTCATAGCATGACGTCATGATCAACACTCCTCCAGTATATAAGAGGGGATTTTCAAGGTAACGGTCAATTGGATCGATTCACCTGTACAGGTAACACCACGCTGGGTGTTTCCTTGATTTTTAAATTTTACTATTGTTGATACTATTGTTATTACTCTTGTTATTACTTATACTATTGTTATTATATTATACATTTTACTGACTTGCTTATTGTCAACTAATTATTATAGTTGTTCTAATAAAGGCATGTATGGTGCTGATAGCCCCAAGGTCAGTAACCCACCAAACTCATGTGTCTGTGATATGATCATTTATTATACAACTGTATCATATATTATTATTACTGTATATATCAACATTATTATTATCGTTATTACCGGTATTTTTATTCCCTGGTAGCGAGTTAACTTATATATATATATATATATATATATATATATATATATATATATCATGGCTTTACCCTGTCGCTATCATGTTGAGCTGACGCGGGGCTTAGTACTGGAGCACGTATAGGACATATACATATATATCGCTGCATGAACAGACTACAGCAGAACTTTGACATTTCAACAATTATTGTTGAAAATTACATTTATTCTAAGAAGTCACAGGTAACTGCACCTCTGAAACTTGACATGTCTTATAAAATGTCGCTATTAATACAGTTCCTTCACTGACATTAGATGTTGTCATAATCATGATATAAATTATCATTAATGTGCAATGTACATAATTTGCTAGCTGACACTTGTGATCTTTAGAACCTTAGATTTCTCACAAGTATATGGTACTATGGTTGAGTAAAGATCCAAACAGTAGACTTCTACTGACACATTGTTTCTTATTTTGTGTTCCAGAACCCAGTCTTCCTGTACGCTGTCCCTTCCAGGATGCCTACATGTTCAGTTACAATAACAACACGGGGGGTTTCTGTCGGATGCCCTACTCATACGTCCACGCATGCGCTAGTGATGCCAAGTTCCGGTTCAGTTATAAGCACTGCCCAGATGCAGCCTATACTTATGACCAAGGTAAGACATTGTCACCCATTATCTTTCACACAGGTCTGCAGCTTTCTTTTAGATACAAATGTGCTTTTCCATAACGGCTCCTGGTTGAAGAAAACAACCATGGAACCTTTTCTAGTAGGCATAGATTCCTTTTAAGACACAAGGTATGCGTGAGGAGGTATGCCAGGAAAATTAGTTTTGACACCTACCCTTACTTTCCGATTAAAGTATATCACATACTGTATCATCACCATATAAAGAGCCGTGAAGTTCATGTCAACAAAATAATCTTATAAGATCATTTATATTGCATTTGCTTCTTCATTAAAACAAAATCTAATAGCATTTAGCTTCTTCTGTGCCTATCTGCACTGTCATAAAGATCACAGGCAAGATCAAAATGGAAGCTTGTACAGTCTTACATCTAGATCCAAAATTCCCAGTCCCACATCGCTTCGAATCATAAATACAAATGCACAATGTATTAGTCTGTCTAGTCGGTTACAGTTACTGCCACCATCACACCACCTCTCTAGCTGTGTCTTGGAGTTCTCTGTACTGAGATACAGATCAAATAACTGTAAACGCTGGCCGTGAGGTCCATGTGCCTAAGAAGATGCCCCATTTCCATGTCCTACTTACGTCCTCCACTGACGAATGGTCCCGGTAGACTAGAGGCACCTTTGTACTGAAAATGGTGCGACAAAGAGATGAGGGCCCTGAGGAAGAAGTACTTCTCTCATTTGTTTCACCTGTACCCATCGTGCCTGAGATTTACAGTGGTTCTCTGGCAGCACATGTAGCTTAGTTTCAAATGAGGAGCTTCTCAAAAATCCACTTGCTAAGGAAGAGTGAATCATATTGAGCCACCTATAATGTCTGGTATAATCTAGTCTTTATACATGTGCATTGCTCAGGAGCGCAGGCTAGTTGTTTAAATAGCTGACCTGTGTACCTTCATTGGCTGATGCTAGAGACTCTGGTGGTAAATCTAAGTTACTGGTAGTGTGTATTGCTGTAAGTACTCCTAACGTTGCCTTTATTGAAGTAGCCTCCCCAACCTCCCAGTGGACTTCCCTTTTCGGTCGGGTTTTGCGGCTGATCGATCGTGGCACTGGCAGTCTCTTTAATGTATCAGTCATCAAAATGAAAGTATCCACGTCTCGGCTGCAGTCAGTCGGAATAATCTCAGTCCCGTCAGAGGAGGCCAATGGCGGACAGTTGTGACGTCACGGACGAGCATACCTTGACACGGCCGGCCGGCAGGGGCCCTCCATTGACAAGGTTAAAATCAGGAGGTCCCTCCAGGCGTGCTAGAGGCTTTCCAGGGAGCTCCTCCAGGGCCTCTCAGGTTGGGCTCAATGAGCCCAGAGTGTTTACAGTGCACAGTATACTGTCCTAGAGAACAATGTATAGGCGCGAGGTGACGAGGGGACGCGCCCCGACCCGCTGCCCGGCTCATGGCGGACTAGGCACCGATCCCCACGGCCGACAGGTGATCCCACCCCTGCTCTGCCCGCCTAGGTATATCCGTCCCTACTGAATCCTAATGAACCCATACTGGGTGGTGACTATAGAAACCTGATGCTGTAGACGTGTATAGCAGAGTGGGAGGAATGATAGTGTGTGGTCTAGATGGAGAAGTTATGAGAAAACACATTAATTCAGGGCGTAACTGTAACTGCATTTTCTTCTAAATTGTTGAGTGGAATTAGGTATGTTTTGGCCAATAAGAGAATGGTCAAGTGCTGCAAAGGAAACAATATCATACAACATCAGGTGAGATGGCGTTTATACCAATGAAATTATTCCATTCATATATTGAAATGCCAGATGTATCTATGGGGCTACTTTAAGAGTAGCGCTGCTGGGGGCGAACCATCTCCCCCACAATGTTATAACGTCCCTAGGAACTAATTCCAACTTCGTGGTGACCGGGCGTTTGTTACAGAAGCCATGGGTGTTCTGGCTTCTTTCATTTCAAATCGGTGCGACCTTTGCCATAACTATGTCCAGTGTTTGTGGCAGGGTATTATTGAACTATAAAATGGAGCCATTAACCCATATGTGTTAGCCTAAGCACATGTTGGTGTATTAAAAGCCCGATGGATTTCCCTTCTGAAACAATCTTCACAAACATAGGGGGCGTATTGGAAAATAGAGGTCGGATGGATGAGTATGGTCTCTAAAATTAGAAGGGGACTGGGGATGTGGGTCAGACTCTGACCAGAAACTAGGAGGGTAGTTGAAGGGGAAGTGAGGAGATCCCTGTACTGGCTTAAATCCCTCCTTTCGGACAGGGTATTCAATAACCTGCCAGTCAGAACCGTTAAATCAAGAGAGGCTATAAAAGCCATGGGCTAGCGACCATTATTTTTTATTGCGACGTGTAGAGTCAATGGGAATAATACGTTATTGTTGAAAAAAAATATTACCATGAAAGGAATCCAATAGAAGTAGGTTATTCAGGCACCCATGACAGATACGCATTTGCAGCATGGTATTGTGCTTATGATCACTCTTTAAACACAGTTGCCATTCAATTTAAAATGATGATAATTAAGGGGGATTGGGGGAACAAAGTAACTAAAGCCTGGAGGGCCTTTCCAAAGGAATGCTGTGGCGCTGAAATGTCCCCATCACTCTGCGGGCTGCCATCAGCATTGTGTGTTAGGGATCAGTCAGAATTAAAACAACAATGGGTCCAGTTCCTTTGCCAAACATAAATGTGTACATCGCTGTGCTCTTAAATCAGGATTTGTACACAAAAACGCTCCATGTGCCTACTTTAAAGTAACTTTAAAGCTGTGTCATCCTAGCTGTCCACCCATTTAAAACTCAATGTTCCAGTTTGATCCATATCTCACCTATTCTCCTATATAATACTATATTATACATATATCACCCTATAATACCTGGTGTATATAACCACCACCTGGGTTGCCATTAAATCAGACGGCGGAAAGTGAGACTTACTTATTAAAGCAGGGTGGTAGGGTGGCCTATGGGGTGGGGGTTAGTTGCAGCCTCCTCTGCTGCTGGGCCGTGATCCCAGCTGTCTGCATAATGCATGATAACCAGCCATACGCATGTCGCTCACACTGCAACCCCAGCCTCCCTACCCCACCCCTCATCCTACTGGTAATAAATCTCCGGTGTCAGCTGCTGGGACGGTTCAAATGATGATGGAATTCTCTACTCAAGGATTTCAACTTTTCTCCAGGCATCGGCCATTACATGGGTCAAATCAAAGTTGCTGTTGACAACGATAGCCTAGTTTGGATGGATGGAACTGTCAGCGGCGATCATATCACTATTGGGGAATCGGAGATATGATTGATAGAATTGATATACATATGACACAAACACCCTTTCAAGAGCTTGAAATTGATTTTGTCGATTTTTGTTGATCAATGGTAATTAAGATTAGTTAACACCCTATTTTACACAAACTGCTCTGGTGAAATGCAACATTTTCTTTTTGTTGATCAATGGTGATTAGGATCAGTTAACACCCGGTTTTACATCAACTACTTTGGTAGAATTCAATACGCTTAGCTTTAAAGTCCCAATGGTAGAACTCGCATAAGACATCTCACATGTACATGTATTTAATGTCAAGCATTGCAATCAAGTCACAGGTTTTATCATTCTATGTCTCAGCAAAAGTCTGATCTGCACTTCAAATATTGAATATCTAAGAATAATGGTCATATTGGAAGGACACCCGGTCAAACACTGACATTAATTCACCACCCAAACCAATACACATGTGCATTACATTACATGGGTTTCCACTCCCATGTACCCCAATCCCTCTAGCCATAATAAAGACCACCCCAAAGCCAACCGTAAACCTAAATGGTTATCAGAATGGCAGTTTGTGCTTGTGGTGTGATTAGAGAGGTAGGTGTGTGACCCGGTAAGTGCGTGCACGTGACGCAGGTTACGTCTCAGTTATTGAATACAGACAGGGCTGGCGGCACAACAACTTCTTGTCCTCCACCCCTCTAATATCCTACCCAATCCATGACCTCAGTCCTAGCCTGTGCAACCAAACACTCCTCATGGCCACAATATTAGTTCTAAGGCTCGTAGACACACCCAAAAAAGACAGGCTTCACAGATGGCCTGGAGCTCAATCATTAATAGACCCATTTGCAATGTGTTATATCATATATAGAGACAATTTAGGAGTTTTAATCATGGCTGGCTGTGTTAATAAAACATTGGAGGTGGGTTTTGTTTTAGATGCTCTTTGTGATCTTTAGTGAAAGCTAAATGTGTATGAGAAGTAGAGGTGAAGAGTGGGGTTGGGTTGAAGGAGGGGGTTGTATTCATGGGGTGATTTAGTGCGGGTTTATGTGGCCTGAATGCAGCACATTCAGATGGCCCCCCTGCACCATCCCTCCAGCGATAATGCGGCTAACGCTTATTTCATGTTGGTGCCGACGATTGGGACATTCTCATGCATGTTGCCCGTACAAGGCAGCATGTTCTATAGCTACTGCACACTGTCCTCCAGGTCCTGCAGTACTAACCCTACAGTCATCACACAAGGGTAGTCTTTATCTCCTCCACCTGTTCCCAGCTCCCTCTCCTCCATGGTATAACAGACCTGAACTGATTCAGTCCTTCAGGTTTATTTGTCCTTCAGCTCACTTTATCTAATCGCTGAATCCCTAGATCGTATTACCATCTATTATGATGGCTCATGGACCCTTTCTACCTTCTCTTTGAGTATGCCCAAGTATAAACCCTCCTTCTTCATCAAGAAGAAAGATTTCTAAGTTACATGTGTTACATGTCTGCAGATTTTATACATGCATTTTCATTTGACCACCGTTCTCATTGGTTTCACCCAATGATAAATTGCACAGAACCCTAAAGTGTGTACATGTATCTGACTTTTCTACTGTTTGTTGGCCTTAATCTTGTTATATCTCTATCCCGAGACCTACCTCTTTGCTCCTATTCATCCTCCTTTGTAAAGAATGATAACTGAATGAAATTAGTAAATTTCCAGGTAGCACTAATATGTACTATGATCAGTATTTAACTTAAGTCTTTAGGTCTTTAGTACAGTAAACCTTCAGCCCCTTTGATTACAATCTCTTATAACTTGCCGTTTATAGTTTTCCTGTCTTTCTAAATTCGCTCTCCACCACCCTTTATCAAAGATAATGTCTCTATCTCTCATCTTGTCTTAATTTACTCATGTTTTCTATCTCCTCCCTCTCCACCATCGCACCATTCCGCCACAATTCACCCATACATCCCCCTATACAGGTGTATCCATACATCCACGGTTATAAAAGTGTCCTTACTCCTCCATTGTTCATCTAAGCCTTCATCTCCCGAACAGTTACAACATAATCCTTCATTCTGACCCCATCTCCACACATCCCAAAGTTCTTCTTTTCCTTTAGTACTCCTTGAAGTGACCTTGAGTGTCCATTACCCCTCTTTGCCCTTTGCCCCTCATTCTCTCACATCCTCAACAGACGTCCGTGCAATTCGTACCAGAATCATCACCCTTTCGGTGCACTGCCCACCCCTGTGTTGAGCCCCACGTGTAGAAAGGGTTGTAGATCCCCACAGAGAGCGTCTTTGGATCCCTTTTCTATTCAGCCTCCGTATCTGGGATCTGGGATCCTCGCATTCCCCACCCACCCAACTGGGTCCTCGTCCTCCAAATATTACCAACCCACCCCCTACCACCACCACTCCCCATCCCCTCCCTCATCCTGTGATAAATTGGACGGTTGTTGTGGAGAAGATTGCGACTATTCGGCCGCTGTATGCATGCGCGATCCATCATCTCCCAGCATTCAGTGCGAGGGGCGTCTCCCCATAACCAGAGCCTCTCAGCGGGCAGGTCTGCCGCCAATCGTCGACGCCATCTTTTATTCATCCAGAAGTTGATGACTGCATGGCCGATGGGTGACGACAGCCAAGTACATGCTTGTGGTATACCTCCTCGTGTAGTAACTTGTAACCGTAATGCTATAGATCTATGCACCTCCATCCTCTCCTATCCACCCATCCATCCGTGGCGTTTCACTCCCCCCTTTTCGATCCCACCGCCCCACCCCCTCCTGACCGTCCTAATTCATACTCCTTGTAACTTCCATATTATAACCTGCCACCCACCATCCTATCAGGGACAAGAAAAATGCCTTGGAATCAATAGCAAAAAGTAAAAAGGGTGATAAGAGGAAAAATGTCTATTCCTCATGAGGCAGTGCCCCGACAAGGTCTTTACTGCTCGAAGCCCTGTTTAGTGCCGTCTGTGGTCTTTTGAGTCGGACGTCGAATCCATATTCCGGCCCGGTTCTCTATAGTGGCACCGCGGCCAAGGCAAACGGAAATAACCTTCGCAGTCTAGGAATGAAACCGCCTCCCCTTTACATATGGATAAGAACGTAACAAATCGCTGTGGCGTGATCCCAGTTGGGATAGTATTATAATTCGTGTGTCCCACTTGCCTATAAGGGGGTTGTGGTTTATCAGTCAGTGGGGAGGGGAGTGTCTATAAAGACCAGATAGGCACGGGTTGGTTTTTAATGGTTGTCTGTATCTAGGTTGACCCTTGAAACAAATTCACGTGAATTCACCAGTAAAATCACGTGTTGAACTGGTGTCGTTCCCGTGAATTCCCGTGAATTTTACACGTGAATTCACGGGATTCTGTGAGCAGAAATTCACGTGATATCACGGGATCACGTGAAATGACAGTAAATTCACGTGATATCACGGGAATATTGAAAATACTTTTGCAAATAACCCCCACTTCTAACCTCAATTTAAGATTTGAAATCGATAGTTTGTATTCCTATGATGAGACTTTCCTCATTGTATTTGTCTTTGATGTAGATCTAGCCTTGAAACGCCATCATTTTGATTGATAGATTCTGAGCAATATAGAGATTCACACAAAACTAGACACATTGACTTATATTTTGATTTGAGCCTTTATTTGGGTAATAAATACATCTAGAATGGGGGCAATAAATGGGGAAGGTGGATGGCGCCCATAGGCTAAAAGTAGCTAAATTTTTGCCAGATGTTTGTAATTACTTTCTCTTTCTAATAGTACAAAGAAAGCAGTCTTATAAACTAGCATAGGGTCCCATGCTAGTTTATGAGATATTTATCTATGAATCTACCATAGGGTTATACAGTGTTTTGCCATAATTTGCATGGAATCTCATTAAAGAGTAGCTAATTTTTTGGCTTACTGTCCCAGAATATTTTCATCAACTTTCTGTACTCAGAAAATATATTACCATCATGTGGTCCCATGCACTTTTGAATTGTTTTTCCACATTGAAAATCTCCTGAAAATAATAGAATTACATCATGCAGGCTAAATACTGCTCATAAACCCCCACACAGCCAGCTGGCTTTGTGGCCTAACTAGTTAGTGTGCCTGGTGTAGACACAGAAGATTGAGAGTTCACCTCAGCTTCATGGGCCTGCTATGATTTTGTATAGTCGTTCACTAGCCAAAGAGAAGTACACATGTGCAGAAACCTGCACAGAGAACATGATTGGCATTAGAGCCATCTACCTTAAAAAAGCCAGCATCAGCATATTGAATAGAGTAAGCTCCACCGCAATGAAAATATTCAGGTTTTTCATCACACATATAGTCTCGAACAGGTAAACAGGATTGGTGCCTAGCCCGTGCTAGATTTATTTCCTAATTTTGCCACAAGGGAGCACAAGGGAGCACAAAGGAGCAAAAGAAAATCAAGGAACCCATTTGTGGGAAAGTTCCATGGTTTACTATAGTGAAGACAGAAAGAACATACCATTCTTACTCTAGAAGTTATAATAAAATAAATGGATGTATTTCAAGGCCAAATAGAGCTAGAACATATTGAGATTGGGGATATGGTTATAAATACTCATGGGTTCATATCTAGCAAGCTATTTCTCTCGAACTATCAGGAGTATTTTCTTATGCAATATAACACTGAAAGGTGTGATCTCAATTTGATAATTGATTTTTAACATGGAAAACCATTCACCCTTACATCTACACTGCTATTACTACCATACATTCTTACATAGAGGATTTGAAGTTCTAGTCTTGGCCACCAGGGGGCAGGAACATAGCATAAAATGCCTTTGCAATATTATACTGTAATACACCATGTATATGGCATGTCTTATATGCAAGAATTGCCCTTTGGTGCATCTTCTAGATGCAGCAAAACTGGGAGTACATTTTCTCTCTGGGAGTAAATTTTCCCCCAAAGTCTCTGCAATATTCCCCCATCCACATTCAGTGGTAAAGGTGGGTGAAGGAAGCACTGGGATGGCTATTGGTTCTTGAATTTTGAAGATCCATTGATTAGAATAAAATATACAACATTTACATATCCTTTTATCATATTAGAAAGGTCTGGGTGTGCCTTAAATGTGGGGTGCACCTTATAGACAGGGTATTGTAACTACATTTTCTTTTGTTTAGAATTCAAGACTGCATGTCTGAATCTTTTTATTCAAATCTACCAAAAAAGGCATGATGAATCCAGGAATCAACAATGCAAGCCTCTCAAAGTATGGTTTCCCTAAATAGCCATACTTAATGTATCTTATTTCTGACAGAACATCTATGACAGCAATAAAAATATCATATGGATGGCACCACTGTGCTGTTTTTCAGCCAGCCCTCTTCTCTGGAGTACCTCTCTTAATATGTGCTATCTAGCAGATTTCATCAAGCACCTGTGTTGCAATTGACTACCTGCATAAAGAAAACAAAAGTACATGCCCGTGAGTTAAAGTGAATGTGTGGGTAGTAATTATTGCAAGTGGAACATGAATCAGGGGCATAGGAAAAGGGGCACCAGCCTCAATTATAAAGGAAGTTTATCTGGGCCCCTCAAAATTTGCAAAATATTCAAAATAAATTTAAATTAAACAAAAATTACTTTTCTACACAAATTCAAATGACCAATGCATGAGACCACTGATAAATATTCCACTTATCTTAAAACAAGTCATCTAAATAATATTTTTGGGAAAGTTTTAGTTTAAATCAGTTTTATTATGGAATGATAGCAAATTAATCTACTACATGAATATCAATTTGTAAATTGGGTAGAATGACTTCTATATAATGAACCTCATTAGTGTATTACAAATTATTGGATAATAGATTGTTTTTGTGTGTCTTTGATACTAACAGTGAATGACAGCATTTGCTTTTCATATTGATTTTCATCCATATGTCGTTGCCTCAGTGCAACAAGGTTGTATCTGCATATTTCAAGTTTTGCAGGAGAGGGAAAAGAGGGGTTGCAATCTGTCTATATTTCAGACAAACACATTCTATGATAGTATAGCTTAATAACAGGGTTAGTAAAAACCGTTTGATAGAGAGGGGGTTTGTCCCAGAAACATCAATTGGATAATGAAAAAATGTTGACAAACATTAAAAAACGTTTTATGGTAGCCAAATTAAAAAAAAGATAATCGAAATGTTCCCAAAATATTTGTATAGATGTGTAGAGGCAAGGAGAAAGGGTGCTCCATGCTAGAAATCAACTTTAAAATTCAGATCACTAGCTTTACAGTGATATATTGCATGAGAAGATACTCCTGTTAGTTTTGGAGGAATGGCTTGCTAAATATGGGTAGGTATGGCCATTTTGTGAGTGTCAATAAGCCATAAGTCCCATTGGTCATGAGATACATCTGTAATTAGCATAATTTATGCTAATTAGCTAAATAAGCATAAATTTTCATTCTTTTGCCCATAACTTTCGATGTAGAAATGGTATTTTCATTCTGTTTACACCATAGTGGACCTTATGAAATGTTCCTTCAAATGGGATCATCGATTTTCTTATTTAGAATGAAAATAATGTTTCCATGGCAACAGAAATCAACAAAAATGCCTATTTTGGCCCAAAAACATTCTTTTTAATGCCAAATATGGACCCTTTCCCCCAAAAATAGAATGTTTTATAAAAAAATCATTGGATTGTCCATACAAAAAGTAGCCTATAGCAGTTTTAGGCATATTTTTCCTGTTCTAGCCCATAGTAGTGCCCCCTGGTGGATAAAACAGGTACTAAATCCTGCAGGAACCCTCATTTCTGCTTGCTGGCTCACAGATGTTCTTACATTCCCTGGCATAAAATAGAACCCAAGATCTCTTGATATAGAGTCAAATGTGTTACCACTTGGACTATATGTTGATACTTCATTCATTACAAAGATATGCTTATAATCTAAGTGCTCAGGAAGTTATGAAAAAATCTGTCAACTTTTGGATATGAATATGGGGAATAATGTGACAAATTACTGCATAATCCTATATAATATTAAAGGTTCTGTATCTCAAAAATATGAATGGGTCCCCCACCGGCAGTAAGCTACAAGCCTATCCATTCCTCCAGCACTAGCTGACCCCTCCTTCTGCCCATAGTCCAAGGGAAATGAATCTGTTTACATGTGTTAAGTATGGACTATAGGTTTCAGTTATTATATGTACAAGTGACAAGTAATCAGGGATGGACTATAGTTTGGCATCATATAAATTTTGATGGCCATGCATCAAATGCTACATTCATGCATCATGACGACCATATGAGTTGATACGCACACTGCAAAAGGGTTGGCATAATGCTCCAATTAAGTGTTGGAGAGCATGCAGACTCTAATCCCACCTTACCAACCACTAAAATATAGAACCAGCCTGTACATAGCAGTGTGCGATGCCTACCCCAGTACTGCTGACTGTCCAGGATCACCTTGTGCTAAAATTCTAACCCACATTAACAATTACTAAAATAAACATGTATACATATAAACCCAGCCTGTAAAATAGCAGTGTGTGACACCTACCAATGACTATCCAGGATCACCTTGTGTTAAATACCTAAAACCCAAAACCACCAATCACTCTGTATGTACCTGAAGTGACCTGGGATGTGTAAAAATAGACACCAGTAAACAGAACAACGGCTGTGTAGGTATTACCAGTCTGCAACATGTGTATTTGTAGCAGTAACTGCTCCAAGTATAACAATACTATGTGACTGGGCTCCTAATATGGGAATGACTTGCTTGTTTTCCATTCTAAGACTCCAATTAACCAATGCCATGTCACTTTGTACTCCTAATATGCACTTCATACATTGGTGCATCATGATGTCCAATGGACATGATGCATTAATGCATCAGAGGCCCTTGAAGGGTTAAGAGGTGTGTGCGGCCCTACTGTGGAGGAGGGGGTATGAGAGCTGTCAAAGTTGTGACCATTAGGGTGTGTTACAGTTAGGCCTCTGTGATGTCACAGGGTGGTTAGCTGCAGGCAGACATTGGTAACACATGGTTAGGTGACTACACCATGAGTAGAAGCTCCTCAATATATTAGAATATATTAGATAGGATATTGTTAGATGACTATATGGAATGCTCCTATGATTGGTATGTAAATTATATGATTTAACATGTACAACAAGAGATTAAGATCTAATTGCAATGTGTGTATAGTTTTCAGGTAAGTGCATCCTAGTCATCTTACCCAAAGGTCAACTTAATGCATTGGTTTGTTTGCCCAAAAAGACCCATGAATATTAACAATCAGTAACTGTAACACATCCTATGAAGGGCCAATTGGGGGGAGGGCAGGTCCTCTGTGTGTGTCTCAGTGCTATGGTCACATGACCAGTTCTGAAGGCCAGGTGTACGAGTCAAGCTGACCTGTTCACAGTTTGTTAGATGTGCTTGATACTACTGATAGCATTATTACATAGCTGTAATGGTTAAAGGCTATGGGCCACAAAAACAAAATAAAAATCTAGGACTTTGCCAAGCATGTTGAAGAAATTCATTGTTTCTCCATACTATCAACCATTCAGTGATCATGGTCACTGAAAAGCAATTATTCTTTGCTGGGTTTTCACGGGTGGGTGTTAGAAATGTTCATTTCCTGCTTGGGATATCAGAAAAAATCATTGGCAAATATGTGCATACATGTCAAATAACAATTTTAGAGAACCTTTGAAAATTTTGAAAAAATCATATGGAGTAGAACGTGTTGTCCTCTTGAACCACTTAGTAGGATGTTCCCTCCAGGTCTTCATTGGTCCAACTTCATGCACCTATAAAGACAAATGGTATATCCATTACTCACTAGGTTATGCCAAACCAAACAGAAGGAGGTAGGTGTGGACATAGAGGGAGCTGGGTGTGGACATCGAGGGAGGTGAGAGTGGACACAGGGGGAGGTGGGTGTAGACACTGAGGGAGGTGGTTGTGGACATAATGGGGATGTGTAGGAAGATAGAGGGAGGTGGGTGTGGACACGGAGGGAGGTGGGTGTGGATAGAGAGGGATTTGGATGTGGACATAGAGGGATTTGGGTAGACCCAAAGGGAGGGCGGGTGTGGACATAGAGGGAGGTGGGTGTGGACCCAGAGGGAGGTGGGTGTAAACACAGAGGGAGGTGGGTGTGAACAAAGAGGGAATTGAGTGTTGACATAGAAGGAGGTGGGTGTGGATAATGAGGGAGGTGGCCGTGGACATAGGGGAGGTGGGTGTGAACACAGAGTGAGGTGGGTGCTGACATAGAGGAAGGTGGATGTGGACACAGAGGGAGGTGGGTGTGGACAAAGAGGCAAATGGATGTGGACATAGAGGGAGATGAGAGTGGACATAAAGGGATGTGAGTGTGAACACAGAGGGATGTGAGGTTGGGCATAGAGGGAGGTGAGAGTGGAGAAAGAGTGAGGTGGTGTGGACAAAGAGGTAAGTGGGTGTGGACATAGAGGGAGGTGGGTGTGGACACAGAGGGAAATGGATGTGGACATAGAGGGAGGGGAGAGTGGAAAAAGAGGGCAGTGGGTGTGGACAGAGAGGGAGGTGTATGTGAACATAGAGGGAGATGAGAGTGGACACAAAGGGATGTGAGTGTGGACATAGAGGGAGGCGGATGTGAACAAAGTGTGAGGTGGGTGTTGACATAGAGGGAATTGGATGTGGATATAGAGGGAGGGGAGAGTGGACAAAGAGGGCAGTGGGTGTGGATAGAGAGAGACATGGATGTGGACATAGAGGGAGATGAGAGTGGACACAAAGGGATGTGTGAACACAGAGGTATGTGAGTGTGGGCATAGAGGGAGGTGAGAGTGGACACAAATGGAGGTGGTGTGGACACAGAGGGGGTGGTGTGGACACAGAGGGAGGTGGGTATGGAAATGGAGGGAGGTGGGTGTGGACATAGAGGTGAGTGGGTGTGGACAAAAAGGTAAGTTGGTGTGGACAAAGAGGTAAGTGGGTGTGGACATAGAGGGAGGTGTGTGTGGACATAGAGGGAGGTGGGTGTGGACACAGAGGGAAATAGATGTGGATATAGAGGGAGGGGAGAGTGGACAAAGAGGGCAGTGGGTGTGGACAGAGAGGGAGATGTATGTGGAAATAGAGGGGGATGAGAGTGGACACAAAGGGATGTGGGTGTGGACATAGAGGGAGGTGGGTGTGAACACAGAGGGATGTGAGTGTGGGCATAGAGGAAGGTGAGAGTGGACAAAGAGGGAGATGGGTGTGGACAAAGAGGGATGTGTATGTGGCCATAGAGAGAGGTGAGAGTGGACACAGAAGGCAGTTGGTGTGGAAAAAGAGGGAGGTTTATGTAGACATAGAGGGGGGTGAGAGTGGACACAAAGGGAGGTAGGTGTGGACATAGAGGGAGGTGGGTGTGAACATAGAGGGAGGTGGGTGTGAACATAGAGAAATGTGAGAGTGGACACAGAGGGAGGTGGGTGTTGACACAGAGGGAGGTGGGGTGTGGATAAAGAGGTAAGTGGGTGTGGACACAGAGGGAGGTGGGTGTGGACATAGAGGCAGGTAAGAGTGGACACAGAGGGAGATGGGTGTGGACATAGAGGCAGGTGTGGGTGTGGACACAGAGGGAGGTGGGTGTGGACACAGAGAGCTTTGGGTGTGGACATAGTGGGGATTGGTAGGAAGATAGAGGGAGGGCAGGTGTGGACACAGAGGGAGATGGGTGTGGACATAGAGGGAGTTGGGTGTGGACACAGAAGGAGGTGGATACAGTGGCCCACAAGGGTCAAATTGAAGTTGGAGCAAAGAGTCCAAAAGCAAAATCAATGTTCAAAGTCAATTTCATTTCATTGCTGTCAAGCTGTCAAGGTGTCAACTCATGAATGCAAACCCACTTGTGCCAGGTATCTTTTGGCTTTGCATGGTACACTCTATGTCTTTCTATATGTCTATACCAGCAACTACTGGGTAGCTATTGGTTCCCTCCCACAATAACTGATGGTTCCATACCAAGTAGCTGCTGGTTCCAGCATCCCATAACTGGTGGTTCCCACCCACTCTAACTGCTGGTTCCCACATCAGGTAGCTGCTAGTTCTGAAAACAGTAGCTGTTGGTTCCCATACAGTAGCTACTTGTTCCCATATCCAGTAGCTGCTGGTTCCGATATAGAGTAGCTACCGGTTCCCATTCCTAGTAGCAAAAGAGTGATCTGGATAAATTCTGGATGAAAAAGGTCATATAAGTCAAAAATGGGCAAATTGGGAAAGTTACGTGAAACTAGGTCATAAGCAGTCAAGATAGTTAAAATTTGTCAAAATAGGTCAAATTGGTTCCAAGTAGGTAAAATTGAATGAAATTAGGTCAGACTAGGATAAATTATGTCAAATTGGTTGAAAATGGGTCAATCAGGTCAAATTCTATCAAATTAGGTCAACGGTGGTAAGAATAGATCACATTGGTCAAAATTAGGTCCAGTAGGTCAAAGTAGGCTAAGGTAGGTCAAATATGGCGAAAATAAGTCAATTTGGTTAAAGGTGGGTCAAGGAGTTTCAATCAGGTCAAATATGGTACAAGTAGGTCAAATTGGTCAAAGGTAGGTCAGTAGGTCAAATCAGGCTAAGATAGGTCAAATTAGGTCAAATAATGGTGAAAATAGGTAAAATTGTTCAAAAGAAGGTCAATTAGGTAAGGATAGTTCAAATGAGGTCAAATATCTTAAAATAGGTCAAATCGTTCAAAAGTAGCATGATTAGGTCAAAGTAGGTTAGAATGGGTCATATTAGGTCAAATATAGTCAAAGTAGGTCAGATTGGTCAAAAATAGTCATAGTCGACCTTATTTTGACAAATTTCGACATAATTTGACCTAAATGACCTACTTTTACCTATTTCCAGCATATTTGACGTTACTTCACCTATCATACCCTACATTTTGACAAAATTGACCTACTTTTGACCAATTTGATCTATTTCAACCATATTTGATCCATCCTGACCTTATTGGACCTAATTGACCTACTTTTGATCAATATGACCTGTTTTCACTATATATGACCTTAATTGACCCATCCTGACCTACTTTTGACCAATTCGACCTATTTTCACCATGGTTGACCTAATTTGATTTACTTTGACCTTTTCGACCTATTTCTGACCAATTTGACTGGTTTGCACCATATTTGACCTAATTTGACCTATCCTACCCTTATTGACCTACTTTTTACCAATTAGACCTATTTTCACCCTATTTGACTTAATTTAAACTATCCTGACATTATTTATCTTTTTTTGACCAATTTGACCTAATTTCACCATATTTACTCTAATTTGTCCTATCCTAACCTATTTGACCTGCTTTTCACCAATTTGACATATTTTTCCAGCATATTTGACCTAATTTGACCTATCCTACCCTTATCGACCTACTGTTTATCAATTAGACCTAATTTCACCCTATTTGACTTAATTTCAACTATCCTGACATTATTTATCTACTTTTGACCAATTTGACCTAATTTCACCATATTTACTCTAATTTGTCCTATCCTACCCTATTTGACCTGTTTTTTACCAATTTGACATATTTTTCCAGCATATTTGACCTAATTTGACCTATCCTACCCTTATCGACCTACTTTTTATCAATTAGACCTAATTTCACCCTATTTGACTTAATTTCACCTATCCAGACCTTATTGACCTACTTTTGACCAATTTGACCCATTTTCACCATATTTACTCTAATTTGTCCTATCCTACCCTAATTGACCTGCTTTTGACCAATTTGGCCTATTTTCACCATATTTGACATAATTTGACCTATGCTACCCGAATAGACATACTTTTGACCAATTTGACCTATTTTCACCATATTTACTCTAATTTGTCCTATCCTACCCTAATTGACCTGCTTTTGACCAATTTGGCCTATTTTCACCATATTTGACATAATTTGACCTATGCTACCCGAATAGACATACTTTTGACCAATTTGACCTATTTCACCATATTTACTCTAATTTGTCCTATCCTACCCTAATTGACCTGCTTTTGACCAATTTGGCCTATTTTCACCATATTTGACATAATTTGACCTATGCCACCCGAATAGACAGACTTTTGACCAATATGACCTATTTTCAACATATTTGACCTAATTTGACCTATCCTGACCCAATTGACTTATTTTGACAGCTACTTTTTTAAGAACTTGCAATTACCTGATGTAGGAACCAGCAGGCACTCTATTTGGGAACCAGCAGGAAGTGGGTGCAGGAACCAGCACCTAATGGATGTGGGAACCACTTCCAGCTACTCTATGTGGAAGCCAGCAGGTACTGGGTGCAAGAACCAGCAAGGGTGTGGGATCCAGCAGCTACTTGGGTTAGGAACCATTTTATATGGGAACCAGCAGCTACTGGATGTGGGAACCAGCATGTACTGGGTACAGGAAACAGCAACTAATGTGCATGGGAACCACCAAGTGCTGGGTGTGGGAACCAGCAGCTACTTGGTATGGGATCCAGTGCCAGTAGCGGATAGGTGTGGAACCGCAGTTAGAGTGGGTGGGAACCACCAGTTACAGGATGCTGGAACCACCAACTACTTGGTGTGGAACCATCAGTTATTGTGTGAGGGAACCGATAGCTACCCTGTAGTTGCTGGTATAGACTTTGTTCATATAGAAAGACATAGAGTGCACCATGCAATGCTAAAAGATACCTGTCACAAGTTGGTTTTCATGAGTTGACACCTTGACAGTTTGACAGCAATGAAATGAAATTGACTTTGAACATTAATATTGGTTTTGGACTCTAACTTTTTTTGTGAAAGTCAACTCTTTACTTCAACTTCAATTTGACCCTTGTGGGCCGCTGTAGGAGGTGTGTGTGGACACAGAGGTAGATGGGTGTGGACATATAGGGAGTTAAGTGTGGACACAGAGAGAGGGGGGTTGGACATAGAGGGAGGTGGGTGTGGACACAGAGGGAGGTGGGTGTGTGTATATAGAGGGAGGTGTGTGTGCACTTAGAGGGGATGTGGACATAGAGAGGATGTGGATGTGTGAGGGGGTGCATGTGGACATGAGGCATGTGAGTGTATGTGGATAAAAGGGAATGTATGTACATAGATGGATGTGAGTGTGGACACATATACAGACATGTAAATATACTGGGACAGAAGGGGAATCTGACCATGAGTGTTGCAATCTACAACAACCCTGCATACAAGTTAAGTCACCTTCTGGTAGGTGCTTGTGTGAGTTACCCAAATTAGGCTGGCTGGGAATGGGTACACTGTATAAGAGGTAAGGTAATCAGTACACAAGGTTGGCCCACTATGACCTGGATTGGGAAAGGGTCTGACTGCCTCTCACACTTAGTATAGTAGTAGTATGCAGCTGCAATAAGGAGGGCTATTTCTGAACACAGCCAGTGGCCACACAATTACATGTATAGGTTTGCAATCATGCCTTCAGATGTACAATATCACATATTATTGCAAATAAAGATCCAGTCAAGTACTTAGGATTTCTTTTATAGATCATTGCAAATGCTGGTAAAGTGCTTGAATTAGCATTCATGAATATTGCACACATCAAGGTACAATGGCATTGGTAATATTGAGATACTAGTGCCATTTCCTATTTAGGATTGTAAGTGCCCTTATGAATAGAGCAGCAAGAAAATGGTGACCTTTGCATGTCATAATGAATAGAAAATGGTGAAAAATGGCAAATTTATGCTTACCCACTGTTACCCTCAGTTTTTGGAGACAGGTCTTGTGTGTAGGTGAGCCAGGTGGAAATGGCAGCTGAGGTGGGGCAGTGTAGCCCAAACTGGTTGGTCCTGTTGGTGTTTGGGAGTGCTCAGTAGGTATCAGCAGGGGGTGAGGGGGCACAGGGGTGGTTCTATTTCCATCTGATATGTCACATTCATTTTTCAAATCATACTCAAATATGTTCTCGACGGACACATGTCATAACATGGTATTTATGTCTTAATAGTCCATTAAATATCACATAGGTATAGTCCATTAAATATCACATAGCTCATAGTGAGTCTATACATGAGGTGTGATGGACCTAGGCATAAACCTGTTACAGTGTATTTTCAATGGATGGAACTATGGCATGCATCCCATATGAAGGAAGTCTGGTGTAAATTTGAGATTTCCCCAAATATTTTCCCCCAAAAATGACACAAAAGAGAGTCAGAAAATGTGAGTATCTTGATGCTCATTTTTGTGAAGATTAATTCTTGACACTCAGCAATGATTGCTGGTCTCATATAAGTACCAGTGGTTAGTGGGGGTGGGGAGGTGTTAAAATAACTCTTCAGCACTAAAATTCCATAAGTACCTGTCTTGGATATGGACCAGGGGTAAAGACCAAACCAAATGTCTGGGTATTTATTTAGTACAGTGAATAAGGCACAGTGAGATTTTGGGCGCTTTTACACGGTTAAGTAGACAGCACAGACAGTGTTAAATGATGCCAGTATATTTTTCATGGGAGGCTGAGTTTAGATATGCTTTTACATTCACCCATTTATGCCCCAGAAATCCCCCTCCCCATCTGACTAAAATGACCTGTTCTGTAAGTGTGTACCACAGGTGGTTTGCCTGCACCCTACAACCTTGACAGTCTAAATTTAGTTGACTCTTTACTTAGTGCCCGTAAACAACTTAGCATGCCCTATAATCATTGAGTGCCTATTTGCCAGGCCTCTAAATGCTAACTCTTTAAGGTCTGCTGATGCAGTAGTGTAACGTGCCCATTGGCTGGCATGTTTTACCATTGAAGACTTGGGGAGTCTGCTTGCCAGCACTTCATTGGGGCATCATGCTGATCTTCCCAAAGCGTAAGCATGATGCTTGAATGTAGCCCTGGCTGCATTAATGCATCATGACAACCAAAATGCATTAATGCATTAGGGTTAGCCCTTAAAGGGTTTAACTCTGTTCAAGACATGTCTAGCAAACATGCACATTTAATGAGATATCAATAAGGGTCATAATTATTAGAACGGGAGAGTGAGTGAGTAATAAATGTTTAACGCCATTTCGACAACTGAGGTCATATTCATGGCGAGAACTACATTACACATCTTCACAGATGAATGTGTCAGTGCCCATACATATGTGCACCACACACATATTAGAATGGGACACATAATATTATGATTCAATCAACTTTATGTATCAATTTTGTCAGTAGCTTAAGTCAATCAATTTTCCTTTTTTTTGGGGGGAAAGGCTCCCCCCTATTTCTTTTCTGCCTCGCTCTCTTTCTATTTTGCTCTCTTTCTCTCTCTTCCCTCCCTCTATTGCCTTCCTCTCTTTCTCCCGTTTCCCTTTCCCTTTCTCTCTCTCTCCTTTCTCTCTCCCTCTCTCTCTCTCTCTCTCTTTCTCTCTTTATATCTATCTCCCTTGCTCTCTCTGTGCCTCTCTTGCCCTATCACTTCTTTCCATCTCACTCCCTCTCTCTGTTCTTTGGACCAAACCAGGATTCCATGCTCACACAGAGGCCCCTGGTGGACTCTGGCATCTTCACTTTATGCTGAAGAATCAGACTTATGTGTATAAATCTCACTAGAGGGCCCTGTTAAAAACTGGGGAATATCAGGGTAATTCACGGGATTGTAGGTACTATTCCCAGGATCTTCCCGAGAATATGTGCTCACAGATTCACCAGTCGTTCACGGGATTTTCCCGTGTCTTATTTCGAGGGGAGCAATAGTCCAAGGGCATTTCAAAATAATGCTAAACATACACATATTGTGATAATCCATCCAGTGAGTAGATTCTGTAAGGGTCTGTTTGCTATAAAGTGGCGAGCTACTTTTCAGACAAAATTTGGCTGGATGCTGAGTTGGCTGGTTCTCTTAATCATGATTCAGAATTCCATGGCCGTCATCAAACCTTTAAAGTGGGATAGCTGACTGATAATTGAATCAAACGACATATTGAAGACCGATATATCGAGTGTTGACTGTATATATGCTCGTGATATTAGTGCAAGGAGGTGGTCTACGCTTCATTTATGAGACAAAGAGCGTGAACATCAACTTGATGTAGGAGACAGCTCTAACAGCTTATCATAAACTCCTTTTGACCCCCATGTGTGTTGCATCTACAAAGCTCTAACATTTGGCGCTCCATCCCAGGTGACTGCCTGCCCTCCCTTCTCTGCCAGTGCCTTTCACAACACCCCTCAAACATTTCACAGATGCACCTCTGCAGAATGAGCAATCAGCTGCTCCTGGCTATGGAGATCCTTCTTCTTTCTGTATCTATACATGATAAAGATAGTGGGGGGACACAGTGTATGTGTATATATGTTCCTCTGAAAGAGTGGAGAAACCGGAGAGCTGTTAGCATCAGTGTATATGACAACCCCCATAGTCTAAAGTACAATCTATCACATGTGGCTTGCAAATATGGCGATATATCACTTCTGCCATACATTTTAGTTTCATAACTCACCCCTTCGCCCTGAAAGGCTTTCATATGTCACTCTGAGCTCACAAAAAAAGGTAAAAGCATTTCGTTGACTTCTACACTGCTAGATGAATTATAGCGACGGGGCGGCCCCATATTATATGGGCAGTAATGTAGGATATGCATCACGTCTTTACCTTTCCGACACAGGGAAATTACGGCCTCACATATATATGTGTACACCAGTAGCTTGCCCGCTACTGCTATTGCAGCGCGGCTCGTTATATATGAGCTTTTAGAGAGGAGGATCAGACTATAAATCTCTGCAAAGCTCAATCAGGTCGAATTATTGGATCCCTAATCATTTTTCTCATATGAGGTAGAGAAGATTGACCCAGCTGCGGGCGGTCTGCACGCGTCACCGTGGAAGCCCTCTATTGTAAGCTACCTCCTGTAGGCAACAGACCCAGCGCTATGTCAATCTAACACATGCAAGCAGCTCAGAGCAGCTCCAGATTTAGCCTCCAACACTGGAAACGCCATGGGGAGCTGCTGCTCATGATCAGACCTGATAATGAGTTGGAGGGTTTCGGCTAGGAGAAAGTCCTTGATTAAGCCCATGATTTAGACCATGATGGAAGACTTCACACCAGGGAGGAGGACCTCCATGGTGTATTCATAACGTGTCTGATGTGGTTTGCAATAGTGAGGCCTCACACCCCCATATACGCGTCTTCCAGGCCATGCGTCAGCGGAAATATGTGTGACCAAACCAGAAGTCACAATAGTTTAGTAGTATCCTGCACTGTTGAGAAGTCAAAGTTGACAGCTCAATATCTTTTCCATCTCAGACAATATATACAATCTCATTCCATTCCTTGTCACTAAATAATGCCCTCAATCATCCCGCCCTGACCTATACTGATCGTCTTTGCACCTCACGAGGGGTATTGTCTCCCTAAATAAGGTTCTCCTCTCCTGCAGACCCCCTCCCTACTGGCCTCTGGTGACGCCCATGTTTGTGCCAACTGCCCCAATTAACCCCACACTCCCCTCCATCTATCAGACGCTCCATTGGCCGACTAGTCGCCGACAGACGCTGAGCGGTAGCCATGTTCGCATGGTTCCGCTGTCAACTTCCGCCGCCGGTGTCATTATTCACTGCGCGTCGATCGTCGGTGCCCCCCCCCCTTCCCCTTCCTCGCGGTGCTCCTTCCACCCGTCACACCTCCTCCTGTCCCTCCGCCAGTGGTAAGTGACTAGCGTTCGGCCTGCACCCACGGATCACCTTCATATCACCCATTTCTGCATCTGAAAAAATAACAAGCTTGGCACTGGGGACTCTTCTTTTTAGTTTGGTCTATAGGCACTTGTAATAACACGTTCTCGGCGGTCCCGATGTAAGTGGCTTCGAAATGAAGCCATTCGCTATGTGGCTTCTAATCAACCATATTGTATTACACACTAGAAACGTAGGTACGTAACAATGATTATTATCTCACCAGCTCTGCATTGCTGTATCACACTGAATCTTTAGTGAACTGTGAAGCCGTCGGCTTTGCGAGATGCATGGAACAGCTATGAGGCTATTGCCGCCGTCATTGTACCCATGACAGTTCGCCTTGCAAGTGGCCCATGAAAGCTGCCTGTATGTTGGGTTAAGGGATGTCGGATATTAGAGAGAGTAACACCTATCAAGGCCTGGGTACAATCCATGATAGGCACATGGCCCCTAAAGAAAGACCACTGATGTATTCAATATCCTGCCAACGCTGCTACTGACAAGTACATGTTATACTAAGGTTCATGAATATGTGCTCATACGTCAGGTGGAGCACGGGCAAGCCTCTGTTTTAAGCCTCTGGAGGAACAGCGTCCCAGCCCCTTCTCATGCCGCATTAATTCAATGGGTCCTCTTGAAGGCCTTGTCTCCAGTACTCCCCATCAGGCTAAGATGGGCGGAGAAGGGTAATTTAAGCCGGGAGCCAAGTGCTGCCAGCAGACAGGTGCTGGAGGAGAGAGGCGTTTGCCAAAGGTAAGCACCTCCTGTGGTTCCTCCAGGGTGGGTAGGTCATGGAGGACAGTGAGGTGACAAGGGCAGCAAGTAAGTGTAAGTGAGAGACTGGTGATGGGTGTTTGAGGTGTTGGGGATTAGCACATTATATTCAATGTAGTAGATAAGATGATAGAATGTAAAGTAGACTATATATGGGACAGGACAAGTGGAGAACAACTGACAGTGGTCTGTGGTTAATAGAATGGTACGTTTGGCACCTTTTTTTATCTTAATGCTTCCAGGTTGCGTAGCTGGACTTCAAACATGCACTAAGAACAGAGGGCGTGCTCCGTAAGCTACAAAGGAAATGTGTGAAGCAAAATCAAGTCATGTTGGTGTTTTTTAGACTTAAGTACATGTATACATGTAGTCTTCAGTGGTACCATATCCAAATGCAATTTCGACCAACTGATGACTCAACATAAGGCAATTGTGGTCTGTCTGGGCCGTCTGTCTACAGCTCCTCCATCCCCATACTTGACACACACAGCTATTACGGTCATCTAAGCTCTTCCTGTCTGCGAGCAGCAGGAAGGAAGGGCCAAGGAAACAACAGCAGGACCAACTGCCACTTTCTCCGGCCGGGGCAGGACAGGCCAGCTGACGCCGGTTAACTTTCCATTCTCATACTGCTTCCCTCATGGCTTCCGTCATTCCTCCCGTGCTCCCTCCCTCCCACTTCCCATTACCCGCTGTCTTAATATGACGCTTAATGAGGAGGCTTGTATACGGACGTGCTGCGCGCTGACCATCAGTCCTGGCGCCTGGAGGACGGGCATGCCCAAGCCGCTCCTCCTGGCACAGGTCAGAGATAAGCGCCTCCCCTGGAGCAGCAGGGGGGCCAAACGGCCTGATCCTGCCCACCAGATAGGCCACGGCACGCCGCCATTAATCCCGGCCTAGCGCTGGCAGCGGTGGCAGAAAAGTTTGATAACAGTTAATGAGATTCTCCACCTCCATACATCAGCGGTAAGACGCTGCCGCAGCCGCCACGGACTGAAGCGCCATCTGGTGGTCTAGCGGCGACGTCACGTCCACGTCATCAGCATGCAGGGAGCATGGGTTGTCTCCTTTCTGCAGAGAGCAGCCATTGCCGTCTGAGGACAACAACAGGCTGAGGCATCCCTATTTTTTAACTTGCTGTCAGGGGGACGCCATTGTTATTACATCTGAGGCGACATTCCTGCACCGAGGCCCCCTGCTGGCCAGTAGGGCTGTCCAGCGTCTGGCTCTGTGAAAGACACTGGATAGATCTATCATGGCATCCTTTGTTTGTAGAAGGTCACTACTATAGACAGCAAGGTCCTAATGGTACCTGAATACTCAGCCTCCAATGTGTTTGACATGAAAGGAAGATATTTCAGCATAGCTATTTCCATCCCTTTTATCTGGACAATGTTAGATGTGCCTTTTCTCTGGTTAGATGGCCAATGCAGTACAGTTTTCTTCTCAAAAGATGGAAATTCCTCAGAGAGATGGATAACGAACAGAATACCATTTTTTAAGTCCCGTTTGGGACGCAGGAAGTATTGTTTCCTTAGCTTTTTGTTTTACGTCATTTTGGTAATTTTGCCCAATACGCCTACAAAAAACATCTCAAAACACTCGAATTCACCAAGAAATATAAAAGGAGAGCAAACGAGTAAATGTGTACACGGTTTATTTAAAGAAAATTTAATCTCCATTCGGCGGAAATAAGTTCTGTTGATGGGGAGAGTTGTAATATGATGCCGATGCTGTTAATAATGGAACTGGCATCAGCAATAAGTGATGCCGTTGCTAGATGGGGCGGGTCACTTGTAACAGTTGAGATCATCAGCGTCACAACTGCATACCCCCTTCTATTCAAATAAACACAGATGCTGTTTGGTCTTCATTCTGACCATACACAATCCTTTTAGATCTTAATCATTTAGAGCATAACATTCTGAAACAAAAGGATAAGTATATTTCACCCCAAAATCTATATATGTAATTTTAATAACTTATCAAACGGTTAAATCTGCCCACCAATGGTCAGGGTCAGTCTGGTCAAAGTGCAGTTTGTTATGGATCAAGTAGCCGAGGGGTGCAACTGAGTGACCAAGGTTAAAACTAAATAGTGGTCAAGCTAGATGGGGACACACTGGTCTTGAAGAATTTAGTTCAGGTACAATTGGATGTGGTCTAAACGATTTAGAATCATGTTGAACAGCAGTAAATATGCATCTACCGACCTCGAATCGGAGGAGTTAATGTGTCCATTGATCTGACCCATATTCCATACCTTTGATTGTAACAGGACTTAACATATCATCAGCCTCTATCTGTCATGCATACCTTGATTATGATAATATTAACACGTTCTTCTCGTCCCATTCAGACCTGGACTTCGACTGTTTAGCCTCGTGGAAGGATGGATCAGACATGTTTATGTATGGCAGTTTTGCTTCACCTGGAATCACACAGAAGAATGACGTTTACCGATGTTTTGTAAGTATATAATGTACAAACAATGTACTACATAGGCATTATAATCACGAGGATTCATATAAAATACCTGGGAGGGGTATTACTGACAATAAAGCTAAATCTTTGTGCTTTCGCCATATTCAACATCAATGACAAACGCTTCTCAGAGAAAACCGAGAGAATCATTCAAGACGACCAGCATTTTGACAGGAAGGGGTTCGATATAAACGTGTGACACTTCACCAATAAGGTCTTCTTGTCCTTTCTCTCACCTTTTCGAAAGGGCTAAAATGGGAGTCACCTAAGTAAAGAGTGATCTTTACTGACCAGCGCCTATTGACTTTGACTTATCTCCCTGATTTCAACTGGCTTTTCGCTTTATCAACACAGAGGGAACCATGAAACACAATCTACTGACACAGATTCTCCTATACGTGTGACAGTACTTTGTGGATGATGTATTCTGCAATAAAAGCAGCTCTTGAATTCTCTCAAAAAGTCTTGCCCCGGTCATTGTCATCTGAGGCTATCACACCCACTCCAATTGTTTTGTGGTGTTTTTTTTTTCTCTTTACAATTTGTGTAGCTTTGTTGTATGCCGAATCATGTGTTCAGCGATTTATTTAAAATGGCAAAATCTGAAAACCCATTGATCTTCGGTAAATTTAAGGACTAGTCCTATGTCGGTCTGGGACCCTTGTCCCCTTGCCCACACCAATTATTTTTGTTGGTCCAATATTGCGTGCTGTTGGATATTGCGCAGGACAGTGTGCGAGTCGCACAATCTGCAAGGTGCCAAGAGCACCGCGGGCATTGTGGGGCTACAGCGTCCCGGATGTTTGACATGTCACGTGATTGATGTGACGTCAGAGGTTCCATATCGGAGGCCCTCACGACATAATCGTTATATCTAAAGTCGTGCCCGCTGATTGGACCAAGTCATAGTGGCCTCTTTGGTGATATTAGAAAATTCTGCCGCAAACTCACGTTTGATGGAAGAAAGAAAGCAATCAGCTTGTAAGGCCGACCAGCAGGGAGAGACAAGTGGACCTTCGCCCCTGATATTATTGAAAGTTGATGGAGAGAAGACCATAGGGTAGGTGCCCTAGTGGACCCACTAGATGGCGTCTCTGTGGGATAAATGTGGCAAAGCATTGACTTACTAGTGCAAGGACTTTGTACATTCCATCATGCTGAGCTGATATTGGGCGGCTGATATAACATGCAAAACTTGATGACAATAGTGATTTCAAGATGGAGATGTGTGCGGTAACATGTACGTCAAGTGCAGTGCTGAAAAATAGACTACACATTCCGTACATGTTACATATAGGCAAAACTGAAACTCACAAAGATTAAAAGGGTTCTAAGTGTTTAAATCATATTTGCCAGTGTTAAGAATAATCTTCTTACATGTATAATTGAATATTTACACTCTAGAGAGCATTGCTTCCTGTTTTGCTGGTCTTTGTACTCGTCCTTGCACTAGTGAGTCAATGCTTTGCCACATTTATCAGCAAAGTTTTTACTTGCTTCACATAGATATACACCTTACACATTATCTTCAGTTGACATGGACTCTATTACTTCTACAGATGTTCCAGATGCTTGGTACAGTGGTGTATCTTGCCATGTCAGCTGACGCCACCTGCCGGGGTCTGCGGTCACCACGGGACGGGCCACTGGTCATGGAGTTTACACAAGGTTAGTCATCTTTTCCCAACGTCATCACGTGCAACTTGTCGATTAGGGCACTACCACAGTCAATGATAATAGGCACCAAATGTCAGCAAGGACGGGAACAATACACGAGCTACATGTGTACAGATTAGTAGTACATGTAGTAAGAATATATACGAACTATCTATCAGTTGTGATACATTACACTTAGAATATTGTGTTGCTATTCTCTGCATCATATAACTTAATTTTGGCAATAGTTTCTTTCTGTTACACGAAGAAGGGAATCATCCTGTATAAAATGATAATCCATTAGACCTGGATACATGTTTATTGCTTTAGATTGATGACCATTGACATCCTTATCTATTCCATATTGCGATCTGTAATATGTTGTAGCAGTGTCACTTTGTACATACCCCCAGTAAAATAGGCCACCCCAGGCCTGTCTAGATGAGGAAACTTATCAAAGAGAACAAGGAAGGGGATTAGTATGAATGTCAGCCATATCCATCATGGGAGATGGCTTTATGAGGTTCCACAGGAGGTCCATACTGAGGGGTGGTGGGCAGGAATCGATGTTGTGTGCACACCACTTCTCAATCAATGCCATGTCAGTGACGATCCAGCCATTAAGCCAGAGGTAGTCGCCGTAAACCACTGGGGAGCTATATACTCAGATAAAGACTGTAAAGTCAGATTCCCTAAGTAGTAGCATGAAGGGGAATTTGTGCCAGGGCTTTCCGGATCGAGAAAGTGCTCAATTAGATTGACATTTCCTTTTCATTCCTTTTCACCAGCACTTAATATTTTTTAATCTACTTTGTCCAATATCGTACGTCTATTCGCATCAGCTTGATTTGTAACTAACTATTATTAGCTTTTAGCATGAAAGGGCCTTTAGAGGCTTCTATTCAATGTCTAGACATACGTTTCCATATAGTTTTGAAAATCACGCATATCAATGTCTGACATATGTCAGTGATATTAACCATTAAGAATGAATAACTGCTAAATGTATACCTGTTATATCATCCTATGTACAGACGTGTATGGGTGGCCTACACCTGCCTGTAGCTTCCCTTCCTGGTTCTCCGGTACCACGTGGCAGGACCTGTCAGGGAAGCACCTGTTTGTACCTGATTCTTCTGGAGAGAAGGTGACCATCGCCCATCGCCGCCACCCTCACAGCACACCTAGGGTACGACAGGCACTTAGATGTATCAACCCCCAGCCTCTGACGATGCCAGATAGGGACTTTGTCACCGTGAGCTACTCATCACAGGACTGGTGAGTATATCATGGAGCCCGTTCAGTTGTCGATTGTCTGATAAGCCCAATTCCATACATATGGGCACATACTTGTCCGTTGATATTGTCCCTGAACTTTTGGGTCTGAAAGTACCACATCTTTGACAATCAGTGTACATGTACAATAGGTTCTTGTTGTAAATCCGGACACAAGTCGTAACATCTTGCACAGAATTTGAAAATAATCCAAAATGTGTTGGATATCAAGTGATGCATCAATCTATATTTCTGATATTTTATTCAATATGTTTGAGTTGTATTCGTATATACCGATGGTTTCCTAGTATTCTAAGTGAACCCTGTCTCATTTTGAAAGACTTGCATTATCTTCGAGTCAGGTAGATCTATATGTATACATATATTTGCCCTTCTGCGAATGTAAGTAAAAAAAAAAAAAAAGAAAAAAAAAAAAAGAAGGGTATTTGAAGTCGTCAGTGATTTACAGTACAGAGGTCCGACTTGTTCTTCCGACTGGTGTGAGATTGTTTTGTCTCGGCACCATGTAGCTGTGACATTCAGACTCTCTCTCATGTAAAATAGTTGGGATGGTACAGTACTCTATGGCCCCAGTCCTTTAGGTCCTATCTGTTTTCATTCGGCCATTTACACCGAAGCTGATGGCAGTATATGTAGCGAAAGTACCCTTCCAACATAACACTTTCAAAGGCAAGATTTATGTTGTTTTTTTTTATTATTTCAATATCAGTGTAATCATTGTGTAAGATTAGTTGGTTATCCCTGTCTCTATATGAGCCTGTGCTGTTCAACTGTATATTGGGCATCATACAGTAATGCTTCCCTGTGGGATTCGTGTTATCAACTATCATCATTATAACACAGGCAACACTCTTTGATGTTACTCCCCGATGTCTCCATGGCATCTTAGAGACACATGCCCTACTTCCTAGACTGTGCTCTCCTAGAAGTAATGTTAACCCACCACCCTCTTCACCCCAGTGTTCCAGACTCTCCATGCCCAATTATCTGTATACAACGCGCCCTCAACATGCCATCCACAATCTGCCAATTGCCTACACTATACTCACATTACTTCATGGGTACTGCTGATAGACGGCAGCCTATAGATAGGCCCAGGACGTGAGATACCATGTAGGTCAGGGTCGCTATCGCCTATCCTACCCTGTTGTTCGGTCAATAAAGTACTTAGTTCGTTATACACGAACAGATACGTTGCTAAAGCTGAGCCATTAGAGAGGTTGAGATCACGACGTGTGCGGAACGTGTACATCTAGATTAGAATGATTGGAAATGGTAGGCTAGACGTTGCCGTAGGCAAATCTTAACCTCTCTATTGTCTCCTCTGCCCTAAAGCACACAGCCGTCTGGAATACCTACCTGGGCCTATGTGTGAAGGGTTACTCAGAGTAGCTCATAAATAGAAGAAAGAGCCAATAGACGAGTCGACAGAGTCGTGAAAATGAGCCTGTGTAGGCACCGAAGCGTCCACCCTCCTCCCCACCCCTCCACCCCACCCACACACCCAAGCTCTCACCCTTTCTCTCGCTCTCACGGCCGGATCAATTTAAGGAAAATCCATAGGACCATTTACAGTCGACAATTACCAAGATGACGCTGGTCGGCGCTGCGTTAGCCCGACCTGCGACTCCTATCGACGCCGGCGCCGATTTCATTCGGCACTGGCGGAAATGAGGTGCGAGAGTTCGCGCGAGATGACACGGTGACTGACCCAGTTAATGGGCGGGGCTAATTAAACATTCATAGAGGGAACTGCTCGCCGAGTTGCTCTCTGTGTTGACGCCTAGCGGCTTGATTCCGGCTTTCTTATCTTTGCACGAAGGGTAGTTGGGCAGTGGTGAAATGGTCGAGAGAGGACAGTGAGGGGTCAAGGTGGAGAGGGATAACTTTAAAAGGGGGCTAACCAAGGCTGCATATTTGATGCTATTTGGCGACTGTCCCGGTCTAATTTGAGTGGACACAATCGTGTTGGCCCTGTCACAGGGGGGTCGGGATTGTCCCCTCTCTCCATCTAACACGACCTGATGTGTCCTGAGGGCCCCTGAGGGAGGACCTCACAATCTGTTAACCTCTTATGCTGCATTCTAAAGGATGTGTGAGCAACCGCATTGAAGGCTAATAACACTAAAGCTTCAGATGGTGCACAGACCTCACGTACCCCTGATGATCGGGCCAACTGCGCGCCCTACCACGCAGCAAACCGACTGTGAGCCGCTCATGAGTGGGTCATTGTAGTCACACAAAGTCACTTAAATCCATGTAAATACCAGCTTTCAGTGCCCTGGACCCTAATACACATGGACATACAGCTTTAAGATGGGTAGACTGCGTAGAGGCTGGCCTGACAAATGTCCAGTAAACCGACACAATAAATCAGCCAGATCCTGGTTGCAGGTCCATTGTTGTTGCTGACAGCCCAATTTCTGGCGGCCCAGAACGCCCAGTCTTGTCGGGGCCAAACTCTGATCCTTGCCGGAGCTTGTTCCGTCATGAGCCCCGCTCAAACCACCTCCCCTCACCCCCCCCCCCCGATACGACCCCCTCAACCAGCTGAAATAAGCTTTACATTATTTCCATGGAAATTCCGCCGCTCTAAGACGAGCGATCAATCAAAATGGCGGCGTGTAAAGGGTCCCGGATGGACTTTGACCCCATGACCTCTAATTCCTTTGTGCCTGCTCTGCGCATGCACACGGGATGCTAGCGTTCCGGCTGTGTCGCTGTTGGCCTGGTGACGATAACGGTCACGGGCTGTAGGGAAAGGGCGATATTTCATTTTAACCGCCGGCATGATATCTACTGAAATGCTCTCTCCCAGGTTCTTTGGTTAAGCCTTGCTGGCGCCAAATAGGTAATTAGGGGGTCTATTTGAACTCGGCACCGAGCCAGTACAACGCCACCTTATTGGTGTCTTAAAATTGCCTGAAGCCTATTTCCTTAAAGAGCTTTGCTGCGTATCATTCAAGAAGAAACTCCTCTGGGGATTCTCACCGTTAATGGTCCGTTATGACCCCCGGATCGTTAGTTAAGCGTGTGGCATGAAGCGGTACCGACCTATTATGTAAACAACGTCAAGGCCTACGTCAACATGACGTGTAAATCAAACATTAGCTTCTGCTAACGAGAGGATAGGGGATCAATTGTTGGCAATGCTGAGGAGGGTGTATGATCATGGTGTGTGGGTCTACCTAGGGCTGCGTGTGTGTGATGTATGTTATTGTGTCTGTCTCTGGGCGGATCCCTAGGCGCACGTTGGACCCCGTAGTGGTTGATCGGACACCGATAATGGTGGCACACCACAGAGATGGCTGGCTGATCGTGCCCCGATATCAGGCTCCCTGCTGTGCCTGGCTCCAGTCTTGGCGCCCAGATGTATTCACCCCTGCCGCCCCCTGTGGTATTTTCCCTCGAATACCACACTCTGTATACATACCCTCACTATTGGTATATGTATGTTGTCATTTCTAGATTGAAAAGAAAGGAAATTTCCCCTCGATTTGAAAGTTACAGACTTCTCTATCAACATGTGTTGCATACACGGATAGAATTGATCGCTTTCTCGCCCAGCGATGTCTTCGCATAGCTTAGAAAGTCTGGATACAGGGAATTACGGGATAAGTTAAATACTTATGATATATAGCCTACTCATATATTTAGACAGCTTCCAAACCCTTAGCACGGAACCTCAGTACACAAAGGTTCTACAAATATGTTGGCCTGTTGATGATAAATGATGTTTTCCAGTGATACTGATTTTCTTTTGTATAATGTTATTTCTAACAAGACATTTTCTCTTTTTCCTCTTTCAGTTCCTCCCACTATCAATGTGTCAAGATCGTCCGACGTCATACCCATATACTGGAGGTATATAGTGGTAGGTGAAAGCTGATCAATTATTCTCATTATATAACAGGCACTTAATACTCTAGTCTTAACAATCTGACTCCACAAGAGTCTTTTTGTATTGGGGTTGGGGAGTTACATGATAAACATCATTAATATATCAGTGACCATCCTCCCGCTGTTGGATGAGGCTTTAGTATAAGGGTAGCTGTGGTAATCTATCATTAAATATGATGATGATTTATGGTATAATAAGCACACAGAGTATGCATGACCCTACAGCAACCGCCACATCCCCCCCCCCCCAAGCGGATCATTATGCCCCAAACTCCTCTGTCTCTTACGTTGCGATTAGAGTTACTTAAATATTGATACACATCAGGGAAATAGAAGCCGCCCACTGCTGGATGAGTTGGTAGACCGCTCAATGACATTTATGTATCTTTAGCCCACTTAAAAACAGGTCGATATCATAGTGCCTCGACATAAATTGATCTAATCTAATATCTGAGCAGCCATGGAGTATGCGATTAACACCCACTTGTCGTTTATGATTCTAATAGGTTTCTATAAATGATCCCTATTGTGTTTTTTTCTTGTGCAGGGGGCAGCATAGATCCTGAGGCAGAGACATGTACTGACAGTCACTTTAAAGAGAACAAAAAACATGTCATTTATCGTGAGTATCTCTTTTCAATACCTTTTAGCTCTAATTGCATGTTTGTCAAAACCGTTGTAACCGATTACTGACCTCAAAAGGGTAAGGCCTAAAATAAAAGGTGTGTTTCCAGTTACATGAACTGAAATGCTAGGGTCTGTAGGTCGGTTTTTTTTTTTGTTTTTTTTTAATTTTCTTTTTTGGTGCTATGCTGGGTGGGGAGAGATTTCAAGGCGAATCTGAAAGGATACATGTGGCTATTATAGTCCGACAATATATAAGGGAGTGGTAATTATTTATCAACAAAGGGGGGTTGGGGGCATAAAAGTTTTGGAAGGGAGCATAAAAAATCTTTGCGCCTCCACATGAAAACCCACAACCTAGATAATAACAAGTCATGGCCTAAGCCAAATAAATAGTGTATTAGGCAACCCTTAAAAAATATGTTTGTTTCCTGTCCAGAGGCCTGGTGGATTTTTTTTTTGGTGAGAATGGGACATTTTTTCCTGAGTTATAATTCTTTTTTGTCGTCCATGATTGCTTATGATGTTCGTGACAAAAAAAAATGTTTGGACTCCCTCACTCCGGACAGGAAATAGACATATTTTTAAGGGTGGCCTTATGGCCTCTATTGGTATTGGTACTATGGTCTTGTCCAAAAAAAAAGAAAATAAAAAGAAGAAATATCAGCCCTGTTTTGCTAGGGTCGGTCGGGCAACTGGAAACAAACCTTTTTTGTTGGCCTAAGATCGTGAACGCAATGCCATGAATATTCTAAAGAATAGAATCATTCCTTGTGGGAAACGGCATAGGTTATGAGTATTATGAGGCCAGGAAGTCATTTCTCAAACCCAAAGATTACAGCCCCCTGAAATCGTACCGACCTTGCCATGATCGTAAGGGAATTCTTAGGTACACAGGGTCAATCACTATGAGTGGTACAGACATAGAGGGAAAAAGCATGCACCTGAATAGGCAATCGTAAGTAATACATGATCACCCAGGGTCAATCACTATGATTGGACTGGATCGTAGGGGTGGTTGAAATCGGAAGGAGAGGGGTAGCATCGTAGCGTTTGAGAAATGGCTAGCAGGTTAACTGTATACAAGTAATACTCTGGGTTCCGGAGGGGGATACTGAGTAGTATAGCCCTTTGGGAGTTGGGGGCAGGTACAATAAGTACTGCACAATGCTTCGGGGTCTTTGGGGTGGGTGTAGTGAGTAGTAAGATATTTAAGGGTGAGGCGGGTAGTGAGTAGTACATATGTATACATAATGCTATGAGGTTAGGTACAGGTAATTATTCTTCTGTTTTGAGGGTTAGGGCAGGTGTTGTGAGTAGTATAATACTCTGGGGTTTGTTATGGGGTAGTGAGTTGTATAGCGCTTAGGGGTTTTGTGCAGGTGCTGTGAGTAGTATAATGCTTTGAGATTTGGAGCGGGAGTATAGTGGGTAGCTTTGGTTGTTTCTTCTTTCTTTTTGCGGGGACCTGTAGTGAATAGTATAGCCCTTAGGCGGTTTAGGCAGGTGCAGTGAGGAATACAATGCTTAATGCTTTGGGGTATTTTGTAGGGGTAGTGAGTGGTCTAGCCCTTTTGTGATTTAGGGCAGATGTAGTGAGTAAAATGTTTAGGGTCTAGGACAGGTGTAGTGAGTAGTATAATGCTTTGTGAATAAGTGAGTAGTATAATGCTTTGGGACTAAGGCCGATGTAGTGAGTAGTATAATGCTTTGGGACTTAGGGCAGATATAGTGAGTAGTATAATGCTTTGGAGTTTGGGACAGATGTAGTACGTAGTATAAACAAAGGGTTTAGGGTATAATATGAAGTAACAACCCTGTATGGGGAACATCCTAGCAAGGACCACTTCAATCCACTTGTTTCCGTGTGTGTAAATTCTCACCAATAAATGGAGAGAATAATATATGAATACCAATATCCATACAGAAGCTTTAAGGGTCACGGCAGGACACAGGTTACGTATAAGGGAGATTTTGGGACACCAACTCGGAAGCGTAATGTAATTGGTCCAGATTTATCCCTATGCCTTTCACCTCTGTGCATTGAAGTAAATCCACTAAAGACAAATTGTAGTGACCTGATTGGCCCCCGCCCGTCAGTCACGTGGCCAGAGTAGCCAATCAGGTTCTTCAACAGCTGATACATACAAGCAGGGATGAGACTTAGGTCGCGTAATCTCCATACAAATGCCATCCCTGGACTAATCCTGGCTAATTGCAACAGCATCTCTGCAAGATTCATTTCTCACTCAGCTTAAGGTTATCCGAATCATGTACCTCCCCTTCCAAATAGGGTATCTCCTCTCATCCCTAATTAGGCAAAGTTGTCAGGGATACCTCTGGGTGATGGCCATTTTATGACTGTTTCAAGATGTTTTCAAGAGTTATCGTCTGGCTTGAAAACTTTAGAAACAAATGCTACTTTAAACACGAGCCGACTACTGCCGTCGCATAGAGTTAGACACATAAGTACCGAGCACAGAAAGTTTATTTTTATCAATGTCGAGGTGGTTTTTATTTCCAACAGAACTGGAAGACCTTGAATTTGATTATCATGGGCAACATAAAACATATCAACCATTCGTCATTGGAAAACATATAACTGCTGGTTGTTGTGACGTCTATGACTCGGACTTTCCTCTATCTAATCCATTGTTTTATTACTTTTCAGCACGGTCACTACACGGCATTCAATGTCCATATAAGGGAAGGTATCGAGTGACGTCAGAGACGACATCCGACTGCAGGATTGATGTGGTCACCAGTTGTAGCACGCCCTCACAACTAGATATAGTATCATCATGTGTATCTAAACCAGGTACATATACAGGTACTTATGGATCTCTTAAAGAACAGTCTCGGTGTTGTTTCGTGACGGTACTGTGGAGCTTTCATATTCTATACTCCTGTCATGATTCATATATGCATTATTATGGGACTGAGTAGAACACTATTACTTTATGGGATATAGTCCGTAATACAACATACATGACAATTCTGTTGCGACAATATGATAACACCTGTAAACCTAATCCCACGTGTGTGTTTTGAAATGTGTGTGTTTCATGTCTTGGACTAGAATAAACGGGTCCCTTTCCATCACTGCATGTGCTTACAAGTAGAGACTAGTCAACTGGGGTAAAGGTACAAATAGGAAGTAGTATCCTGATGAGGCAGTAGTATCCTGATGAGCTGCTCATTGCGGCCTTCTGTGGGTAAGGCGCAGCTCACGAGCAGCTCAATATTGCCACATTATATCGAGCAGCTCCCTTTGACGCCATACAGCCTCTTCCAGATCCATGCCCTCATTTTGGGTAATCGTATCTGTGACGCCATCTGTCGCCGAAGACATCGGATCCTGTCGAATTATGACTCGCAGTGAAGGGTGTAAATCCAATAGGCTAGACGCTGAATGAGACCCAGTATACTTATTACCACTGATGCCTTCGTAGGGCAGATTCTTGCGGCAACTGATGCCGTAATACGCCGCTCATGAGCGCCCCCTGTCGTGTTGACAAGTGGGACATGGGGGACAAGTTGAGATCATCACCTGTCGTGTAGCTAATTGAAAAAGATCCACGTGAATGGCTGGGTGTTGGTGGTAGTGGGTGGAGGGGGTTATAGGGGGCACTGTGGAGAGTCAGACGTGTTTGTGACTTCATTGGATAACAGCTGTGGATTTGGTTATTTCCATATCTGTCCCATGGGGCTAGTTCAGTTGCTGCTGTCAACCTATTTGATGCAATGTTTCTGTTAGATCTCGCTGTGATCTGAATGCTTTGCTGATAAAATCCGTTTCTTTTGCTGTGTTCTGACCCCTCTGTAATAGTAAATTCTATCTAACATACTAGTATGTATAGGGGGCGCGACAGGCAGGGGGAGAATAGAAATATCCACAGAGAGAAGCAGAGGGACAGCTGGATCATAGAAAGAGTGTAATTAAACGATTTGTAAACCTCACAAGAGCAATATCACATCGAAGGCTCCTCTGTGGAACGATGAGGGATTGATGTAAAATTGTGTAATGAAAACTGAAAGAAATACATGTACGAGTAGAAAAAAAAAAGATTGAGTTTCTATCCATCCCTTGAGTTATTGAGGCCCAACATGAAAACAATATAATCCGAATCAAATCGCCCTGTCGGGGATATTCAACCAGTTCCAATTCATGAATTTCGAATCAGCAAACCGAATTCGGCCGGCCGTTGGGGCGCTAGGCTAGTTTCCCCCATGCCCGCCTGTAGCCAGTGGCGCTGCATACTAATTGTGGAGCATGGTGATTTGTCAACACTGGCTGGTAAGATGACACTGCGGCCCCACGTGGCCCACAGTTTATTCCCAGTCTCCTACCGTTGGTTACTCCTCTTTTTCTCTAAACCCCAACCCTCCTCATTTGGCGTTACACACTGGGATGTCTATAGTTTCAGCATAAACCAGCCCCTTTCCCACCCTATAGCCCTAGTTAGGCAATTAGGCCCTTCCAAGTCCATGTATACATTGCCGAGCCGTCTGTTTGCTGAGGCTGCTATGTAAAGGTATTCTTTGCCATCGCACCTTGCCCTGATTTAATTACACCAGGCCTGTGCCCCTAGTCATGCTGGAATTTATTTGTACATAATTGAGACGGGCCCCCGCCCCTATCCCCATCTGCCAGGCGGTCCTAAATATTGTGGCCCGTCAGTGGGTGGGGCTGGCCGACATCCTAACAAGTGTAGAATTGGCTTAGCGCCTTGATAGGACAACCCGGACAGGCGGCTTTCTACCAATCATTCCCGTTACCATTCTACCTTAATGCAAGATGGCGGTTGTCACCTCACCCAAGAAAGGACATTGTGGGCAGCCAGAGATAGACTGTGGGTTTATTGTGCACCTAATAAAGAAAAAGTGTACGTAGATGTAAGCATGTCGTTATGTTTGTCATCCTCTTTTATGTGCAGCCCAAGGCAGAATAAACGAATACGTTTACGCCAAGGTCCTGTGTTCAAAGTGTTTCCCGCGCAAACCTAATATGTCGTCTGCTCTGCGTGGGACAGGCTTTGATGGAGTTAGTCATCCCGGGGTCACGGCCCCTCCCAATCAAATCTGTGTCCTACTTGTATGAATCCACCTTTGTTATACTCTGTGCTAACATTAGACGTCTCTGGTATCTCTTCCAGTGTCCCGCCTGGAGTGTCTGCAGACGTGGACTGAGGGTGAACGGAAGTTCCTTATAGCGCGGGAGCTGGACACAGACTCATCCACAGCTAACTGCTTTGTAAGTTGTCTCTTCTAATACATTGCACCATAGGTTTCAGTGTTGCGACACAAGTTTCTCTCAGCTGTTATAATTATAGAAAAGGAGAGCAGTTGGATTTACGCATACAACCATCAAAAGAGATAGGGCATGGGATTGGGTTAGCCAAACTATTGAAATTCTTTGAATTGCTTTGCACAAGAGCAAAGTCCCTTGTCATATGTTCGGATCTACATTAGCAAGAGAACATATTGCAATGAGAAGTAAGCCTTCTAAGTTTTAGGTTACTGCAAACAGGACAGATGTACATGCACGAATAAGATTCCTGTCATAGAGGTGGTCATGAATCAGATGATTCCCGATTGTGTATAAATTATGGTGGTTGCGACTCAAGGAGCAGAAACAATCAAAGTTGGTACTTTAGACGCCAATACCCTGTGTTAAATATACATAGATTCTATCGAGGAGTCTCACCATTTAAGGCGTTCGTACCTTGTATTCTTACACACGGCGAGGTATTGTCCCTGATTCACATTGAATACCAAATGCAATGTCAATCCTTTATTCACAGGATACACATAGTCACGTTCATGCTTTTGAGTGAGAAAATCCAATATACAATTCGCTTAGATGTACTTTTTTTTTATCAATCTAAACTTTTAATTGACCAAACAAGATATTACATAGGACATTCCTGAAAAACCTTGTGGATGTGCATTGATACTGGTCAATAAAGTTCATGATAGCATCATCAGTAAACTGTTAGAGGGATGCTACCAATAAATATGAAGAAAACAAAGGTGAAACAGTTTGTGAACTAGATAACGGTTAATGCTGAGAAATGGCAGGCAACAATCAATATACATTTAACAAGTTTAGAAAAAGGAAGAAAAAGAAAGGAAGAAGGAAAAAGTGCTGTCTATCAAAAGGATTAAGTTATGTTGGTATAGAAGCCACCATAAAGGTTTTGGCTGAATTTTTTAAAGATACCATAATCCTCCATATTTCTTTCCTGTACACTCAATGCATTCCAGGCCTAAGCACTTAAAACCATGGGAGAATTTGCAAACACTGTACACTTGAGAATAGGGTAGCATAATACAGGGGCTTGGTTTAGTCTAGTGGGTCTGACTACAGGTTTGACGTATTGTGCATGTTTAGATCTCTTGTGTGCAAATGTTTTTATGTGAAATAATCTTCTCATTTCAAGGGTAGGGAGAGAGGCATTTTTGTGGGTCTGAGCTGTGCGGGTGAGAATATGAAGGGATAAACAAGTTTTAATGCATTTATTCTGTAAGCATTGCAATTCCTCCAGGTTAGAGTTGCTGGCACCCATATATAATATATCACAATAGTCTATGATAGGTAACATATAACTTTTGTAAATTTTCAGTCTGATATCATCAGACATGTACTTTCTAGTTTTATACAATGAAAAAGACTTATGATGTAATCTATTAATAATATTTCTAACATAATGTCATATTAAAATTCAATTCCTGGTCTAAGATAACGCCAAGATATATGTAAGAGATAACATGTTTTAAAGTATTTCCATTTAATTTGATTTTGGGTTTTCTTATATTCTCCAATTTTGTTTTGATGCAAATATCATGATTTTGGTTTTAGATTCATTAATAGTAAGTTTATTTTTTGATGACCAATGAAAGAAACCATCTAGAGCAGTGGTTAGAGTAGCCGAAATTTATATCAATTGATCTTCCCGAGGCATATAGGACAGAATCGTCCGCATACAGCATTGTGGTATGGATATCATCAGTCTGAATACAATCATTAATATATAGTAAGAAAAAGAGAGGACCTAATATGGAGCCTTGTGGTACCCCACATACCAAAGGTAAATTAGTAGACTTACAGTGGTTAGCAATGGAGCATTGTTGGCGACGTGACAAATAATTTTCAATCAGAGTCAGGTTTCTATTTCTTATGCCATATTGCTCTAATTTATCTAGGAGTATTGTGTAGTTGACTGAGTCGAAGGCGTTTTTTATATCAATAAAAGCTGCTAGTGTAATATCTCCACAGTTCCTATTTTCTAGGACATCATCTACAAATTTTGAGATTGAGTCTTCTTTCGGTAGCCCCCTTGGTTTTTGGATCAAATTGAATTCAATTCTAAGTGATTTGAGATGGCAGTATGAATACGTCTTTCTAATCTTTCCTGGGACTGGTAGGATACTAATTGGTCTATAATTCGATACATTGGTAGGAACCCCCCCCCCTTGGGGAGCGGTGTGACTGTAGCTATTTTCCAAGTATCAGGTTTTTCTCCAGTTTCTACACACAGCCTGATAATTCTTGTAAATTTGTTGGGCATATGTATACAGGTAGCTTTGAATATGTTAGTGGGTAAATACTGCAGGGCTGAGGACTTAGAAGTATCAATTTCTTTAACACACTTTAAGATCTCATCATCAGTAAAGTATAAATCGGGCATGTCTTCTATGCATCTTTCACCCTGAAACTCATAGGGAATATGATAAGCAGAGGCAAGTTTGGACCAATCTCAGCATAGAACTTATTAATAAATTTAGAGGTATTTTCCATTGTAATACATTCACCGCCATCATTAACTAAGTTAATGTTATTTGACTTATTGTTACCAGAAGGTAGGATATCCTTAATAGTGGTCCAGAATCGCTTGGAGTCTTTGACATGTGTGTCTGCCAAGTTTTTATAATAGTTTTCTCTTGCAGTGTTAACTTCATTATTAACAGTGTTCCTTAAAATTCTGGCATCATGCCATTTTATAATGGATAAAGATATTCTAGCTTCTTTAAAGGCTACATTTTTGTCATCGATACGTTCTAGAAGATAGTTTGTCATCCATGGTGAAGGTTTATCTTGGACTTTGAAACACTTGACAGGGCATTGTATATCTAGCATACGTTTGAGTAAGTTTTCAAAAATGTCCCAACATTCCTGTACGTCCATACAATTATCAAAATATGTCCAGTCACAGTTTTCAAAATCATTTAACAGCTGATTTAAGTCAAAATTATGATAAGATCTTCCAAAAAACTTTCTAAAAGATTTTTTAACTTTAGGACACCCTTAGATAATGTGGACTGGAAGATGATCAATAATGTGTATGTTCAGAGGGCCAGCTCATACAATATCATTACAATTTGTAAATATTAGGTCAATGCAAGTGTTAGTGCCAGAAGATGTAGTAACATTTTTAACAACCTGTTTTAGATGATACAAGTCCATAATTTCATACAAGAGGTTCTTTTCATTAGAATCTTGTAAAGTATTGACATTAAAGTCACCAATGACATACAAGTCGAAGTTATCTATATTATCAATTTGTAAAAATAAGGCCCTGAAAGTATCACAAAAAAATTGTACTGATCCATTTGGGGTCTATAGACATTACATATGATTGAATGTTTCTCTACATCTTTTACTGACAATAACCATTGGACTTCAATTTTTGCATTGCACCGATTCAGATTTTTAAACTTGTCTATTGAGCAGGTAACGCCTTCATCTACGTATGCACAGAGCCCCCCTCCCCTAAATAAGCTTATTCTATCCTGTCAAAACATATTGTACCTAGGAAATGTATACAGACTATTGTCATCACAGTCATTTAGCCAAGTTTCAGAGAGTAAAACAATATCAATATTTAGGTTACTGAGTTCCTTGTTAACATTTACAATTTTGTTTCTGATGCTTCTAGCATTTAAGTGGACAACTGAGAAACCTTTTTTGAAGTCTGGAATGTTAACCATTGATATGTTCCTTGAGTGCGCTTACAAAACACTGTATTAGGGTATTGTTATATATAATATCATATAGCACGGTACAACATAGATATAACAGGGAGATAGAATGCACGGAGACATGAGGAGCAGAGTAAAGAAAAAAATGATAAGAATACCCTGAGTCCCTCCCCTCTAGCAAGGGTCTGCGGCTTCAAAGGCCAACCATGCTGTATAATGTGTAGATATCAATCTAAGACAGGCCCAGTTTGTGTTCCTACAACATTTCAATAATCACACAGCCTTTCCAATGTTGATCTATCATACCAAGACAACACTTAAAAACTATTCATTTCATGAACACAATACCATGTAATTCGATTTACAATCACGATGAAAAAGTGCCAGCACGACGATGCAATCTGTCAGATGTTGTCTGTACTGCTGTAATCTGACGTTTGTCCATTTATCAGTCCCATTCACAAGAAAAAAGGTGAGGATTGGGCCTAGCCTAGGGACGATGTGTCCCCTGCATTGGGTGATTGATGACATGGGAAGTAACAGTAGGAACCACATGCCCTACTCCTTGTAATCCACAATCTCGGCAAGAAACCCAATTCTCGCGAATGCAACCCTTCTGAATATTCCTTTAGCAATGGTCTTCTCCCCCTTTTGGTGCTTGATCTGAAAGTCGCCGAATCATCCTATGCTTCGTGGAACACTCCAATTTTCATTGGTAAAGGTTGTTGGCAATAAGATATGATTTCAGGCGGCATGGGCGGGTGGGAGAAGTTTTGAGAGGAGAGAGGGGGCAATTACATGTTCGCGAATTGATGGTGATGTTGGGGATTTGTAGCCGACTGTAGGGACAGGAGTGCAGTCAGCCTGCTTGGTGAAGAGGAGGAAAATTAGCATAATGAGTCCCTGTTGACCCGTTCTCCCCTGCCATCCTCCCTAATGCTGCTCACAAATGCATTGACACGAACCCTAAGACAATCCCATCCGCTACCCGCCCCACCAAATTAAGTGTATTTACTCCTCCAGTTGCCATCCATCAAAAACCCTTCACTGCACTACCGGAAGTCGTGAACCCACCCCCTACGCAGCTTCCGGCCGCTGTCAGCATCCCTTTCAGAAGTGATATTTGGAATGAAATGCAAATAATCGTGATTTGCGTTTAGATGTAGATCTTCCCTCTTTTTGGTGGATCAAAAACACTAGCCATGATTTCCATACGGAGAGGTTTTCTCGCGGACACAACCTCTATTTGAATGTTACCTAATGAATTGGATTTCCCTTGGGAATTCAACTATTGTCACTTGTTTATTCTTAGTTTTGCAATGAGTCTTCTCTTATTTTTCTTGGTTCTCCCCACCTCTGTGGGATACTACTTGGAATTTACTTTTTCTTTCCTTGTAATGTTGTCTAGAACACAATGAAATAAATCTGGTGGAAGAGGAAAAACTCCACCCATTCAAATTGAATTATGCTCGGTGCAATCTACCCTCACCATCGCCTAAATAAGTTCCCGATTTCTGCTTGCAATAAGGAGGGGGCTGGAAAGTTTGGCAGTGACTTTAGTGCTTCATGTAACACAATTGTGTTGCTATTCATTGTGGCTTTATTTCCCGGACATCGTCAGATTATGTAGCTTCGAAGTTTTGAAGTATGAAAAACTGAGTTAGATCCTATTCATGTACTCTTGTAGGGCGTGTAACCTACGGTTTTATGCGCTTTTTTTGTTGTTTTTTGTTGTTGCTTTTTTGTATCCTTTGTATATTGACGTTACTATTTCGTGTGTTGTTTTGCAGACATTTAAGGAGTTGGACGGTCTTATTGAGTTCTCCACGGATAGAAGGTGTAACCGTGGAGCCCCCTTCCTACTGGAGGACGGCCTCACCTACACATTGGATAGCTTCCCAGGTGAGTCTGGTGCCAACCAGTCGTGTCCTGTACGCCACACTGGTCATCTTTAGAGGCCTGCTTAGGGTAGGGGTAGAGTGAGACATCAATACCTGTACTCATCCTCATCTCAAATCACTTCCTGTTATGATGGTTCCCAGCTAACGTATATATACACCTTACTTCCTAACCCCACATGGGGCACAGGCTAGCTGGCGCCTGAGATGATTTAATAGATTATGGGGAAGCTGTCTATACTGAATATCTATAGCATATCCCAACAGACCTAACTAAACATGTAGCTATAGAAGCTGTTTTACACCTGTTGTACCGTGCAAAAATATTGTGAAACTTCTGCTTGATACCTAGACCATACAGAAGTGTCCAATGTGATATCCATTTTCTCCATTGCACAAATTCAAACCCTGACCCATAGAGAAGCTGAGAAATGTGTCCTTCACACAGGGATTGTTTTTGGATATTGAAATATGGTCCTCCCATAACACGTCAGAACCTATTCAATCGGTTTTATCTTATGCTGGGGAACACTGGAAAAAACAAACCTGTAATGCATCAATTATCCCCATTACTCTGATGAACAGCTCGTAATTAAAACCAGTATGTATACGTCAATGAATTTACTTGATAAGAAATACGTATTTACTCTAAACACTTGTCAAGAGTCTCATAAAAAAACATGCCAATACTGCAGACAGTCCTGTATTGCTTGTAACACCATGCAATTACAAAAGTACGGAGCCCTGGAGGTGACATGGTCATCTTTTTTTCTCACATACTATGCAACACTTTTTCTAACATTTGTTTTCTGGAGTTAACAAATATCCAGAGATATTTCTTTAGATAACGATTATCCCAGGATGTTTGATATCTCTGGATATTATTTATTTTGAGATAACAATTATCCCAGGATATTTGTGATCTTGAGATAATGAATATGCAGAGATATTTCGTATATGGGGATAAGGATTATCCCATGATATTCATTATCAATAGATATTCCTTATCTGGGGATAATAATTTTCCCAGGATGTTTGTTATCTATAGATAATCCTTTATGAAATCTGGGAATAACGATTATCCCGGGATATTTCTTTTCTCTGGATATAATTTTTCTGAAGATAACAATTATCCCAGGATATTTGTTATCTTGAGATAACAATTATCCTGAAATATTTGTTATCTGGAGATAACAAATATTTATAATATATACAGATAATTATAACATGTGGAATAGAACTTCTATCATTATGCCCTGCATTGCAGCATCCTCTTCCTACACTCCAATGTGATCCACCTTTCCCCTACCTTCCACCATTCCCCTGCCTTCGACAACTCCCCTGCCTCCCTCTACTCCCCTGCCTCCCTCTACTCCCCTGTCTACTTTCAGTCCCCTGCCTCCTACCAGTCCTCTACCTATACCTGCATCCCCCTGTCTACCTCTACTCCCCTGCCAGCCTCCAATCCCCTGTCTACCTTCACTCTCCTGTCTATCCCCAAGTCCCTTCCATCCTCCAGCCCACTTACTACCTCCAGGCACCTGTCTACCTCCAGCCCCCTGTTTTCCTTCGTTCTCTGGCTACTCCACTCCCCTGTCAAGCTCCAGTCCCCTGCCTACCTAGAGTCCTCTGTCGACTCCAGTCCCCTACCAACCTCCAGTCCCCTGTCTACCTCCAGTCCCCTGTCAACCTCCAATCCCCTATCTACCTTCACTCCCCTCTCTATCCCCACGTCCCTTCCATCCTCCAGCCCCCTTTCTACCTCCAGGCACCTGTCTACCTCCAGCCCCCTGTCTACCTCTAGTCCCCTGTCTACCTTCAGTCCCCTGTCTTACCACACTTCCCTGTATACCTCCAGCCCACTGTCTACCTGTAGTCCCAATGTCAACCTGTAGTCCCCCTATCTACCTCCAGCCTCCCTGTCTACCTCCAGGCCCCCTGTCTACCTCCAGTCCCGTGTCTACCTCTAGTCCCCTGTCTACCTTCAGTCCCCAGTCTCACCACACTTCCCTGCCATCCTCCAGCCCCTGACTACCTCCAGTCCCATGTCTTACCACACTTCCCTGTATACCTCCAGCCCCCTGTCTACCTGTAGTCCCCCTGTCTACCTCCAGCCTCCCTGTCTACCTCCAGCCTCCCTGTCTACCTCCATGCCCCCTGTCTACCTCCAGGCCCCCTGTCTACCTTCAGCCCCCTGTCTACCTCCAGTCCCCGGTCTACCTCCAGCCCCCCGTATACCTCCAGCCCCCTGTGTACCTTCAGTCTCCTGTCTTACCACACTTCCCTGTCTACCTCCAGCCCCCTGTCTACCTCCAGTCCCCTGACTACCTCCAGCCCCCTGTCTACCTCCAGCCCCCTGTCTACCTCCAGTCCCCGGTCTACCTCCAGCCCCGTATACCTCCAGCCCCCCTGTGTACCTTCAGTCTCCTGTCTTACCACACTTCCCTGTCTACCTGCAGCCTGCCTGTCTACCTCCAGTCCCCCTGTCTACCTCCAGGCACCTGTCTACCTCCAGTCCCCTGTCTACCACTAGTCCCCTGTCTACCTTTAGTCCCCTGTCTTACCACACTTCCCTGTATACCTCCAGCCCTCTGTCTACCTGTAGTCCCCCTGTCTACCTCCAGCCTCCCTGTCTACCTCCAGGCCCCCTGACTACCTCCAGTCCCCCTATGTACCTTTAGTCCCCTGTCTTACCACACCTTCCTGTCTACCTCCAGCCTGCCTGTCTACCTCCAGTCCCTCTGTCTACCTCCAGTCCCCCTTACTCCCTCAGTCCCCCTGTCTACCTCCAGTCCCCTGTCTTACCACACTTCCCTGTATACCTCCAGCCCCCTAACTACCTGTAGTCCCCCTGTCTACCTCCAGCCTCCCTGTCTACCTCCAAGCCCCCTGTCTATCTCCAGGCCCCCTGTCTACCTCCAGTCCCCTGTCTACCTCTAGTCCCCTGTCTACCTTCAGTCCCCAGTCTCACCACACTTCCCTGCCATCCTCCAGCCCCTGACTACCTCCATTCCCCTGTCTACCTCCAGGCCCCCTGTCTACCTCCAGCCCCCTGTCTACCTCCAGTCCCCTGTCTACCTCCAGCCCCCTGTATACCTCCAATCCCCCTGTGTACCTTCAGTCTCCTGTCTTACCACACTTCCCTGTCTACCTGCAGTCTGCCTGTCTACCTCCAGTCCCCTGTCTACCTCCAGTCCCCCTGTCTACCTCCAGTCCCCTGTCTACCTCCAGTCCCCTGTCTTACCACACTTCCCTGTATACATCCAGCCCCCTATCTACCTGTAGTCCCCCTGTGTACCTCCAGCCTCCCTGTCTACCTCCATGCGCCCTGTTTACCTCCAGGCCCCCTGACTACCTCCAATCCCCTGTCTACCTCCAGCCCCTGTCTACCTCCAGCCCCCCTGTCTACCTCCAGCCCCCCTGTCTACCTTCAGTCCCCTGTCTTACCACACTTCCCTGTCTACCTCCAGCCTACCTGTCTACCCCTAGTCCCCCTGTCTACCTCCAGTCCCCCTATCTACCTCCAGTCCCCTGTCTACCTCCAGCCCCCCTGTCTACCTCCAGCCCCTCTGTCTAACTCCGGTCCCCTGTCTAACTCTAGTCCCCTATCTACCTCCAGTCCCCTGTCTACCTGCAGTTCCCTGTCTACCTCTAGTCCCCTGTCTACCTTCACCGCCCGCCTTTGTCCATCTGTTATCTCTAGATGTTTGTTATCTTGGGATATTGGTTATCTCTGGATATTCGTTATCTTGAGATCTTCATTATCCTGAGATAATAATTATCTCAGGATATTTGTTAACTCCAGAAAAAGAATGTTATAAAAAGTGTTGCATAGTATGTGAGAAAAAAAGATGACCATATCAACTCCAGGGCTCCGTACAAAAGGCATTTACTGATGACTTATTTCTTGATGGGTGTCTGAGGGATTATTTAACAAACTAGAAAAACTAAATAATCACCATTATTAAAAGCGCTCAGCTGCATGCATGGTTGAAATCCGTTAAGGAAAATAGTGAAAATGGTTTTGAAAAAAAAAACATCTAAAAGCTGCATTACTAAAATCAATAGTGTCACTCCGCATTATAACAAGTAGGCACAGTCTGGACAAGCAGGCTCAGCTTGAAAACACTCAGTTGTGCTACATCTAAGAAGGGTTTAAAGAGATTGGATTCTGGCAGACTGTGATACTGGATTCCCTGAAAGTGAACTTTTACAACAGCATGACTGTCTTAAATAGTCAAAACATGCTGAGAAATGTGTCCTTCACACAGGGATTGTTTTTGGATATTGAAATATGATCCTCACATAACACGTCAGAACCTATTCAATCAGTTTTATCTTATGCTGGGGAACACTGGAACAAACAAGCCTGTAATGCATCAATTATCCCCATTACTCTGATGAACAGCTCGTAATTAAAACCAGTATGTATACTTCGTTGAACTTACTTGATAAGAAATACGTATTTACTCTAAACACTTGTCAAGAGTCTCAAAAAAAACATGCCAATACTGCAGACGGTCCTGTATTGCTTGTAACACCACGCAATTACAAAAGGCATTTACTGATGACTTATTTCTTGATGGGTGTCTGAGGGATTATTTAACAAACTAGAAAAAACTAAATAATCACCATTATTAAAAGCACTCAGCTGCATGCATGGTTGAAATCCGTTGAGGAAAATGGTAAAAATGGTTTTGAAAAAAAAACATCTAAAAGCTGCATTACTAAAATCAATAATGTCACTCCGCATTATAACAAGTAGGCGCAGTCTGGAAAAGCAGGCTCAGCTCAAAAACACTCAGTTGTGCTACATCTAAGAAGGGTTTAAAGAGATTGGATTCTGGCAGACTGTGATACTGGATTGCCTGAAAGTGAATTTTTACAACAGCATGACTGTCTTAAATAGTCAAAGCCTGCCTTCTTCTGCATTGCATGCCTTTATGACGTTAAAACAGTTAAAGTGACTGGTGGTATAAGGATAAGGTTGCATTCTTACATTTCCTCTCATTTTACACTGTGCTGACTCATGTTAAAATGTCCATTTTGTACTTCACTATTCCAGGTCCCTGCGACCTTCCAATTGAAAAACCCCGAGTAACACAACCCGTGGAGCGAAGTGAGGAGCCCCGTAGTCAACCAGATCGAGGCTACAAGGTAGCGCCCCCAGAAGATGACCCAAACGTGCCCGAGTTTGAGAAGGAGTACGAAAATAAGCACGAGTTTTTCCACAACAGCGCTGTCAACAGTCGTCACACAAACTATGTTTCTGTATCCCTCCTATTGACAGTATTTGCTTTGGTGGGCACCTTCTATAGGTGAAACGAGCTATCAGCCATCTGATGCCCCAGCATGGTCTGAAAAACAAAGACTTGTCCACGGCCAGTACTGTCGTCTATCTAGAGAGGTCATTCAGCCTGTCCACATCATTAGTGAAGAACTCATCTTTAGTACACCGTGTGCTCATACCATAGGGACAAATATTCTAAACCTTCTAGATACTGTGTCACTTACTAGAGCAAACTAGGAAATCACCCCGGGAAATCACCAAGATATGACTGAATGAATGCACTGAGATGGAAGCAAGGGTGCACATCATAACATTGGGAATCAGATGCCTGTCTGGCATGTGTGGCTAATGGGAAGTCTGGTACAGATACAGTCGATGGAAGAACTACATCTACAAGCTGAATGACACATGCTACATAGATGCTCTATGCACAGAAGGATAACTAAGATAAATTCAGTGCATGGCTCATACAGGGTGCTATACGAGGAAAGGTAATTCTGTTTTGTTCTCTCTAACACTGATGATGGTGCCCATGAGTCGTGCTCATGCAGAATTGCTGTGGAATCATGAGCACCAATTTGGGTTCTGATGGAGCAATTGTCATTCGAGTCAATCTTTGATACGGAAATATATCAAAATTATCTTTGAGACATCATATATGTGTTTCATGTCTCAAAGTAAGAAGGGTAAACAGTCTTGTGGATGGATTATGCACCAAGTCTGATCATGTGAATATAATACAAAATGTGTTCTATTTTTATGATACGCATGTATAGTATCTCTATGGTTTCTGAAGTAAATACACATATATGTGACCTTTGCATGTTAATCATAAGATAGAGATCAGCCTCCAGTTTGACTGAGAATAAAAAATTGTAAACATACAGTTAGCCGGTCCATTTCAATACCCAAGACACTATATAACAAAGGTTTCAGTAATGTTCAACTGAGTTGCACAAAACCTTTTGAGGGATATCGTTAGTTGGAATGATCTATTTATTTTGTAAAGACTGCAAACTGGATCAGCTACATATTATGTATCATACTCAAAATATATGCCTCTATAGCCTAAGTTTTCTTGAGAATTTTGTAAAAAATAATGAGTTTAATTCATGAAGATAGGACGTAGCAGACCGATAGTCCGTGTAAATATACATATGGATCTGAACCGTATTAGACAGTTGAATAAGAAACCAAATCCCTAAGGTCCCATAGCGATGTCGACAACAATGAGAGAGATTAGACAACGTTGTGTGTCCAATGCTGAAAAGAATAAGGATGTAAATATTCTAACGGTGAATTAAATATGTAGTACACTTAGACAAGTGTGTGTGATATAACTGCTGATAATAACGGCCCTTGGAGCGCCAGAAATCAGACAGATAACAATCTGTATTAACTTACCACAGAAAGCCTTTCTGTTGGATCATTCAGGGAGAGAGCATACTTTCCAAAAGAAAGCATTGCAACACTGGACACAATAGAACAATGCAAAGTGTTTGCTTGAGTTTGTCCTATACATCAGGAAGATGGGTATTTCCCTGTCATCTCAACAGAAGACAATGGGCTGGAGATAATGAATGACCTCAACAGTTTCCACTGTGGTATTCTATAATGGAATGGGAATCCTGTACACTGGATCTTGTTCTTATATCGTGTGTGTGAGAAACACCCAGGTGTGTGACAGTTTTAAGGTTTATCACCTGTCAGAACCCAGTAACATAATACAGAAAAGTGTAAAGGTGACAATATATTAAAGTGGCATTCTCACCAATTAATGGTGAGGGTCTCGTTAGTTGACTCTAACTCTACTAAAAGGGCGAGGTGTAATTAATGAGAGTACCACTTTAATAGGTAAAAATAATGTACAGTGTAGACCCATGAAATTCATCATTTTGTATATACTGCCTTTATGCATCGGGACTATGTAAATGTTTTGTATTGTACATTAAATTATCCCAAAGCTTAGGACACTGATGGTGTTGGTGTTGTCTCTATGTCATATGGGACCTCTGATATGTTTAGAATAAAAATAAGAAAACATACTTCATATCATCTACGAATGTCTTGAGGGGTGGATTTAGAACTATTCGAGCTACTATAACTTGACTATAATTCAAATTGCTAGGATCGTTCTAGTTTCAAAATATTACAGGAACGCTGCTCATTCCCTGTAACTTACGTCCTGGTGGATGCATTATCTATATATTTCTTTCTCAGTAATTACCTTCAAACCATGACTAATTAGAGATAATGGATTTCACAGAATTTTCTTTAACAACAATGGCTCTTAATCGCGCCGTACAACGCGTTTTGGTCGGTTATACTCTGGAACAGACATTCTATAATACTGGCATTAATCTCTGCATCTTTTGCTGGCAATGTTATGTGTAGAAGGATAAAATAATGCTTCTCACTGACTCATTAACACACAGGAGATATTCCAATAAATAGTTCTCAAGAGAATTAGTTAAGTGTAATATTATTAGTCGATCTGTCTCAATTCATATATAATCCAATGTAAGATTGCTGTGCCCGAGAAAAATTACTATGAGATAGCTTATTATCTTAGCTGGATTTTGACATTCACGTTTTGGAATAAATCAATTTAAAAGGACTAGTTTCTTGCATAATAAATATATCTAACATAAATCGAATGAAAATGTTTTCTTTGGACCACACACCCGTTGCAAATTAATAGCAAATCTGATAAACTATAAATCACTAATTGTCACTTTGAATTTGAGTTGAATTATGAGTGATGGAAGCAGAATGAGATGTGGAGTATTATTTGTGTTGAAGACAATGTGATGATGAAGATTGAATAAAGCAATATCACAGAAGAAAACTTTGATCGACATATTAGGTCTCGCTTGGGTTTCCTGTGCCCCTAATGTTGCCGACTTGAGAAATTGGTTTAGTATTCAGGTAGCGGGGGCCAGAAAGCAGCTTACAAACCATTTTTGCTAAACATTCTGCGTAGAAGCAGGAAACAAGTTTCATGCATCAAAATGATGTGTAGGCCTTCAGAAAAAAAAAACCTGTCTTCGGACCGGCATCACACTTGGGTGGTGGCCATCATGGATTTCACGGTTAAAACCTGAAAAACAGGCTTTTGACCAATATTTGTACTTCCTATGCAGATATTAACATTATTTTACTTTCTATACCCATAGATTCTAAGGCCAGGGATCCAATCAACTTATTTCTGGACTTGTTGGACCAATACATTATCATTTGACAAAATGGTGGCTGTCAAAAACTCAATTTATGGGTACATTTTCATCTGATCAAGGCCAAAGACATATGAAATGGTCATATAAAGAGTCTCAGATGATCTAGATAACACTTTTAAAAACTTTATTAATATCTTAGCAATGATAAGATTTCATACAAAACATTGCTGAAGTCATGCTTTAACACCTATGACCTTCAGCAGCTGCGGAAGTTGATAAAAATGAGTTTTCCAATATTTGGGTTATCTTACTGAAATCAAGGCTTATACTTATGATAGAGCAGTTACGTTTGATAACACGATCTACTTGATCTAAACTACATTAGTTTAGTTCTTGAATAATGCATTCCATCTAAAATTGTCCCATGATTGGCAGCCGTCTTGGATTTATTAGACGACAATGACTAAATGCTGTATGGATCTATAAGTGTGGACAGATCAACATAATTCTGGTGTTTATGTCTACACTTTTGATGCATTGTATTCCACTTCTTCTATTTCCATAGCAGTTTTAAATTTATTCCCCTTGCCCCCCCCCCCATGGGGGCCACCCTGAAATATATGGAAACCATATGGGTACATCCCCTTGTAGGTGATGCCCCTTTTAGCAGGGCAAAACCACAACCCTGTGGGTGTGTTACCACTCAAGAAATTGGGAAAACCAATCAAAATGAACCTCTTTTTAACTTAACGTTTTTCTGGACCTTAAAACCTACCCCTTTTAGCCCAATATGCCCAAAGTGGTTGAAATGATCTGGCAGGACCTGCTCACAACCCTAAAAAAAAGTACCCCTTTCCTGATAATTTTTGTATGCACATGGTTACCAATGACCGTATATGGAGTGCCCCCCCTGGGTTGACCACCCAATTGTTGACCCATAAGCACCATAGGACCATAGGAGAAACAATTTCCACCTACAGAGTACAAGGATGTGGGTCTATAGACTATTCTTATTCACTATTAAAGTCTGAGCTTTTCCTACCGACATTACCTCTGGATGTGGCCTGCCTCCTTCTTCCCAAGCTGATACCCATCTTCTGCTGAACACCCTCCTTTTCCTGTCTGTCCAGTCATTATTTTCATCTCTGTGTCCTTCATTGTCTCATGTTGCTATTAAACCATTGTCCTGGCAACTAATGTGTATAAAGCTCAACAACTACTACCTTATTAATTTTTCTGTACTTGTGTTGGACCATTATATTCTAAACATCGAACCTACAAAGTCTAATGTGTGTAGTCAAAAAAATGACTCTCCTGTTTTAAAACCTATCAATTAAAGTCACTTAATTGCTGAGTTCTGGCAGTATTCAGTGAATGGACAGGCACCTATGCATGTTTCCAAGTCCCTGACTTGTGCAGCTACATTGTCTTGTAGAACAGCACTTTCCTGTTGGAGGGCATCTACATGATACCAGAGAAAGACACTCTGGTGATACTGGTTCTGTAGTGACTAGCCTTGCTCTAAGGTCTCCTGATTCTGTCAGAACAATCTGTATCACAATCCTCTACTGAAGGCAGCTGCTGTACTGGATGTCATGTCTTCTGCCAAAAGAGGGTTTGGTAGTGAGCTCTTTTTGTATACAGAATTAAGGTATAATTGGTTTGAGGAAGTATGTCTACCTTGTTATCAACCCTCCAGAAGAACTGGCTTCATGGTTTTTCAATAGACTTCAATATTGTTGTTGGAGCTGACATACAAATTCCTCAGCCCCTGGAAGAACCTCCTCCTCAACATTGTTTGCAGACCTAGGTGTTTCTTTATGAAGGCAGTTAATGCAGTTTCCTTACAAATTCTTTGGAACTGACTTGTTACATCCCAAAGACATGTCAATCTCTCAATGTCATGAACTTCAATTCTATGATCTGGTGTATATGTGCTGTTGCCAGAGGTCCCTGTCTGTATCCAAACCTTTTTACACAATAATGACATATGTGCTATCAGAAGAACCACTACATCAGTGCCCTGGGCAATGGCATCCACATCACAGCCAGCTTCAAGGGCTACAATTATTCTTGTAAAGAGATTCTGATCTGCCTTGATTGACACAGCCCTGTTTCAAACATTCATATCCACAACACATCTCAACAGGGAGCAAGTCATTCTAGCAGTGGTTACATCTTATGTGGCAAGGAATACCAACTCTGTATATCGTCTCTCAAATACATGAGTACATCTCATCTTTTCAGCCATATAAGCTGTATCATCAAGATCTTTTCCCATTCTCTTAGGTACAAAGTCCTTGTGCTTTACTGATGTGAAGTGTCCTCTTGTACATTTAAAATAAACAGTTTTTATGTATCATCTTATTGCATGACTCTCTCATTATAGATAAGGCTCCATCTACCTCTTGCTTTTTCATTCTGTGTTATACCAACAAACCCTCCAACTATTTGGCCAACTTTATTCATGGGTTGCAAATGCAAGATGTCTGCCAATCAAAGGAAAAATATAGAAGGGAATATGTTATTCAAAAACAAAACTGAGGTATTATGGGGCAGGTACATTGTTGTATTAGAAGTAACTGCACTATCATTAATGAGAATATTAATTTCTGCAAGATAATCCAATTATTGCAAAACCCATTTTTATTGACTTCTGCAGCTGTTAAAGGTCATAGGTGTTAAAGCATGACTTCAGCAATGTTTTGTATGAAGTTTTATCATTGCTAAGACATTAATAAAGTCTTTAAAAGTGTTATCTAGATCATCTGAGGCTGTTTATATGACCATTTTATATGTTTTTGACCTGAATCGAATGTTGATCTGTCCACACTTATAGATCCATACATTATTTAGCCATTGTTGCATAATAAATCCAAGATAGCCACCAATCATGGGACCATTTTATATGGAATGTATTATTCAAAACCTCAACTAATGTAGTTTGGACCAGGTAGATTGTGTTATCAAATGTAACTGCTCTTTCACTAGTGAAAGCCTTGATTTCAGTAAGATAACCCAAATATTATAAAACTTTTTTTTTTCCCAGCTGTTGAAGGTCATAAGTGTTAAAGCCTGACTTCAGCAATGTTTTGTATGAACTTTTATCATTGCTCAGACATTAATTAAAGTTTTTAAAAGTGTTATTTAGATCATCTGAGACTATTTATATGACCATTTTATAAATATGTCTTTGATTTATATAGGAAGTACAGATATTGGTCAAAAGCCTGTTTTTCAGGTTTCGACCCTGAAATCCAAGATGGCCACCACCCAAGTGACATGCCGGTCCGGAGACAGGTTTTTTCTGAAGGCTCATAAATCACTTTGATGCATGAAACTTGTTTCCTGCTTCTACTCAGAATGTTTAGCAAAACAAATTTGGGAGGCCTCAGCTACCTGACTATAGAGTGTCTCTGTTGGTTGTACAGCTTCATTAAGCTATACACCAGATATCGAGAGGCTTAAGTAATTGATCCCATTTCCCAAATTCCCCTTCATGATTAAAAGTATTACACAAAGGCTCCTGATGAGGATCTGACAGCACCAAGCCCCGAAATTACAGGAGAGCCTCCCACAGCTTACATAACTTTTCCATTGACCCTGTGTGAAGAGGAATTTGTGATTCATATGTGGGGATTATTGCTTCAGGTTGTGTATAAAAATCAACAGGGAGGGTAAATATTATGGTAAGACGTTTTCAGTACATATGCATACATGTGCACGTAACAGGATGAGTAAGAAAAGAGGTATATCTAATCATGATACTGTATCTACAATCGTATGTACGATTTGCTATCTTGAGAGTCTATAGTCTGCAGGGAGATATACATCACTGAATCTATATACAGACTGTAAGAAGGGCGTTGACGCAACGGGCTTAACCATTCAGATTTAAAGAAAATATCCCCAAAAATGCTCTGCTTGGCAATGGGCATGGCCAATGCTCTTTTTCGTGAGATCAACAATTATGGAGTACCATAAAAGTCAAGCAATCAAACAAACACATCCCAGTAATTGGAGTTTGAGAGGTGCCATGTTAGCAGTATGTGAGCATTTATCGTGTCTCAAGCCTAATGCATCAGCAGTTCTTAATCTTATATAGGACGAAATAATTATTCACGAAATTTCCACCCTATGTATTATAAATCAACTGCCTAGGTCCAGGTGAAAAGTCGCCAAAAATATGACTTTAGATGTCGAAATGGCATCTATTACTCACTAACTCACTCACCAGGTGAATAGAGCAAAGAAGGGCCACTGTTTCTCAACTTTCGGTCAGCAGTATCTTTAGTCCCATCTGCTCCCTTGATGAAAACAATATCATTGTTCCATCAACTAACCTTACTGCTTAACCTTATTTGTGGTCAGCAGAAATCTTAAGGAGAGGAATGCAAACAAAAAAAATCTAGTGATAGCCCCTTTTGGCGGCTGGACCGTGTGGTAAGTATGACTCTTTGGGTGATGGATGAGGTGAAATGCTACCCAGCAAATTGTCGTGAGTCCTCGTCAACCTGTGTGAAGTGGCTCACACATGTCGCTAGATGGAACACAACGTCGTTATAGCACAAGATCACCAGGAAAAGCAATTGCTATGCCACATGAGTCTAACACACAGTGGCGAAAGATGACGGAATGAGTTATCACTCAAAAAGGAGTCACCATTGATGACCAATCATGACGACAGATGACGACAATTTGCTGGGATATATGATTTTCAAATATCATGGATGAGGTGAAATGCTATGATTGTCATACATCATGGATGAGGTGAAATGCTATGATTGCTATACATCACGGATAAGGTGAAATGCTATGATTTCCATACATCATGGATAAGGTGAAATGCTACGATTGTCATACATCATGTATTGTTTTTCATTGAAACGTGAAATATAAAGCACGAGTGAATAGGTGTATGAGGATATACCAGTATGAGGTGCACTATAGGGAAGGATGCTGGGGGTGGATGGCAACATATGTCAGTATAGTGTTTATCAAGTTGCCCTATCCAGCTCCGGTGGATAGAGCAGGATAATGGAACTCAAGTTGAGAAACAGAAGCAGTTTTTGTCTGCACTAGGTCTAATAGCTTTGAATTAGTAAACACGGATTGCCATTCAGGTTTGAGTAGTGGAGAAACAGGGCCCTAGGGACAATTGTGTTCGGCAGCCATAGTGGGCGGTCCATTGTATACCATTTAAAGCTCTGGAACAAAACTTGGCCCAAGTACGGACAGATCTGTTTAGGAGAATACGTCTTAGTCTGTACCTTCAGAATTTGATAACAATTGATGTCACAAACACCATGTATAAACATGCATGCATTAGGCCTACTTGTATTTTCCCCGAAAGGGAAAGGAGGCCTTAAAAAGGAGGCTCATAAATATTGGATCAAAGTATACTTAATCTGAAAATATTATTATTCTGTAACCACAACTTACGGCCTTTTGTTCTTAATTAACTTGACACTAATAACATTGAAATTGGATAAACATCCACTTGAATGTTATTTCGCTTAGATTTCACTTTGAACTTTAAGAACACATGCGCCGAGTTAAAGATGATAGTTGGGAATGAAGAGAGTCTGCCTCCTCACCATTAATTATCGTTATCATCATCACATCTCATTAATGATTATCATCATCAACAATGATGATGTAATGTCAACTATGACTGCAGGGTGATTGTTATTCGTAAAATTATTGCGTTATAAATCTGACTAATGATGATGATGAACCAAGGGGACCTAGTAGAAGCACTATGTAATAGGCGGAGTCGGGTGCGTTTACTTTATAATTGTTTTTGAACACAATGGACTACTTTAAAAAGATCTACTTTCATTGTAACTTTGAAGGATTCCTGATAAAAGCGAAGGCTCGGTGTGCGTTGCCAAGATGACTACAGAAAAGACTGATGCTACTTAAGGTTGCATGTCTTGGATTCATTATGCGCCAGTGGAGACGATATAACGTGACGTATTACGTCAATCCACGTTACCACAAGCGGAGTGATCAGGGCGGCTCCTGGTGGCCAAGGTGTACAAACAGAAAGAGGATTTCTGCCATTTCCGGCATGCCGTAAAGCTGTCCTTACAAGCCCACACACCGACATGTGTAATCTACTCTGAGACCGGTCAGCTAGCCCCAGCCCGCCCCAACACCGACTTCCCCCGTCAAATGGGCTCAAAGCGCCCTGGAAATTGCAGTCCCTTTGGCCTTAATTAAGATGAAATGGTCGCTGGCTTGGCTCTTGCCGGGACAGAGTCTAAATCTTAATGTGCAGCGACATTGCCTTTCCGCCATTGCGCCGACGGTGGACGTAGGCCTGGGACGTAGGCTTTACATCGTCACTAGATCCCCTGCTAGCCTGCCAGGGAGTGCGGGGTCTCTAACTTCTGCCCCACTGCGTCCCCACCATGGCTTCAATCTCCAGAGACCTCCCATCCCCTTTGGACAACATGGCCTGGGTAAGGTTAAAGGGGACCCATAGCCCCCAGGCCCATAGCCCCCACTTATATACACCCTATTGAGGGTCTATGTAGGAGGTTGTTGAGAGTGCCTGTATTGCCATATGGGGCTCCTGGTTAAAGGCAGTTAGAGACCTAAAGTGCCCCAAGCCGTCTAAGGCTAGCATCTGCAAGGGATGGATGAATACCTAATATGCTATTTCCCATAGTAGATACATGTACATTTTGTGATTTTCTGCTGGGTGTGGTATAGAGAAGGAATTGGTGTAAAATAATGAAGCGCTGGTCGGGAATACACGCTTTATACGAAGAGGCGGTATTCATCCACAATTGTAACATCAAAGCTATAAACAGGAGTAGATCCAGAAGGGATGCGGGGTCCACCAAAATTATGTTCCCTGCAGCCTCAACATTCTAATTCGTAAGGGGTGTATCATGGACAGAATGTCAGATCCCCCTTAGTCCACGGTCTGTTGTCTAACCCATTCAGCTACCGACTAGCCCCAAATAACATAACTGCTATACCGAGGTAGCAGATTGTCCCATGGGCACGGCCATTGCTGAAGCTGAGTACCAGTGAATATCACTGATAACAGTTGTCAGATGGGTACCAACTGCCCCCCGGGAGGACCGCAGTGAATCAGTGGGATTATCTCATTGGCTAGTAATTGTTAAGTTATTTTAATGTTATGTAAAATAACTGTAATTATTATCAGAGTAGGCTATCGACCACCGACGTGGATTGCCTTAGAGAGGCAGGTCAGGTACGGTGAGCTTATCATCATACTTGAACATAATTTGAGTTTTAATTTCACTGGTGACTTAGTGGTGGGAAGTGGGCCAACCCACATCGATGGTCGATAAGATACTCTGATAATAATTATAGTTATTTTACATTACAGTAAAATAACTTAACAATTATTACCAGCAGTTATCCGTCATTGCCCACCTTGTGGGTCAGCTACTTCAAATCATTTGTGAAATTAAAACTCAGGCGGGAGCTTTGCTATCTAAATAAGTTTCATTATATGTTAGCAAAACTATAGTCATCACTTTATATATGTAGACAAAACATATATAGTAGATCAGGAACTTTATGTTCCAAGTAAACAGGCAAAATGTCATACCTTGCGTAGACCTTGTATGACATAACAGTGTTATTTCAATGACTGTAGGGGTAATGTACCTCCCCCCTTTTTTTCCTTAACTCTTCCTTTACCGATTACGCATTAATGCGTAGTTTGGGCCGATTTTGGCCGATTTTTGACCGATTTTGAATACCTTGAAAGCCCCTTAATTTTCAATGAAATGCCTAGATTTTTCTCATGGTCATAGGGTGAGTTCGGTTCTCTGCAGACCCCAAAGAATAAGTCTCTACCTCTGATACCTTTTACATGGTAGTCCTGCCAACTTGAGAAGAATTTTTGAAATACCCTAAAAGTTTTCCATAGATTTTATCAGTATTTAAGCTGAAAAATCATAAAAAATATCAAATAATATAATATTTTGAATGAAAAACGATTTTAAACATTTTTTATGCTCAACAAGATGGCATCAAAATTTTTACTGAATCTTAATCCATTTTTGGCCATTTAGGGTGGTTACCATGGCAACAGATATGTCAGATTATACTAAAAACATTGATTTTGCCTAGTTTTGGTTGCCATGGTAACCTGAAAGAACGTTCTCTTATATAAAATCTGTACCAAAACTCCAAAAGAATTCTGTATTTCCTACATTATGCACTTTATTTCATCAAAATTGATACAGGCATTGCTGAGAAATTACAATTTGAAGATTATCTGAATTATCAAATTTTCTTATCAGAACATTACCTTTAGATTCTGAGAGTGTGTTTTACAGATTGTTCCACTAGTTCTTGGTTGTCTCCAAAAAAGAGTGTGTCATCAATGTAAAACACCAAGTTTACGCCATAATGTACTCTCAGATGTGAAAGCAGTGCCTTCATGATACATGTAAACAGTCTTGGCCCTGGTGAGTATCCATTTGCTAGGCATGTATACCTATACCGTTTACCATGGAACTGGAATTGCCAGAAATCCCGTCCCTTTCTTTAATGGGTAGGGTGAAGTAGGCTGACGTAATATCTATCATAAAGGAGTGTTGAGGCAAAATATGCATGACTGACGTGAGATGATCCATTTTGAAGTGTTTGTAGACTGTGAATTCATTCAGTCCTGAGAGGTTCAAAATAGGCCTGAAAGGGTCTTAAAAACATGGGTGAGACAAATGCCCTCATGTTATGTCCTGCAGGCTCTATGATGCCTTTACTCAACATATCCTGTGTTTGTGTATCCAACTGAGCATCTTTAACTGGGTTAATAGATGGTCGAAAATCATAGAAGGTTTGCATATGACGAATTTGGAGGTATTCCAGCCCCTACTCTTCAAATTTTTGTTTCCCCCTCTATTTCTTTGGCTCAAAGTGTCAGGCTGGATGAGATCTTCATGTTACATATGGGTTTTGATGGTCCCATATGCATATTTTGGGCTCCAGGGGGGGGGTCAAATGTGTCCAAAATGACCAAAATTGTCTGGGCAAAATTGTGTCTGGGAGAATGACATTTGGGTTACAAGCCATGTTGAGGGCTTAATTTCCTACAGAAACAATCTTCATACCTCCATGAAAATCTCAGGTCAAGACTATTTTGACCTGTAGATTAAGAAAATCACATTATCATTTATGTCAGATGTGTCCATGCTATTCTTACAGAAGCATACTTATAAGAATTCTTTTTCTGGGCACATGTCTGGGCAAATGACATGTAAGGCCCCATATGCACACCTTCTATGATTTGTGATAAGATGCTGAGTCTGGGATCTCTGACTGTACAGGTATAGTGTGTAGATCTATGGTCAAGCCTTTCACCATATCCAGCACCCATCTGTCTTTGGTGAATTTATGCCACTTTTTAGCCTGCGTACCCGAACCACCTGCTGAAAAGGCCTGGGTTTTTTTGGGATGCTTTTCAGCTGTTTCGGGTAGCTTGGTTGTGTCAGGTTCATCAACGACCACTTACATTTATTTGTTGTTGTTGTCTTTGTTGTTGGATTTATTGCCACCTTTGTAGTGGTTCTCTTTGGTCTGCTTGCCCCGCTTGCCACCCCTGGAGGTGTTGCTTCTGGACCGGTAGCCCTGCTGGCGGTTCGATACCCCTTGGTGGCGGCTGCAGTCCTGATTGTAGTTGGGATGACCCGCTGTGTGTTTGCGGCTAGACCCACTCTTGTTGTGGTGAATAGGGCCTGGCCACCCCTGTAGTTTCCCTGGCGGCAGTTCCATGACCTTGGGGCAGCCACTACATTGCGTAAGGCTTTTTCCTCTTTCTGTCTAACCACAATCTGCTCTCTGGCATTTTCTCTGAGCAGATATTTAAATCTTTGGTGGTTTTCTTGTTGCTGTGCTTCCTCTAGCCCCACACCCTTTAAACCTGAATACACATTATTGCACCTAATGTCATTAGTTTTCCATGATGACTTGGCTATCAGCTTCAAAGAATCAAACATGCTTGTGACCAGTTGTTTGGGATTAAGTGTTTCGCTGCTACCCAGGTGGTCCAGTGCATGTACTAAAGGTCTGGCTGCAAACTGCAAGCACCACTGCAGAGACCTGAAGGTGTCATCCCTCATATCATAGTTTCCCTGTTTCTTTTCACAAGTTGCCTAGATACATCCTCATTGAGCCTTGTTTTATGAAGAACCTTTAGGTTGGAGGGTCTAGGGTAGGTTTTGTAGAGTGTTTTTGGTTGATCCTTAGTGACTGGGTTCAGGTAAGTGGCGTCCACCAAGGTTTTAACCTTCTCTGGTGTTTTATTAGTTTCAGCATCTTGTGGTTCTGTGAATGACAGCTCTACTGCGACTAGAGGGCAGTGAAATGGCTGTGGTCCATATACAGGTAGTGGATTTTCCTGCTGCTGATCACTCTGCAAACCTATCAGTGCTGGTAGTCATACTGGTCTGGTATCATCACCTCTGGTTGGTGCTGTCTGTGCTGTACCTCTATGTTTGCAACATGGGTCAATATGCGCTTCAATACGCGCATCAATACGCGAGGCATCCGCGGCCACCTAAGCGGCTGTCACGTCCTGCCGCGCAGGATGATGTGAGTGGGTGTTGGCTGTAAGGTGCGTCCAAAATTTGTGGGAGGGTGATCTCCCCTGGTGGGGGGTCCCTGACGTCATCTGAGTGCGGGTCTGGGCATGGATCTGTTTGATTCAGATCTGTTGTCAGAATACCACCCTGAACTCCCAAATTCCTGGAAATAAATCACTGTGCTTTGACTTATAGCACTATGATCACTGCATTGGCTAGTACCCATCGACATAGTGTGAGCTGCTCGTCTAGGAGCCTGTTGAGCATTTTCTAACACCTGCTCCACCTCGTGATCCTCTGCTGATCTGTAGCTTTCCCTGTCCATTAGGGCGTGGTCAGGTTGGTCGGCATACAGGGGTATGGCCAGTGGTAGTTCACCCCTGCCCCTCCTGCGCCTAGGCTGGTGATCTCTGTCTTGAGAATGTACCACTCTAGGGTCTGCAGTTTGGCTGGTGAAAATGTAATTGTCATATAGACCCCCTTGTTGGGACGGCCCATTCTGTACCGTTACCGGTATCAGCTGTCTGGGTTTCAGTCTCTTGGCAGAGTGACTGGGCATGTCTGCCTTCCTCTTCATTGGTGCCAGTGGGGCATTGTGCTGTGGAGACTATGCACAATTGGTGTAGGGTGATAGACCACTCCTGATGAGCTGCTCTCGTTCACTACACTTGAGGTAGAGGGATCATTTGTATGAACTATTGGCCCATTCATATTAGGTCTAGTAGGCGAGTACTGTGTGATGAACGGTGGGTCTGATGAGGGCTAGTAGTGGTTCACTGGTTCACTCCTAGCTGGAGACTGCCCATCTTGGGTAGAACCATTGTCATAATGTGTATCACCCGGCGAGAAAAAGTCTCCAACAGTGCTTGGGACGTCCCTGGGGGTGCACCCCTCCACCTGTGCTAGTTGTATGGCTTCATTCAGGATGTCACCCCTAGGAGGTGTGGAGGGTGATACTGGTCTCAGGTCAGGAGTCTCAATGTCTGTCGCGAGCTGCTCAGCAGTGTGTTGACAACCGACACCTGTTGCTACTACAGTAGATTGACAGGTCTGTGTTAGCGTCCCCAATGCGGCGTGACGATTAATAGACAACTACTTACCTCATCATGTGGGGACGCCTTCACTTGTCACCAGATGTACTTATTGGGACACTGTGACATTATCTGTCTTAAGAATCTGACATATGTCAGACGCTGCCAACTGGTGGCCGGTTGTGTCGCATCCCTCATGGTACCCGATGTGTTGCGCAGGCGTGCGCGTGGCTGGGTGTCCCCAGCCCCCTGCCGGGAGCATCGGCATCTGTCCCTGCCAGCTTGCGCCCCAGCATCTTGATAAGCTCAGCGTGCTCTCGTCGAGACATCCGTCTCCAACGAGAGACCTGGATAAGCTCACCGTACCTGACCTGCCTCTCTAAGCCGACCCACAAGGTTGGTGGTCGATGATGGATAATTGCTTTTAATAATCAACCCGTATAGCCCACAGATCCAGGGGGCACTCAAATTATTTTGATACAGTTGTGCAGCTGGGCCAGTGACCACCCTTACCCTTGTTAGGGGAATGTTACCTACAAAACGGCACCCTTGTTTTCCACCAAAAACAGTCTGTTGTTGAAAATTGATCCCAAAATACCATTTGTCTGGGAAATCTTTTTTCAACAACAAGAAATCAGATCTTTTGCTGGGAAACCGTTTTCCGCTCAAACGTAAACCCTGGTCCATCAAAACCCCATAGACTGAATGTGAATTACAAACTGAAAGGAAATGCTTCAAAAGGTACTAGTAGAGGTCAGTGTTGTAATCAATGTAAGAATTTTGGGATATAATTGGATGTCCCCATGGATGCCCATGCATGTGAGCAAGGAAATTAGGGTGTCCAGGAGGTGAGAGATGATGGTGTGCTATCAACGTATTAATACTGACTAAGTGGAGAGTTGTAAAGTTATGTTGAAATTAAGGCCCATGATGTTATATTGGCCAATTCTAAATATGTTCTAATATGTGAATATAAAGACTCTAGTACTTTGCAATTAATAAATTTAGGATATTCTGTGTTCTTAGATATTGAGAGTCATTGGTTGGCAAGGTGTGGCGGTCACTGATGCCTACAGAACTCTCAGTAAGGAACACCTTTGTAGGCTGGGCAGCCCTGGGGGCTATCTAGGGAGGTGAACGAGGTGGGTAGCCAGCCGCAGATCGGGGCAGGAGATGGATTGCACAGGGCATGATAACACCTCATCATGACAGGCTGGACCCTGATTAGAGACCCTCTGTTTCTGTGAGCGCCAGGAAACGTCTCCTGAGCTGCTCCCTAGTGGTTGGGCAGCTCTGAGCAGCTCACTGAGTATCCAGAGTGACAGTCAAAGTCCAGTCTTACTACTAGAGGCAGATATAGATTATGCACTGTAAACCTTTAGAAGTTATAGGCCGTGGAGTTAGATGGGTGTGATGTTGATGGTGTTTTATGATTTAGAGATGTGTCAGGGGAGTCTGACTGTGTGAGGTTATTACAGGTTGAATGAGTCCCAAGGAGATGCTGGCCAGTGTAGTACCAGAAGGACTAGGCTGGTGACGTATGTCAGGTGGCTACTTTGTTACTATGATCACAGCCCACGGCCCCACAGAAGTAGGCCTTTTACAGAACACAGCCCTACTATGCAGTTATAAATGGGCCATGAAATGTAATAGCTGTCCATTAGAGAATTCCCATGTTGCCAAAGCTGAAGGCATTAGCCCTGGGTTTTACCGGGAAGAATGTATGGCACAAGCCAGCGTTGATCTATGGAAAGCTATAAAGATGTTTTCACTTGGTTCCCTGTTCCGTACCACTGGCTTCCTATTATTATTTACAAGCGTAATGTAATGGTCTCGTTATCATAACATAAAAATGATCATCTCCGTGAAAGGTTCATTATTCTTGGGATAAATGCAATGCTGCCACCGGCTGGTCGTCCAACATGCCTGTGAAATGTAAGCAAAGCTTCATGACGTGAAATATCGTAGGTTTGGGCTATGAAATTGTATACCCAGGCAGTTCTATTTCGGACAGTGAGTAGTATACAAACATGATTGGTTGTGTCAGAGGCTGCAAGAAGTATAGAAAAATGAGAACTTGGATTGGCCTAAGTGATACTGAATGGTAAGTTACAAAGGCGACAGTTGAGCTGTAAGTAGTATACAAAAATGATAGATCCACTTGCTACTGTAAGAAGAGGCCAAATATATACCGTAGTATTCCCTGTGTAAGACGCACCTATAGAGGTTGTGGAATTGTTCAAAAAATAATAAAGCTACATGGCTTTTGTTTTATTTAACGAATCTTCAGACTTAAAAAAAGAATCCCCGTGACCCTCTATGCTGCTGTATAACGGTCTTGGCTTCTTGTGGACTCAGGGGTAACTGAATCCCTACGTACTGGCCAGCATATATATATATATATATATATATATATATATATATATATATATATATATATATATATGGTAATATTAGATGCGCCTTACACACGTGGTGCTATGGTCGTTTGATTTGAGACTGGGATTATGAATAGTTCATGTGAAAAAGCGAAAGGATTGTGGTCAGGACTGTGAGCACTTTGATCTGTATGCAAATAAAAATGTGTTTGGGACTGAGTAGTATAGGAATTGATAGATTGCCTTTCTGCCACAGATAGTGGCCTACCGGTACTAGTTGTAGTAAGGAGCATAGAAACCCCGGGATAGGAAGTTTGAATTGAGACTGATTGTGAACAGCACATGCCAACAAAAATAAGGTTTTATTATGGGAATGTGAGTGCTGAAAAGAGAGCTACGCACTTAGTATTTTTGAAAGCATCCTATGCACATCACATCCCCCGTCTTTCATGCCTTTGAATTTTGGAGAGCTTTTAAGGGATCGCCTTCATAATTTGGTCCAATATTGGACAAAGAAATAGCTCCAATTTATGATTAATTACCTGCATGACAGGGTCGGCCTTCTTGTCAGCATTTGGAGATGTCTGAGTGAGAAGTAATTAGTAGTAGGGTAATGGCGTGCACACATATGGTGCACGCACTGCAGCATACTAGGACAACATGCTTAAGACACACCTCCAGTTCCCACGGCATGATTACACACCCACCCGGTCATACATAACCACTCCCACACCTCACCCACCCACACGGCCACCCTCACCTCATCAACCACGTGCTCCTCCATGTAGTGCGGGTTTTTTACGGATCTCCAATGATTAGGGAAACAAGATGAATTAAGATTATTAATTTCTGTTTTTGTCACTCCTGTCCGGCCGCCTTAAGAGATGGTTGCCTGCGAATATTATTACACCCATTAATAGCCGGTCCGCTGACTGGAGATGGCAATGTGTTCTGATGGCATTGCTCCTTTGTAAGTGATGTTGTAAGAGGGAAACTCACCTTAAGAACTGTGTCACAATACTTTTCTTTTGGGAAAGTTCAGTGACAATTGACTCTCATGGACTGAGAAGTGATTTAGATGCTCTAGTAGACTTCCGACTTGAGGTGATAGTACCTGTGGGGCAGCAGGCCATCTATCCACCACTCTTCTTAATTCCCTCTTCATTTCCTGACCTAGAATGCAGTTAAAAAGCTGGATGGAAATTGCTCTTTGATTGAAGCCAAGATAACCAAAGATGTGAGACATAACTTCTGCTAAGGCTGTATATATAGATCGAGTCTGGGGCAAGGGGTGTGACATTTCCAATGTACTCTGGTCGATTGGGTCAGAAAAAAGAGTTCATCTAAGACATTGCTATGTATGTTTATAGGTAGTGAATATGGCAGGCAATCATGCAGTCGCCTTAATCATGCAGTTTTTAATCTGTTTGTCTGTAGTGGCCACTTTGAGTTTAGCCATATAATATTACGTTTTTCCCATCATATAATGTGAGTGTGTATAAGTAATCGTGACCTATACCTTCTGCGCGATTTTTCTGCTGTGTTATTTGTCTTTATGAATAGGGAAGGAGTGAAATTCACACAGGCGATCCGTTAAGAGAACATCAGTTATATAAGGCACAGCTTCAACGGAAATGAGGAGATATTATGTTTGTAACTGATCTGAGGTGTTGGATGTGACTTCCTTGACATTTTCAGGAAGGGATTTCAAGTATAACATCAGACAGGTTTTAGATATCAAAACGAATCAAATAAACAGAGTGATGGCACGGTTTGTATGAAGAATTCACTTACCCCCCCCCCGCCTCAAATTTCAGAGGGAAGTCCTCCCCTTCTTAACATCTCAAGGGACTTCAATGTTGACGAGAACAACACTTGCTAAAAGGCGGAAAACCTTGACAGCGGAATTGGTCAAATAGCCCCCAATCACCATGTAGAGTGGTGCTTTAACAAGACAGGTCCGGCATCTTGGTGGGTGTAAATGTTCCTTGCGGTAGACAGAACGAGGATTTCATAGGGTTGAGAAAAGACTTGACTTTGGATTAGTCCTCCTTTGCTTGTCAACTCCCTGGGTATCCCCATTCCTCTTACACAGGATAAACTAAGTGGGGTCTGGCTTGAATCAGGATCATAGGTGGAACGGGGCCACCGTACACATCTGATAAACAGAATTGTACACAATTTACATGCACTGTATATCACACAATTATATTGGTGGGATTTATGGCAATGCATATTTGTAGGCTACAAGTTTGCAAGGATGATTCCTTCTTTTTTCTCAGTGTGGTATCCCGGGAAAGTTACATCTTTCCTAAATTAGTTGATGTTCTATTATTGCCAGCCATGAACGATGATTGTGTGTTTGCTTTTTTTTTTGTTGTTTTTTTTTCTTTTATTTGTTTGGTTTTTGTTCCCTCAGATAACAAGTCCATCTTCTTACCCATTGCAGTCGCATAGATCTGCCTGGGGTAGTTGTTACAATTTAGACCTATACACATTTGCTTATTCTATTTCCTACTTAATAAAGATTAGGACTAGCACTGTGGGATTAGGATGACATGTATAGCGATATATTGTTATGACATTTGGTACGATCATGAAAATATGGTATTCTCGGCAATGCGCATGTATCAACAGCGATGATTCTTGCAGGCCAAGCCTACGCCTACTCTTACCACTAGATGACTCTCTTGTGTAGTGCTGTTTTAGATATGGTTCATTAGGTATACTAGGTGGCGACAGTGGTAGCAGTCATGGTCCTTCTGCGATCCGTCTATGCCCGCTTCTATGACTTGAAGTTGAAATAAGCTACTGCCATATTTTAGACTCAACCTCATATCAAATTTTTGTATCGGTTTTCAAGATTGCATCAGGTCCGTGGTTGCATGTATAGGCCTAATGTTGGGGTCCATACTATAGTGTAGCCTAGGAGAGAAGAACACGTCCACACACAGCAGTAGAGGATACAGAACTGACTTTTTATTCCCTACATACAGGAACTCCTGGGCTGACCAGCAGTCAGTTCAGGGGGTTTAGGCTTGCCCCTCTCCCCCAGCCACTGGCCTCCGGGCTCACTATAGTCCACACTAGGCACATCCAGTACTTAATTAGTTATGCAAACCCCTCCTGGTACCTCCAGGGTAGAGCCTGTGGGTGGGTTATACTTAGAGCTCCAGTAGGTGCTGACCAAAGAAGACAGCATGTATAACTCCGTTACAATGGGCTAGTCTTTCTCTAACGTAGCAAAAGGATTTATAGTCAAAGATATGCATTCTACAACAGTACAATAGTAGTGCCAGTTGGTTCGTCTTGTAGTAGTGAGTTCAATCATCCCTATTGGAAATACAGGTCTCATTGAGTAAAAGATTTACTGATTGGATATCATTGCAGTAAGGTATTACCGTATAGCGTTTATATACATGGGCTAAACGTGACAGAAGCCCGGGGGTGTTACTGGGGTGTGCTGGGCCAGTGACAACCCTTGCCCTTGTTATAGGGGGATTTTACCTTCAAAAGTCCACCCTTGTTTTCAGCCACAAACTCCATGTTTTTGGAAGAAAGTTTTGAACAATAAAATCACATTTCGAAAATTGACTCAAAAATGTCAATTTGTTGGGAAATTTTTCCTCGAAAAAACAGCAAAATTTGCCCAAAATGTGGGCTTTTTGCTCAAAAGTAGGCACTTGTTGGGGAGATTTTCTCCAAAGTATGCCCTTGTTAGGGGGATTTTTCTTAAAACAGGACCCTTGTTAGTGTTAGGGGGATTTTGGTCAAAATGTGGCCATGCCAGCCGCACACATGTGGCACCAACACATATGAAGTGCCCCCTACCCCTCGAGGACGGAAGTGACGAGTGTTTCATAACTTGGTGAAGAGCGAAGCTGGTAATGCAGATGTTTGAAACTTGAAGGACAGAGACCTAGTACATTAAACCTCAATAAAAGTGGTATATTGGTATACGGACTTAGCTGGTTTGATTATCAGCCAATGAAATGACACCAACTATTCACTGCGGTCCTCTCGGGGGCCAACTGGTACCCATCAGATAGGTGTTATCAGTAGAACTTGCTGCTAAGAAGCTCCAGCAATGGCTGCGCACATGGGACAACCTGTTACGGAGGAATATCAGCAATGAGTAATGGACAATTGGTAAAGTCTTTCAGTACAACGGATGCCATTCATTCCCTTTGTTCTGACTGCATGGAGGGTCCAGATGGGGAGGTATAAGGATAATTGCCAATTTTATTTGTTAGTGAGGTATCAAATCGTACGAATGAAGTTACTAATATTATCATTTTTGCATTTTCCGGAAGGAAGGATGTACAAGTTTCTAGGTGTGGGACGTATCATAGAAGAAATACCCATGCTAGCAACCGGGTATGTTATTCAATCCTCTGGAGTTGTCAGACTCAAGGCATCAGTCCGACTGAGGGCGGGTGCCTCGTTCCCTACTTGAGCTTTCACTTGGCTCTGGATGGATGGGCCAATATGTGGTTCTATGCCTTGACACCAGGTGGCATCAGTATGCCATATTCAAAACGCATAATTTAGTACATTGTTGGTATTATTTGCCATGGAAACCATAATTTTGTTCTTTTTATATAAAAGTATACCTCATTTTATTAACTCACACATAAGGTTTTGAAAACTGAAACAGAATAGAATTATCCCTTCTAGTTCCAAAATTATGAATTAGTAAAAAGTGTTATATTTTTCAATGATAGCTTTTCAGCAATATGTCAATACCTACCGTAATATCTCGCGTATAAGACACATCTTATACGCGAGGATAGGCTCCTGGTGTGGCTTAAAGGACAATAAAAGTTGAGACCAAATCGTCACAATGCTTCCCATAATTATTTTAAATGGTTTTAGGCCATTATAAGATGTTGTAGCAACCCATAGGTTTTTGAATTCCAAAAACTCCATTGAGTAGAACAAAAATGATTCCATTTTGAATAATTCTAGCAGATCGATAAAGTCTGGTTATGCCTTACACGTAGGATGTGCCTTATAATACGCAGGTATTACGATAATTGAGTTACGGTCTATCCTGAATTTCTGCATGTCGCTGACATCCCATGTATGAGATATTATATTTCTGTAGCTATTTGAACATTTTAACATCAATGGTGCCAAAATGTGGCTGAGACATGAAGTTAAGAAAAAAAGGGATTTCCCCCTAATGTTATGATAATCCACGTTTTGTCACCTATTATTTAAATAACACTGTTTAATTTTAGTTTGGTGATACATGTATATGGAATTCTTCATTTATTAGCTGTATAATCCAAAGCAGAAAATCGAGTGTTCTTAAAGTAGGTCCCTGCCTGCTTTCAGGTCACTCTCACACAAGCAAAAGGTTTGTTGCTTAGCTAGTCGTAATTTGGTCAATTTAGTACTGTTCAATATCCCAGTATATGAAGTGCGCCCCTAATTCTGCACTAAAAACCCTCCAGATCTTTAAACTCTTCAGTTCGAACACCTTAGGTCATCAGGCAGTGTCAGAACTTAAGAGTCACAGACACGGGGCAGCACCATATAGTTAGTAAAACCACTTAGTCCGCCTGTTAAAAAGGTTATTGATCACTCCCCAAGGTTGGTATCGTCAGTCTGACGACCTTGGGTGATATATGTGAGATATTATTATAATAACTGAAAAGTAATAATTGGAGTCTATTTAGAAGGAAAGGGCTTATTAATTACCTGCCCATGGCACTAATATGTTCATACGCACTTTCGTTGATTTAGGAGTGTAGGATTCAGTCAAAGTACTTGATGTTTTCAGGTCAGCAACAGGCAGAACCTGAATAACCAGATAATCATGCTTTCAGAGTTTGAAATCCTTCAGAGAAGTTCTGTAACTTCTCCAGGAAATACAGACACTTTGGCTGCCAGGGTGGATAAGAATTTAGATTTATACATGTAGTACTAGAATATACAGATTTAGTGCATTTATGAATATTTCCCATAACGTTGAAATTTTCAACGTTTTGTCACAATTGATGATGCTTAATCACGCTGCTTTGTGGGGTATTTCTCTTTTCTTAATTTCCATTCTTAAGACGTTTTTAAGAGATGACGTGGCAAGATTCTTCTTATTATTATTTGTGGTCAGCATAAAATGACTAGACTTGAATACAGGTGTTGCCATTGAAGTCACACCCACCAATTCGTTTCAATAACTAAGTCAATGTCAACAGAAGTCTAGCTTTACAAGTTATCTTTATTTTTAAAAATTGACACAAAACATAAAATTAAAAAACATTATATGAGAAAAAAAAACTGTGTGAAGGTTATGTCATGTACAATAAAAAGGGATGAAGCCTATGTTGTCTAACGCCCACATAATTGGTGTGGGATCAGCTGGGCGGAATAGCCTACCATTGCTAAACACTATTTAGGTAGGCCTACTACGTGTATTCAACAGTTTTGAAGAAGCAGAGTAAGGTTTCCTATGGATAGCCAAGAGCAGATTTGTAAGTTGCTTTCTAATCTACTTGTCATGGAGTATTCTTTTACAAAGCATCAAAAGCAAAGTATGCTTCAATAAATAAATGATGGGTCCAGTCCAGTTCATGAGAATGTCCATCAGACTGGTTTTATGATAATGAGTAGGTGTGGTGTTCTCTGGCAAAGAGAACAATGAATTGTAATTGTTGAAACTCATTTTCTTTGCTGGAGAGAGGATAAAACATGTCTATTCTCGGTGGTTGGTCAAAGTTACAATTTTGTTATTTCTTTCAGACAAATATGATAAATTGCCTTGGGGAACTGAAATGAAAACTGTTGTCTAAATTAATCTTTTGTCGACATTCTAATATATACACTGTGTTTTAGATGCACACCTCTCTGTTGAAGTCTCTTTCTCCATGAGGGGAACATGACCATAGCACACTGATATGCACACTGGCAGTAACTTGTGTCCTTTCATATTACCCTTTCCAATCATGGTAAGACAGTCTGTCTTGGGGAAGAGTGGCTCTTAAAGAGCACTTTCCAGATTGTTTTATCAAAAACATTGACCAATATGATCCTATTGGCACTATGAACCGTCCGCACCCTGTCGTTCCAAACTGAACCACTAGGGGACGCTACCATCTGTACGTGAACAGTGGCGCCCTCGGTGGTCGCAAGCGTAACTAGGCGTTTACACACCAGGTGGCAGGAGTGAGTTTTAATAGACCATGACTTCACAGAGTGTGAGACGATCCCTTGGCGATGATCTGCCATCGGCACCAAGCATGTGGATGCTGACATACCTGCAAGTGCGGAAAATAAAAGACTGTTATTCATTTGTGAGATTTGTCATAACCGATTGTTAAGGTATTATTGAAGTACATTATATTAATTAAGTACGTTATATACAAGCCTTCCCATCCCTCGACTTAGCAGGCTCGAGCCATGTCCCATTCTATATTTCGATGTTCTGGTATCATACATGCAGAACGAAATTGTAAATCCACTATTAGAACGATCTACAGAAGTAGCATTCATAATTATACATGCATTAGCATATTGGTGCAATGCAAAGCATGACTTGTCTTACTCAATGTTCTACTTAAGGGCTTCCATTACTAAACTAAACTGTCCTAGAATGGCCTACCAATATGAGCAAAATCCTAAATTTAAACTATTTATAATTTCATTATCATCATTATTATTGGGGTGACTTACCGTCCAGTGAGTGTGTCGTCACAGGGCATAGAGATCTGATGTTGGAGGGCAGTACCCATGTAGTGTTTGCACAGAGCATTCTGGTCCAGGTCTGTCTCACTACCCACACGTACCACAAAGTCGTGCATCTCTCCAGCTACAGACCAAAAGACAACAATGATTAGTGGGTGAAAATTAGTAAAGATTTGAAGATTTTTATAGTTAATTTTAGTAGGCCTAATTATTAATCCAAGAACATTTAGGTAACCCATATTAAATTACTCCATACCTTATCTTTAAATATCAGTATGTGTCTTCAAGGTAAAGGTAATCACATAAGGCCACTTTACAAAAACGTTAATCAACATTATTGTCCTACCGCTTTCTAGATCTGGGAAACATTCACTGTAGATCCTCGCATCATATATATATATATATATATATATATATATATATATATATATATATATATATATATATATATATATATATAAGACACACCCTGAGGTTTTTTTTATCTTGCGACAAATTTTCAAATCACATCACTTTTTTTCTGATAAATTAATCTTAAGAATATAAAACAAAATATTTGGGTAGCTAGGGGCCTACTAGGGGGAATCCTTAGGGATATAAAGACTCACCACAGCAGTCTCCGGGTAGGCGGATGTTGACACGCTTCACTGCGAGGTCTGATCCCAAGTCTACATGCCACACGGGGTGCTCCTGTCTCTCTGTAATTATACAAAGAAATAAGGTTCAGACATGACATGGCATTATCAGTGAGATAATAAATATAACATATCAGGAATATCAGGAGAGTTCTCCCGAAAATAATAATGTTGTGCCACCTGATTGGACTTAGTATTGTCCTGATTGTATTTTGTCTGTTTTACTTCAGTGTGGTTGTAGGTAGAATTGCCTCACTGTTATGTTATCATATTTGTAACAACATGTAGCTTCAAAGTGTTGCCAATACCTGTCTGTGCACATTCCCCTTTTGTCATGCTGTTGCCTGTGTTACCGTCTGTGGCCAGGGAGGCGTTCAGAAAGACTCCAATGTCTGTGAAGGTCGTTGTCTGGAATGCTGGTCGTCCTTCTGCAAGGTTCTCCAATTCACCTACCAAGAAATAAACAGTCAACGTATAGTAACTATTATATGGATATCTAACGTTATATGTGACAGGATCTGTGAAAAGGGCCCTTATTGCAGTGTACATTAAGGTCCCTATTCCCGGTATATGTCACATATATAGATTGGTCATTTCAAAATAAGACAACGCTTCAGATATTATATAAATCCTTTTTTTTTTGCATTTTGTTGGTCATTTGGTTCATAATTATTTTAAGATGGTTGCTTACTTTCGTCGAATGTGCTGTTGTGGTCATGATCATGTGTGACCAAGTGGCTGTTATCTCCGTAATGTACTGAGTCATCCTTCTTGCCCATTTCTACTGAGTGTCCATTAGCAGACTGTGGACAGAAAAAAAAATATTTTCAGTCAATAGCAGTCGGTTGTTAAAATCAAGAGCATCTTTCAAAAGGAAAAGCTAAGTAAAAGGTAATGTATTTCTATACTCTTTGACACACATGGATGGAAATAGGTTCTGATCTATACTATAATCATCCAGACTTACAGTAGATTACGATAATATCATTTAAAGGGAGTAGACACGATCCAGCTGGTTCAAAATTGACCAAAACTTCTCTTAGTAACTTTTAGGGATGTTAGATTGATGCTTAGGTAACATAAAGGCATAAAAACCATCGGTCACGCTGTCCGTTATTCCACTGGAAGGTATTAAAGTTTGGTGGTCTTAACTATGGCCGCCTATGAGAATTTGTGTTTTCCCACATTTAATTCCATAGAAAAAAATTCTTCTAGCAATTTCTTAACCAAACCTCATGTATATACCTGAGATCATTAGAATTATTTTGGAACCAAAAAGTAGGGGGTCACAAGCAAATTGAAATAAACTAAAATATTTCTAATTCCTTTAATATAGGAGTCTATGGGTACAGGAAATATGAAATCCAGTGATAAGAATGTATAGAATGCCAATGTATCACATCTAAAGGGTTGATAAAGAAGGGTTATGTCATATAAATTAGGAATATGAGCAAATATTGTCAAATTTGGCAGTTTCATTTTTTGCCACCAGATGCTGTTTGAGTAGATCGTGTCTACTCCCTTTAAATACCTCTAATACTTTTTGGACCCTTTGCGTGCCTTTATCATTGTACTTTTTTTCTTTTTTTTTTTACAAAACACAATCTATGCTTACTGTAGCAGCGTCGCACTTGCCCTGCATGACCATAAGGGCAACGATGATGAGGATCAAACCTAGCAGGAATGTCAGGCCGCCGATCACCGGAAACAGGATTTCTCGCTTCTTGAGTGCAGCTATGATGCGCGCATGTGCGGCCAGTGACGGCGACTTGTCCTTGTGCGTCTCTCCAGCCTCGACATCTTTCTCTCCTTCCGTCAATGGCTGAGCTGCAGCCTCGTTCTCATCCAACGGTACCTCAATGCCCTCCTCTGCGGCCGCCGCCGTTCCGTTCGTCTTTTCCGGTTCCGCTTTGGTAGTGTCTGCCGGTGTGACACTCTCATATGTGTCCTCCACTGGGTCTGCGTCTGCCGTGCTGGGTGCAGGGTCCTCTTTGATGGCTTCTGTTTGGGGGACCTCTGCTTCCGGTTCCGCTGCCGCTGATTCTACTACTGCCGCAGCCTCGGCTTCTACAACTTTGTCGTCTGCCATTGTAAGTTACTGATATCTGCAGAACGAAAAACACATTGGTTTCATTAAGCGTATTACTTTTATCGAGGGTATTTATATATTTCATAACTTGATTGTATTCCTTTTGCCTATCAGTATAATCCATGATAATTCCTAAACCCTTCCCCCTTTTGCTGTAGTTCTTCCCTTTCTGAACACACCAGCTGCAGACATACCAGCCATAACATAGAAGACCAATTAGTTGGTGGATGTAGGCCTATGCATTGACCCGGACATTAAATAGATAGCAACTTGTGATCTCACAAAAGACTGAAACCGGTATCTTTTGTTTCAGAGGCAAGGGGCGACCTTCTATTGTATGAGGAGCTCTAGAATTTTTAGTGCATGGGGACTCAGCCACGTCCCTCGACAGCGCCCTGACTCCAGCCCGTCCAAGGGTACAATATTGAACCAATTTCTCAATATCCAAGAGATCATGACTAGTAAACAAGGGCACCTTTAATGATGAGTAGCTGCTACTCGAAGATGACAGCTATCATGACTAATAAAGAGTAAATTAGCATTTGTACTCATCTCATCAGTATGCCTATTGCCTTGTCATCAGCTCTTAAGGATCCAGGTTCCAAGCCCTAATATCAGAAATTACTGACCACCTAGCTCTTGTCTGACCTACATGACCCAGAAACGCTCAGACTGACCATGAGAGGGAGCCAAAGATTAGCTGGGGCAGTCCTGTCCCTTATTCATGACTCCATTGACAAGACATGCAGCCGTCAGGCATGAGTCACCACTTCCGAACAGGAGAGTCCTCCAGTAAATATTGACTACTGTATTCGTCAAGACCCCAATATCTCTTCCCAAATAACCAAAGTTACTTTCAGATGGTGTTACTTTCGTTTGATTGTGATCAATGCCCAAGGTCTTGCAATTTTCCTCTTGATTGGAGTCCCCTGATGGGAATCAATCAGAACATTGTTCTGAGATAATTCTTATTGAGTGCCAATTGGATGTCATGATCCATGCTAAGCTGCAAAGTTGAAGATGTGCACATGTGTAGTGGGCTGTGTGGCCTTCGAACGTAAGAACCGCACATGAGGGATTGACTAAATAGCTGTTTTCTCTTTGCAGCTAGGGCCCACCTGAATGTAATCAATAACACTGTTGATTCTGTACCAAACCAAGAATACTAGTATGCCAGCAAATGAAAGTCGAATTCCCCCTCTATGATACAGACACAATAAGTCTTTTGCTATAGGTTTGTGTTTATAATGCGAAATAATAAACATGAACAGTAGTAGATTTTAAATGTGTACACGAATATAAATAGTAAGTAAGGTTCATTGACAGTGAACACAGATACAAATGCAGTAGTAGATAATACAATGCTAACTAATGCTAACTGAAGTGTATCATTGAAAAGAAATGTGATAGGTCTTCTGGTTTAAATAGTTATTGCCTAACAGAGGCATACATTAATTGATTCATATCAACAAGCTGAATTGAACCAGGTGAAACTGATAGTGTAAGCTTATCCCATGAGCATAGGCTACTCTTTACTGTCACACGACTCTAAGTACCTTGGACACTCTTATACATATGTAACATTATGTTATGCACATAAGCTGACCCCCTTGACCGATTTCATAGCAAACAAAGCTTGTTTTACATAGTGACACCAAATCCATTCTCTATTTGCTTTGTCAGGCCAACTCGACGCGCCCCCCTCACCACGTGGGTCCCTAGAAATCCTAGAAAGACAAGAGCTCAGAGGGGTGCAGTGTCATTGTACTGTCGGGTCTACAGGGGATGCTTTGGTTGGAGCTTGGTAGTGTACAGAAGCTCACTGAGACAATGATCTTTGTGTGGCCAGTAGCCAACACAAAACCCAGACTTATGTAAGCCCCCCTGCCACAATGCCTGCCAGCTGCGTCAGCTATCGTTACCATGGTGACGAGTAATCTGCCCAAGAGGGGGCGCGCACGTCAAAGGTTTAGAGTGAGGCTGCAGAACGCGCGTCACGCGTGACTGCGTCGCACGCGTAGAGTTGATAGGTCAACAGTGGAAAACCAGGTGCGTCGCTTTGCTCCAGGTTTAGCAGTTAGCGTCATCCTAGGGGCCTTGGCAGGTATCGCCGAGACCCAGGGTGCAGGGACTCAGTGACGTTTGCACGGCAAAGTACACAAAGCATGGCTTTGTTAGCATCAGCAACCCACTAACGCTTGGGGGTCATGGCACCAATGGCCGATAAAAAAAAAGGTGAATATCACAGTATAAAATAGCATCCATGACATCATTTTGACAGTGGAGGGGGTGGGGTAGTTGAGATGACATAAGCGGTCTAGACCTCTAGCAAATTTCAGCCCTCATCTACCCTCTATTATTTGGGACAAGAATTATATGCAAATCAACCTCTCATGTAAGAGGGCATCGTGACATATATGTAGCAGATGCATGAGAAATACTCTCTAATTATGTACAGTTCCAATTGTCAATTAAACTATTAACAGTCGTTTTTTTGTACACATAAATTAACAATTTACAAATAATTGCCTTTGTTATGTAACCTTACCCCTGCCTATCTAGGCGGCTTCCCAGTAGTCTTTGATAAGTACACGGGAAAACGATCAACAAGTAGATGATCCGTTATTCGAAATTAGATATAATTTGTTATGCATTTTCTAGTTTTAATTTGATGCTACCATGCACCCTCACCGAGGGCACCCTCAATTCAATTTCTTTATAGCTGTCTGCCTTTGATGTTTCCCTTTTCTTCCTTCATTTTTAATTCACATGAACCACCCTGGACATTTCGTGCAGACCCCGGGGGCTCACTAACGTATTGGAAATGGAGGAAATGTCTAACGCTGCGGGATAAAAGATAACCCTGGTTGTCTCGGGGGCAAGAATAACATCCCCTTCTGCCACATCCGCGCCCGCTGGGGCCACTTTCACACAGCACCCACCCAGAACGCAGGTCAAGTCCACCCAAGCTGTCCAATCATGTTAAATGACGCTTCATCGCACAACAGACACCATTTAGTAACTTTCAGATTAAATTCATCAATTCCTGTGTCCTCACTCTTGAATATTACATTAGATTTATGTGAGGTGGTTTTAAATAATATTACGGTTGCAGGGCACAAAACATGGACATTAAGCCAATAATGTGAACAATATTGCCAATTCACCTTCAAAGGAGGAATAGTCATGTTGGCGGGTGGGAGAATAACACAATTAATTATGACCCACTCTCACAAGGTCGTCTGAGGGTCATAAGAAGGTCAAACGTTACCTCCGGGAGGGGCATTGTCCTCTACGGAGACGACTGGAAATTGATGGCGTTACCCCCATCCCACATTGACCTCGCCTGACCAGTGCACTGCCCACTTCAGAGGTAGCCTATATGACCCCTCTACTCCTTGTACTTAAACACCCATATTTCACCACAATCTTGACACGCATCTTGCTCCAGGTATCACTATGCAAATGACCATTACTATAGCTCCTACATTTCTAACAATGCGATAAAGAGGTTGCTTTGTTGGAGTTTTAGTTGCTAGGCCGTTGTCCAGTTTCGCAGGACAAGTGGACTGGTGCAGATCATTACATTTATATCGTATACACGCCCACGTCTCACACAAGTGTCTTTTTACGACAGGTTGAAGCCGATGGACAGGTATCCCACACTGGCCTACTGAAATTCAAGAACATCAGCGCCAAAACTATTTGCTAAAGGGTAACTGATATTCTGGAGAACCCGCTTCCTGTAATTACCAATAATTAGGCCTCCGCCTATGGACTGGTTGGTTGACTTTGCTGCGGATGAACCGATTTATTTTTTCTGTCTGCCGCCCTTGGTGTTTCTTACTCATTGTACCGCAAGCTATGTTTTAGACCCACTTGTCTTGGGAGTGTCCGAAATATTCTTCCCTCCTGCAAGACATGTCCGGTTTCTTTGCCCCCCTCCCCCCGATAATTCACCAATCCCCTGGCATCCTGCCCCTAGTAGTATACATAAAGGTTTTACCGTTCTAGATCATCACAGATGCCCAAAGTGTCAGTTTAAGGCCATTAGAAAGTTGTACATACAGCTTCCTAAAACTGTGTCAGTTAATGATACCTGCTGTGTGTCGTCGGTGGAACTTTTCCCGCCCGTTAGGCCGCAGCAGACGACATTTTGAAGGCGCTGAACAGCTGCAAGAGAGGTGCACCTAGCTACCAACAAAGAGCTGTCACCCCACCGCTAAAGGAGACACGCCGTGAAAAAAAAATATAAAACTAAAATTGACACGCGACACTCGCCGTTTGACACCAAGCTCCAATTTTAACGACATAAGCCTGTTAAAGCTATCAATTCTAATGCCTCATCAAATTTAATTTTCAACTATTTCGGACTGATAGACACCGTTTGCAGATGTGTATTAGAAGCGAATGTGTATTCGAGGAAGGTTTGTTTGGCCTGCTGAGGTATACCGTATAGTGTGTTTTACATTGTATGTACATCGTTGTTTGCCACATGTACTACATGTATATACTTTTGGACAAATCTAGCTCTTTTTTCATAGTCATTATTGTAAAACCGAAAGAATCAGATCTATGTTTTCTCTTTTTCATCGATATACACATGTGTTTGAATGAGGTCGAAGAAGACAAAAGATGCCTTGCTCTTAGTCATCACCAGTCTACATCAAGGCTCAACTGACCATGGCTGAGTAATTACTAGGTTAAACCGTTAATATTGTGGTCGTGCCTTTGAATAACCCTAAAACAATTAGTCATGGCTGCACGCTCATCCCATGTTAGAAACCCCACACATTAACGACTGAAACATTGCCCCGGAAGTAATCAATAACAATAATATCAGGTCAACAACAGGTCGCACGCCATTAAAAAAGCCACAGGTTTAACAATCAATTTCCCTGATTATGATCATGCTAATAAGCCAAATAAAGTGCCAGAAATGGCCTACTTACATGGATGGGGGTGATGAGAAGAGGGTATCCTGTCTGGCTATATATTATATCCAGGCAGGCTATGTTCTTGCAGTTGAAACTTGTTCTTTGGTTCACTTTGGTTCTGCCGCCACTAACTGACGCTGCTTCTGCTGCTATGGACAATGGTAAATCACAACCAACTTTGACAATCCAGGAACTCTTGACCAAAAGAAGCCTCTAGGGATTGTGGAAGATACAGCACAGAGGGAGTACTCCAAGGCTTGACTCTTACTCCAAAATATCAACCAAGTGGTTATAGAATGCAAACTCGTTGAGAGCGCCCGTCCGGAGATGTTGGACCTAGGAGCGCTCTGTGGCTAGTGACTGGTTGGAGTGAATGCACGCACATGCAGACACATGCAGATGGCGGAACCCCAGCAGCACCCCCATGCGCCCCCCCCCCCCCCATCCTCCACTGGGGTGGGGCTTGGTTGTAGGAGAAGTGGGGGGGGGGGGAATCGCCGATGCATGCAGATGCTAGATTCGGAGGCAGGGGGTACTTCCAACGTCTTTTGTATAACTTAGGATGCGGGCTACTTGTTTAGAAGCCACTGTGGCAGTCTATAGCTTTATGTTGTTTATTTAGGTAGTTTTTATGTTTTTCGTTTGCAGGCCATGTGCGTCTTTGCAAGATTCAATGTTGCTCTTAGATCTACCGATAGTATACTTATATGTGGTGAAATCTGTACGGATCTAGTTACAGGGGCATCTGCCTTCTTCTTTATTTATGTAAATGTACTTTTTGTTTATTTATGGTTTTGTGCTTACTTTTTTTTCCCTTTGAGAGGTTATGAATTATAGCATTTAACGACAGAGTACCTTCTAAACTATGAGTAGTTACTAGTTTATTAAGATTCCCATTCCTCTGCTTGTATACGATGTGTATGTTCTATAAATGTGCATGGGTAATACAAAAAAAAATCCATATTTTATCTATGTAGTTAGTGAATTCCCATCCTGAGGTCCACAGCCCAGGGTCCACACCCCTTGGCCTTGCTTATTTTCAGGATGGCTGATACTGCTGCTGTCATATCTGCTGCTGCTGGACGAAGGTGCTTTGTCTGAGTCACCCACAGACTCTGTGGCGTCGGCGCCAATTACATTCTGACGCGGCCCCCTCCCTTTTCTCTCTCCCACCTTCCCCTTACACCCTCTCAGTGCTAAAAGGCTGCCCCCACCCCTTTACCCCATCCCCACCAGGAACCTTCAACCCACGTGACCAGCTGTCATGGTAACCCTTGCCGGTCTGAATAGACCAGAAATGTGTGGAAAGTGGGGGAGGGGTGGGGTGCATTTTGGGGCCATCTGAGAGTCTGGAAAGGGGTGGTCGTGAGTCAGGGTACATGGGGTGGCCCCCGGGGTGCCCAGTTTACTATTTAGACCCAGCCAGGGTTTCTGGGCTTAACATGTCGGGTCTCTGGGGTTTTATCGTCATATGAGAATGGCCTGCGGTTTATGTAATTGCGCTGATTTCCATCGCTTAAGTTATTCCTTCGCTCAAACCCTAATTAAGCCAAAGCAGTAATCATTAACACGGCTAATTAAGTTTTTCTGTACGCTGGTGAATACATTGTAAATGATAAGTTTCAAGGTATTGACCTGGGTATTGGCATTTCCTTAAATTGAATTTTAGAGAAATAAAAAGGCCTCTCTATCGGTTAATACAAGGTCTACCGGGAGTACATAATTTTATCATAATGAGCTATCCACAGAAAAAAAAGAGGGCATCCCGAAGAGCAAAACCTCAACATACACATCATATATTGTAATACGCTGTGGCATCGTGCCATTTTTAGTACGTTAACATCTGATGTCCAAAAGTTACGTTTGCATGTGGGTTTTTGATTTCATCTTACTGCTGCCCCGAATAATTATATCCTCTAAAAACGTGTGATCCAACTGTTTTTAATTGGATGGCCTATAAAAGGAGAAAACATGTCAAAAAGGATTAAGTGGAAGCCAGCCAAAAAGAGTGTATTGTTTCAATAAGGAATAAATGATTCAAATTTAGATTGTGATCTGGTTGCATAATATTGATAGTTGTTACATGTGCAGATAAATGACAGTATAAAAAAGTTCCGCTGATGCGCCAGAAATAAAAGGATATCAATCATGTTCTTTAAAGGGTTCCTCCGTTTTATCCATAGCATGTGATTAGTGCCTGATGAATTTGTTGTCATAGATATTTTGCCGAACAAGTGGCAAGGAAATTTATGTCTGGAAATATGGCAAAAAATATGTATGTTTCCAGTAAACATGGTCTAAAAAGTTGAGGTCGGTAGGTCGGACTTTTTTTTTTTAATCTGAGTCTTTAATAGCCTTGTACGGGTATTGAATTGCGGGCATCACAAGTGCCCCCACCTCTTTTTTCCATTGGTCATTATATATAATGGTTAAGATGAATATCGCCAGGGAATGCTGCATTCAACAAACAGGCAAATATGGGCATACATTTCTGACAAATTCTGTAGCTAAAGATACATAAAAACATGGAATATGCAACACTTTGACTGAAATCCACGTACATGCGTATGGATTTCATTGTCTTATTAATATGACGATTAGCAGAGCCGCCATTGCTTGATCTGGAGATAAGCACCGATAACATTCAGCATGTTGAGGACCAGTTGTTATGTAATGTGCCTGAAATATTCTACAATGAATATATGGGGAATTATCTGATTGTTTGATGACGCATCCTGCTTCTGCACTATCCACTGCACAGAAAAAAAATAATGTTCAAAATCTTAGTCAGATGTTAGTCAAAAAGGCTAACTTTCTAACAATACCTACCCATGTAGCAAGCCCGCTCGGGGCCAAATTGGTTTTACCTGGGATAAGGTGGTTCAAAGCAGGCAGTATTCAGTACATGGGTTTTAGGTTCGGCAGATGCTGGGTTTCCAGTCAGGGCCACACAGGGCAGCCCAAATCGGGCAAACCCACTTGAGCCCGTTGGGCTCCCAACGGGTTTTGTCCTCAGCATACGGTCTGGGCCACATTGGGCCGCCCGATTTGGGCACTGGTCAGCTTTAAAATGGGCAACCACATTGGGCCCAGGATGGTTTCAAAATGGGCATCCCAAGATGGGTACTTAGCTGCATAAAGTCTTCCCAGTCTGGGGTGAGAGTGGGTTTGGACAGGGCAGCCTCATCTTCTGAACTGTTCTAAACTCTGTGATGAGTGTTCCCCCTCCCTCTCTCTTTTTTGTTTGTCCCTCCCCTATCCATCCCCTACCCCTTCCATCTCCTCCTCATTCCACTCAACCTGCCCTGCCCTTTCCCCCTCTCACCCCGCTCTGCCCTGCCCTTCTGTCACCCTGCCCTCCCTGGGCCTCCCTAGCCCACTTAAAAGGGTCTATTTCTCCTCTTTCCTATCCCCTCAGGATGTGTGTGGTGCACATATGAACAGGCACTGACACATTCCTCTGTGAATTTGTGTAATGAGGATCTCGCCATGAATATGACCTTAGCTGTCGAAATGGCGTTAAACATCTATTACTCACTCACTCTCACTCCCAGCCCTCACCCTGCCTTGCCCTGCCCTGCTCTCACCCTGCCCTGCCCTGCTCTCGCCCTGCCCTGCCCTACTCTCATCCTGCCCTGCCCTGCTCTCACCCTGCCCTGCCCTGCTCTCACCCTTGCCCTGCCCTGCTCTCACCCTGCCCTGACTTGCTCTCGCCCTGCCATGCCCAGCTCTCACCCTGCCATGCCCTACTCTCACCCTGCACTGCCCTGGCATCTCCTTCACTCACATGCCCTGCCCTGCCCTGCCCTGCTCTCACCCTGCCCTGCCCTGCTCTTACCCTGCCCTGCTCTCACCCTGCCCTGCCCTCTCACCCTGCCCTGTCCTACTCTCACCCTGCACTGCCCTGGCATCTCCTTTGCTCACATGCCCTGCCCTGCTCTCACCCTGCCCTGCCCTGCCCTCATCTCACCCTGCCTTGCCCTCTTCTCACCCTGCCCTGCCCTCCTCTCACCCTGCTCTGCCCTCCCCCCTCCCTTCCCTCCACCACTGCTGTAGGACACTTTCCCTATACCATTAATACACAGGTAGTTTCTTAGTAGGGATCCAGATATTTCATGTAAAAGGCAACACTGACTAGTCCTGGAAAGAACAGCTTCATGTCTTTCTTTGTACTAGTAGGCTTGCAAGGTGTATTTGTGGTGTGGGGGCAAACAGGTCCCACACTTGGCTAGGTATAAGAGGACTATATATAGAGGCAATTGAGAAACCAAAAATATCCCCTGCCCCTGTAGGCCAGTCCATGGCAGACTCACTACAAAGTGGTTTCACAGCACTCCAGGCAGAATTCTACTACCCATACCAAACTTATTTCCTTTAGACATAGGACAACTGGAATAGACTACTAAATCAGATATGAAGTAATAATGTGCAGACTTTCTCATAGTCTGGAAATACTTAGATGTTTCTAGTCAAAAGTGCAAATCAAGGTCATCTGAGTAGTAGTGGAATGGCAACACCATTTCTATTGCACTGAACTTGGAACAAGAGCAGATATGCAGAGGTACAGTCATTATGAACTTGAAGGCTTTCTTCTCTACTCCTACATAGGGAATGAGTGGGGGAAGATTGAGGCCAGAATGTCACTTTAATGAATCAAAGTGCCTTGTGTTGGCTGAATGAGTTTGATTCAAATGAATGGTACTGCTCTGCCTTTCCACTTGGGTAGATATTGCATTTACTGCTTTGGTGATGGGGGGGGGGTAGATTAGCTCAAGGATTTGTTGCTTATTGACTTTAAAAAAAAGAAAAGATTTTAGATAAATTTCTCAAAAAGAATTTTTAACATGTCACCACTAATTTTTCATCAAATCGGGCAGCCCACTTTAGGCCACACCAAAAACCCATGTTAAACTCACTTTGAGCCCAAATCGGTGAGCCCAATTTCAAACAGATCTGTGCCCGAATCGGTTAGCCCAGTGTGGCCCAGACCCTTTGCTGAGGACAAAACCCATCGGGCGCCCACTGTGTTAACCCAGTGTGGCCCACATCAGGAGCCCGCTCTGGCCCAGACTCGGGCCAAACCATTTTTGCTACCTGGGTAGTCAAAAGCATGTGCCTAAGTGTCCAAGTTTTTCTTAGTCAAATACGACTAACCATTAGTCAAAGTGCCCAACTTGCCTTGGCTTGCCTGATTTTGACTAAGATTCCTCAGTGGTTTTGACTAAGTATGCAATCTAATAATGGTGAGTGTAAGCTCTGTATGGGATCCACATCCCACAAAAAATAATCTCATCAATTAGGAAGCATACATGTGAAATGCCTCACATCATTTTCATTAGAGCCCTGGAGTCAATTACTCTGGGTTTCCCACAAAGAAGCAGCTACATCTGTGGATATTTTACTTATATAGATTCCCACAGAAAAGGTGTAATTATCTGTCTACCTAGTTTATTTAACAAATCATTAAACTATTTGACATATTTTGCCAAGCTTGATGTTATATTGAATTGTGAAAGCCTCAAAATTATACAGCGCCTGAAAATCTCCATCATTTTGACATCCATCGAATAGTTTATGGTACACAGGCAACAGAAAAATCCTGTTTCAAACCACGCTGCCACCTGGTGTGTAAAGGCAATACTATGCCAATATAGCTTAGTCAAATTCACTAAGAGATCTTAGTCAAAGTGACTAAGTGACAGTGACTTAGATAAGTTAGCTTGCCTGAAACTCCCAGCAGATCCCTTATTCAAGATTGTGGTCGGAGAGAGAAACTGATATGGGTAGTCAATGTGACTAAAATAAACTAGACATTGTTAGTCACACATTAGTCATATGTACTAACTAAGATTATTTGGGCGTTTTGACTAAGTTAAGTTAGACTGACTAACATGGATTTTTTTCTGTGTGGATATGAAGCAGCTATGGAAACTCCACTAGCGGCAATCAATGTATCCTAACATTGAATGAAAGCTCATAATTGCCCATTTCCCGCCAGACGCCACTCGGGCGGTGCTCGAATTGCTCGAACGTCGCCCAGACAGACAAGTAGACGACAAATCCCCAAACGCCGAATGTCATCTGACTCATGCCGGAGGGATGAACCCGGGTTGGTGCCAATTACTTCCCGATTTGCTGATTAGCAGGTCAAGTCTCTCGCTGATTTATGGAATTGGGGTACGCACAGTACATTTGTAGTTGCACTTTGTTAGGCTTTAAACCTTCGGAAAGTAAAAGACACTGAATCATTTACATACAAAATGACCTCATGGAGGTGTGTATTGCATTTTATTTACTGAAGGGTAGATCATGAAAAATTGTAAGAAAATAAGAGAATAATGTAGGTGAACGGTAGTAGTCTTTACTATGTAGTTACGGCCGTCAGCGGCGGAGGCTGTGAGTAACAGTAAAAAGTGTAAATTTTCCTCTGGTGTGTAGATTTCACTCACCAATCACCCGCTGTTGACAGATAATATAATCATATATCTTCTACAATAGCATGATTGGGTCTTTAGTGACTGGGGCAAAATTGTCAAGGTGGTAATTATAGCTCTGTCTAGACCAATTAGATGTATGTGAATAGGCAAAATGCGTAGTTCATAACACATAACGATTCATAATGCAGCTACATTTCTCGACCGTCCATAATGTTACATCATCGCTTATAACAATGATTGTAGTTGTGATGTCCCTACGACGATTTTGCCCTCTGCATAATAAATCCACTTGGGAATGATGACTCTTTTTTTTTCAATAAATGCCATGTCAATATAGATTAATGTGGAGGAAAGATATGTACACACAAATGTACATATAATAATATGTACAGGTGGATAGGTAGGGGTGTGACTGCGGTCCAAAGGGGTGCATACATTGATCAAGAAGAGTCCTTAAGTAGACACTCGTGGGGTACATTCCTTGTTGGTGCTTGTTGTAAATTATGCCTCATTACCTGACTACACAGGAAACACATTCCTCTCTCCACAACCATGTAAATTGTTAATCTCTTGGGCAAATTATTCGAATAAAGGGAAGCCAGGGAGGTCGACATTGTGGCCGCCATGTAAAACACAGCAGGGGTTGAGTACCCCTAATGGTCAACAAGGGCTGATTATTGCACAGGTGAATGGGCCTTTTGATGCAAGCCACTAATCATGGATTTATACATAAGAGTATTAAGTATACCTTCTTGTTCCATTTGGGGTCTTTCCCATGAAGGTATTGATCTCTGGACGCAATCAATTAGTATGTAGTTAACTGCCACATCCCATTTTGTAGTTTTTATAACCGTAGAATTCACTGAACATAATTATTCTCCAAACTGTGAAGTATAGGTCTGTTATTATCAAGGGTCTGTTTTTAAAAGACCTCAAGCAGGTAGGAGGATCCCTTTCAAACAACATTATCATAATTACCATAATGATATAGATTTAAAATGAAAAATGGGGGGAGTCCAAGAACTACTTTTATTTTGTTATTGAATTTTAAATGTATTAGTTTTCTTAGTATTCCCCCCTAAACGCTATAACAAAACGCACATAGCCTGCTGTGAGACCAGGTAGATTACGTAGGGGTCTACCCCCGGGGTCTACCATGCGGGCTTGTTTTGTATCTGGGGTGAATTGCACTTTGAAGGAGATAGTATCTTAGTACATCAAAGAGGTTGTAGGTCTTAGATGTTGACCACCATCTTCTATGGTTATGCTGGTAATCAACACTTATTGTATAGATATTTCAAACATGAGGGTTGCTAAATTCAAATGGCATTTCATATATATGCTTGTACACGTTTCCTTTGTTGAACAAGAACATAATATAGAACCTACACAACGCAGGAATAAACCCTGAACCTATCCCTTATTGTAATTCAGGGATTTTTGAAAGGTATATTATCGGCCCTATTAAACAATTTCAATGTTATTTCAAGAAGACGAGTTCATGATTATTGACTAATATTTGACAATATACAAATATAGTGGGGCCTTGAACGAGTATGCAAATTTATTACAAGGTTTCTTGTGCCATGTTTACAGAACTGAAAAGGTTACGGATGCATGCTGAAGGTAAATTTCTATAAATACCCCTCCCCTTTCTCCCACTCCCCTACCTTGAACCTCAGCAGTCCCAGGGGTATACAATCGTTTTATCGGTTTGATACATTAGATGGCGTCCTAGTCGACCCCTAGGCTACAGGGGCTACTCACCCACCAAGCCCCATAGGCCCCATAGGCCTATTGAGGGGGCAGAAACACCTCTCACAATTATACTGTTTTGAAAATGAAAAACGGTTTCAAGAGGTTAGAAATTAGAGATATCCAGAGAGAAAGAGTGTATCTAGGTACCCCATCGATATTGGATTGAGAAATCGAACCAAACACCTTCTGTAGCATTTCAAATCTTGAGGTACACTCTGCAGTGAGTAAGAGAGAACTCACCATGCCCCTGTAGCAGGAGCAGTTTGGCCTGGTCTACACTAACGCCATCTGCTGTATATCCTTAATAAAACTTTCGTATACCCTATGTAGGAAGTTTCCAGTGTAGCAAGCCCGCATAGGGCCAATTCAGTTTTAGCTCAGATAAGCTGGTTCAAAGCGGGCAGAATACTATTCATGGTTTTAGGTTGGGCAAATGTGGGTTTCCAGTCAGGTCCACATTGGGTTGCCTTAATAGGGCAAACTGAACTAAGACTGTTGGGCTCCTGACAGTTCTTGTCCTCAGAAAGTTGTGTGGGCCACATAAGGCTACTGATTTGGGCACAGAGCAGCTTCAAAATGGGCAAACACTTTGGGCACAGATTGGTTTCAAAGTGGGCACCCCGAATCAGGCAAAGATCACTTCCAAAGATAATTCCCCAGACAGGGCTGAGGATGGGTTTGCACAAGGCATACTGAGCTGGGAGTTCTGCACTTTGACACTAGATGACCCCACTATGTCTGATGTACAGCTTTCCCCCATGTCAGTATTGATTTTCTTTAGTATGATATAACAGAAATAGGCTAATGAATCATATAAATCATAACAGTACACAAATTTTCTCAGAGTTTGGATGTACTTGCAAAATACATTTGAAATGTGCAAAGTTTGGTGATGTCAGCAGTTTTTAATGTGACTACACCATTCCTGTGGTAATCATTTTATATTGAAGTATGCTACCCATTGGGAGGCACTATGAACTTGAAGGCTAGCATGTTACTGGACTAGGTCTGGTTGAAATGCCTTGGCCAACTAAGTTTGAATTATGTATTATGATGATGGGGAGAGTAATACAGTATGTTTAGTCTCCTTCCAACTATAGAGGCCAAGGGGAGGGGCTAACACCTGGAGGGAGGCTAGTAAAGCATTTTCACGGTTCAAAATTTTAGAAAATGAGGAAAAAACAGATTTTCTATAATATCTATCCCAGATGGCGCCACCTGGTCAAATTCAGCCACACCAAAAACCTATATTGACCCCAAAATGATAAATTTTGACCAGATGACACCATGTGATCAAAGTCAGCAGCCCACTTTCAGCCACACCAAAAACCCATGTTGAACCCAAACCCACTCTGAGACTGATCTGTGCCCATATTGGTTAGCCCAGTGTGGCCCACACACCTCACTGAGGACAGAAACTGTCAGCTGCCCATTGGTTAGCCCATTGCAGCCCACATCGGAAGCCACACCAAAAAAGTGTGGGCCACAGTAGGGCCACACCACCTTTGCTACCTGGGTTGTGGGAATATACGGTCTGCTGTGTATGGGGCGTGGGGTGGCATAGCTTTGGTGTTATCTCACGAACACAGTGTCACGCTCCAATGGACACGGGTCGCAGGGTCACATGCATGCATTACAAGACTGTGCCTGAGACCAGCCAAGTAATAGTTACCGATAGGGCCCAAGCTAGTGCTTTCATAGTGAAAGCCCCCCCCCCTCCCCACTCCCACCCCAGTCCACCGCCCAATTCAAGTGGACATCTGGCATCCCAAGCCAAGGAGATATTATCCTTACACATACATGTACAGAGTAACACCTGAACAGCCAAAAGGCTGAGTCTAAAGTTACTCTAGGGATCCCATTTGCTAGGTGTGTACAACTGATAATTGCCACCCACAATCAGTGTGCTATTAAGTCTAACCCTTAATAAGGCAGACCCACAGATAGCCATGTACAACAGTTACCAACAAAGTACACTGCACATGCATAGTTAAAGAAATGGGTAAAGACTACTAAAAACCTAAAAGGGTAGGTGATTAGAAACGGGTGTGCTTGAGTTTAGTTGTGTGAGTAGTATATAGAGGTGCGTCCACTGCCCACGGATGGACCATCCGTGGGTTTCATCCGTATCATTTATCATTGATTATTATGGAGAAAATGACGGATGAAGGGAGACGGATGGTCCATCCGTCGCAGTGGATGCACCCCTTATGGAAAGAACCTTTGACACAGTCTGTCGCTTGTTGGGCGCTTGCTCTCACTATAGCCTAAAGTTGTTTTTCTATTCTTGACATTAGTTCCAGTAGAGGATTCAGCCCCCTCCACTAAAGGCCCTGAAAACTGCCCTCATTATGGCGCTGATTTATGAGAAGTATGGATCGGGAACCTGCTTTTGCCCCCCAGACCAGATTTTCTTGGCTACTAGTATATCCGATAGCTCTGTCCCCGCCCAAACACATCCTCTTGATCCGCTCCTATATGCCTATTAATTTATGGATAGGGCCTAACAATCTATAACAGACACCCGACCTCTCTTTCATTCATGTAGCCTATATAGTCTCAAGGCTCACTTGCAAACAGGACTAGGTAATAACTTACAAGAAAATCTCACCATTTTTTTTTCTAATTAACGTCTTTTCGACCTAAACCTGTTGCACATGTTTGGCATTACACATATCTTCTTTTCGTGTATTTTACTCTTCTAAATTTCACCTATAAGAACACTATAAATTGTAGGTTGAGGGCCTAGTATTTGTCGTTTACTCTCACCACAAAATGTAGATGAATAGCCTAATATGGGAAGTCTCTATTTCAGCCTTAAACATCAAACTGGTAAAAGGAGAGGAGCCCCGAGAGCAGCCTAAAATAGGAACATATGGACAGAGGTAATTGGTGGCTGTGGTTCCCTACTTTAAACAATCGGAGAATAATCTGATAATTGCCATCCACAATCATTCTGAGCACACCTTCATAAGGTCTTTGTTTACATCTGCGGCGTCCCCCACCTCCAGCTGTTGGGGTACTACCACCTGCTGGTAGAATCCGCAACTATCAGCCACAGATGACGTAACGATTTGGTGATTGGATGCTGAGTCATGTTGGTGTTTGGTACGTTGTCTGCCCCCGCCCACCAGCAGCATTGCGCATTTATGAAGGTGTTTAGGGCTTACCTACGTGTCTGTGTGTGGGGGTGGGGGCCTAGAATTGCCAGCCTAAGCTACATGCCTGACGTCACTTAGCCATCTCATTATCATTCTTGTCAATTGTGGATTTGTCACACTTATTTATCCAAGGTGCCTGTCTTGTGCTCCACTCCTACTTTAAGGTGGGTCGCTACCATTGAATCAAAGTTCCTAGAAATCCTCCATTTTTTTTTGTCAGATGTACCTCATATCATCTACAATGGAATTTTGAAAAGAAAATAGGGGGTCCCGTGCTACCTTTTTTTACTAGTGAATTTTGAAAAATAAAAGTATTTTTATTTGTACCTTGAAATTGAAAAAAAATAATGTCCCAGATTTGAGATTTTTTTTCTGTGATAACTATCAATCACAGAGATATGAAACCTCACATGATGAACATGCTAATATCGTTTTTTGTTAAGAATTTTTCTTTTTACCCCCATTACATGGCATTATGAGTAAATTTCTCATGTTTTGACGAACTGTGTCATTTCTAAGGAATTTATTGCTACTTACGGAATATCTTATACATTAACCCTTTAAGGGCAGAGCAAAAGTTGTTGCCCTGGCTATGGGGACGGCCTCTTAAAAAGTATAGTTCCTAGAGGACGAGCCTATTTTCAATTCCTATACTAATCCTATATAACGGGTGTCGACTATAGTCGATGCTAGGCCTGCTGTGGCGTCGACTATAGTCAATGCTAGGCCTACCATGGTGTCGACTATAGTCGATGCTAGCCCTCAATGAGTTAATCAAAGGATGGAATAACATGTTCTTCATGTGCAAAAGCTTGTCAGCCCTGCCTTATAGAATGTTACGATAAAACATGTGTGAAAAAAGTGGGCCTTTTACCCCATCATATAGGGGCTGGGGTAAAAGGCCCACAGCCTTTGGGGTAAATGGCCCACATGCACATAAAAGAGCATCATAATTGGAATAAATGCTCAATTCAAATTCTTATCATAAGAAAAGATACTGAAGATAATCTTCATAAGCTACAACTAAGATTTGGACATCATAAATAACCTAAAGTAACGCTTTAGATATTTCATATTGAAGTTCAAGGAATGACAGGGTAGGATAACATGTAAATGAGCTAGTTCTAAGAAAATAATTCCCAATTGTTGCATATTTTCCACAATAATCAAGGGATGGAACAAGGTATAATAATTGTGGAATAGGTTGTCAGCCTAGCCTCATGGAATATTCCATTTCAACGTTTGACAAAAAGCAGGGCATTTTACCCCAGTCGTCGAAAGGCTAGGGTAAAAGGCCCACACCGATGAGCCAAAAGGCCCATGAATCCGATGCTAAGATAATGTTTACGTAAAAAGTTCATGTAGCTGTTGGAAATAAAAGGGAAGGTGAATAAAATGTATCTTTATGGCCTACTCTTAACTCCTCTACCTTATAGCACCTCAGCTAATAATTTTAACCCCTTTAACTTGCTATCCAACAAAGTATGCACCTTTCAGGACCCTTTTATTTATAATTATCTTAAATTGAACATGATGATCTAAACAGTTATAAAATATTGAATGTCTGATAAGAACTTTTTCTCTTCCAATCATAATGAAAACCTACAAAAGAGGTCTCCTTGAGGTAATCTTTACTTCCAAGTGTTAAATGGGTGTATTCAACCACTACCTTAGACATGAGGGCTAAAGGGCCTTAAACTTGTTTAAAATATTGTAAAGATAATTTGCTTTTACATAAGAGCAATTTTGATATGGGGACCCATGCATAAGTTTGTAGTTTTGGCCATTTGAAATAAAAACACATTTGAGAAATTGAATAAAGTCCATATTCAAAGCCCTGCATGCTGGACAAAGTGCATAAATCCTCGGCATAAAATTGTTTCACTATATCTTTATCATTTTAAACAGTCTCTTTCTTCAACAACATTGGGTAGGCAAGATGATGTGATAATCATAAGGCTTAAAAGAATATCAGAGAATGCTGAAAAAATGCAGATGTAAATATACCAAAATTTCAAATGGTTATAAAATGCCCAATTTTGACCGGAAACGCCCAAGATTTTTTGTGGCCATTAAGGATTTATACAAGTATATATATGAGCCTAACAATAATAATATAATTAATATAACCTATGCGCAGAGACCTGCGCAGTTGGTCTATTTTCAATGGTAGCAACCCACCTTAGGGAGAGGTAATTCTTTATCAAGGGGGGGTGGTGAAACTCCGTGCATGCATGGCAAAAAACTTTTTGTCCCGCCCTAAGAGGGGTCTGAAATTTTTTTGCCCCCCCCCCAACCCACCACCCCCCCCCCCCTGTTGTTAAAAATTGACTACTCCCTTAAAGGAAAAGACATCTAACCCTATTTACATGACGGCTTATTTTGGTAGTATTTTCGTTGAATAAAAATATGCAGGTATACTTATAAGCACCTGTCATTGTAAGGGCAGAGAGGAGACCTATCTGATGCAGAATATGACGTCACAAGTCCAGGGGGATACTTCTTTCTTTTACACGGTGTGTGACTGGAGGTTTTGCAACCCTTACCCTCGAAAAAAAAGACCCTTGCTTTGGGAGATTTTCAGAAAGTAGACCTTACCTAGGAAGATTTAGGATTGAAAAAGTACCCTTGCCAGCCTCACATATGTGTATGTCAAACATAAAAAAGTGCCCCCCCCCCCGAGGTCACAATTATAAGAGACCAGATGCATCAGTTGCTGCATTGTGTGAGCATGGCAGTGCTACAAAATATGTTTTAATGGTAGCAATAAAGTGTACCGTACAACAACTTCATATCATGTAGGCCTACGGTAACTCAATGTGACTATTTAGAGCTATATTGAAAGGAAATAGGGCCTATGCCTATGGATGCAGGGTCAAAGGACCCTTGTAAGCACCACTTGCTTGCAGATAGACATGCAGCACTGTGCAGTCAATACTGGGCTGCATCTGGTCTCCCGAGAGGTCTGCTGCCTGCCCTTACAATATAGCACATGTATTACAAAGTATGCCTGACTCTTTTTAGTCTATGAAAGTACTACCAAAATAAGCCAACATGAAAATAAGGTTATCTATTCCTTTAATACACCCAATATAGGGGGTCTAGACCCCTAAAATCGACAGTGTGACTTGGCCTTTTCTTAAAATCGACAAGGGACATAGAGCTCTAGTGACAAGGACAGGGGAGAAAAAAAGATAATGACATGGGACATGGTCTTTTCTTAAAATCGACATGTGACATGGAGCTAAGTGACAAGGACAGAGGAAATTACAAATTTAGTGACATGTGACATGGGCTTTTCTTAAAATCGACAAGTGACATGGGGACCCCCCATCTAGACCCCCAATATATGGGTGCTCAAAATTTTCAGGATGTCACGCCATCACTTCTTAGGAAGTATGGAGCGTCACTCTTTGCCTATAAATTTGGACTCCCGGGTTTGGACTCCCCAACTCACTATTTCTACGAATTCGAATGTAAAATTTGTACACTTTGTAAGGTTATCTTATAGATTTCTGTTGCTAGTATCAAAATTTAGGAATTTGAAATTCTCTAGTCAGGATGATCCTGACTAGAGAATTTCAAATTCCAAATTTTCTGGATGTGCCAAATGGTCCACATTAGGCAACCAATGGGTATCCTTACAGAACAAGGATTAGATCCTTGTTCTGTGGTATCCTAAAGGCTCCATATAGAATACAAGGGAGTGCAGGCGGATCTCTAATTCTAAAAATGCATCTTCATCACCAGAATGTTATGTCTGCCTCACCTTCCATATCTATCATCTATTGTCTTATGCCATTTTGCATATATTTTTACAGGGATAACGACCAACAGCTTTAAATAATGGAACACCTGAAATCTCGGAATCTCTGCAGTAGGCACGAGTAGGCCTATGCCACCTAACTCTCACTCCCGTTCCCCTCCCATAGGTGAACGGCGTCAGTGTTATCCAGCCACGAGGGGCGAAAAAGGGCGGAAAGACAGCTCTAGAGCGTGGTTAAAATCCTTTTATAAAGTCATTTGTCGATCGGTGATGTAAGGCCTCTCTGACGCCTGGCGACGGTACCTACTCATCGGTGCAGCAAGAGCATCCTGTCGTGGGAACAAGCAGAGATACCCCCCGTCGTGAATTCAGGCACATTGGAGTGTCAGTGAATATTTCACGTCGTGCGCATTGTTAATGATAATAAATAAAATAAACTACCAGAAATTGCGATTTATTCCTGAAATTAATTTAAAAACATTCTGTCGATTCAGAATATTGATTAAATAACTCAAATTGAAGTTTTTAAAGTCTACATGTCTGCGCAAATGTAGGCCAGGCTAGCGTCCTAAGACGGTGCTTACCCCCAGGTCCGTGCTCAGTGGCGCCGTTCTCTACTACGTCCCAGAAGGGGCTGTGAATAAAACCCTAGCCCCCCTCTACTCCCTATCCTTCCCTGTATCTACTGTCACCTAAGTCACCGTACGTAGGTCCCATACTTCACACTATATCACAGGGCTGCGTCCACAACTTCATTTCCGAATTTCTTTACATTTTTTTACTCCAGTTTCACACTTACAGTGACTACTGTATTGTTAGTTCCACTCAAAATAATCTATCTTCCATTTCTATACCAATTTTTCTTACATTCTTGGCCTGATTTTTCTTCATGTTTTCTGGCCGTTTTTGCCAGTGACAGTGAAGTCGCTATAGCCTAGGCCCGGGAGCCTAGGCATATATATGCTACAGCATTTTGAAAGTGGCAGTGAAGTCGCCATAGGCATAGGCTACTGACAGCAGTTTGACAGTGACAGTGAAGTCGCCATAGGCAAAGGTTACTGACAGCAGTTTGACAGTGACAGTGAAGTCGCCATAGGCATTTATAAGCTACTGATAGCAGTTTGACAGTGACAGCTAATCTGCCTATACATGGGTAAAATCTGACACGTGCGACACAGGGGGTTTTAAAATTTGACATACGCGACACAGCACTTTTAGAGATCGAGGGACATGGGTGGAGACAAAAACGGATGTTTTTCCCATGTACAGGCACAACTAATCGCTACAGGCATAGGCTACTGACAATGACAGTCTGTGGAAGGCATAAAAGTGGAAGCGGGGTGGGGGGAGGGTGTCGGAGTGAGACGCAGGGACTGTGGAAGGCATAAAAGTGAGACGCAGGGCGGGGGGAGTGTGTTGGAGTGAGACGCGGGGTGGGGGGAGGGTCTTAGAGTGAGACACAGGGTCTGCGGAAGGTATAAAAGTGAGACGCAGGGTGGGGGGAGGATGTTGGAGTGAGACACAGGGACTGCGGAAGGCGTAAAAGTGAGACGCAGGGTGGGGGGTGTTGGAGTGAGAAGCAAGGTGGGGGCAGGCTGACAGAGTGAGACACAGGGTCTGCGGAAGGCGTAAAAGTGAGACACGGGGTGGGGGGAGGGTCTTAGAGTGAGACACAGGGTCTGCGGAAGGTGTAAATGAGAGACGCGGGGTGGGGAGAGGGTGTCTGATTGAGACGCAGGGTCTGAAGAAAGCATAAAAGTGAAACGCGAGATGAGGGTGTCGGGTGTCGGAGTGAGACACAGGGTCTGGGGAAGGTGTAAAACAATTAGGACACAAGGGAGTATAAATAAAGACCACTCCCTCTTTCCTGTGCAACCATAATCCCAGCGCCGAAGGCGCTGGTGCATGTACAAGACAGACAAAGCCCACTACAAATTGGTCATGGCGCCATCTGTCTCAAGTTAACTGAACTTGTTAGGCACGACGCCATCTACAGTGATAGACAGACACTGTTTTGGGCTAAGTTTTTGCTGCACAGGCAGCTGCGCACAGGCATCCAGTGTAGCGTATTTCGACAGTAGGGCAGAGAAAAACAGCATTGACCGAGGGGTGAGTATGTGGTCTAAGGGCCCCAAAGATGGGTAGTGATATGGGGTAGGTCCTCAGTAACACGGAGCATGTGATGCTACAGAGGAAGTCCCTACTCTTTTTGTTTGATGCTTCACAGTGAAACGTTGACAGCAGGGCCTAGGGTCTTCTGAATCTCTCAACTAGAGTCTATACAGAGAGTGCGGTTAAACATGGCAACATTAGGCCCCGCATTAGGCCTATTAAGGCTATAAGGAGTGTCCAGGCCAGAGTGCTCATTATAATATGGGTCCAGACCTTTAAGTGACAGTGTGGCATAGCCCCGGGGCATAGCCTTCTGAGTTCTATGTGCCTATACATGGGTGCTCAAAATTTTAAGGACGTCACATCGTCACTTTTTAGGATGGATGGCGTGTCACTTTTTACATATATGGGGCATATATGCCAATGTACTGGGAACTTTTGCTAGTGTCGCCATCCGTCACTTTTTAAAACCCCTGTGTCACAAGCGTCACTTTTTACCCATGTATAGGCACTTCTATCAAAATAAAAGTAGCATTTAGTGACCCGACATGGACTGGAGAGAAAAAGATAGTGACATTGGCGTTTTAACCATTAAGAGCCTCTAAATGCATACCCCGGTACCATGCACTCCTGCATCAGTGGCCCCTAAAGGATTAAAATTGACAAGTAGCATGGATTGTAATCCTTTAGGGGCCACTGATGCAGGATTGCATGGTATGCATTTAGACCCTCTAATGTGCCTATACATGGGTCAAAAGTGACGCTGTGACGCAGGGGTTTAAAAAAAGTTATGCTCGTGACACAGGGGTTTTAAAAAGTGACGGACGGCTACACTAGCAAAAGTTCCCAGTACATTTGCATATATATAAAAGTGACGGAGTGACGCCCCATCCCTCCTAAAAAGTGACGATGTGATGTCTAAAAAATTTGAGCACCTATATATAGGCACTCTAATAGGGAGTGGTCAACAACAGGGAGGGGGGGGTTGGTGAAATTCTGCACGTGCGAGGCGAAAATCTTTCCGTCCCCCCCCCTCCGAGGGGTCTGAAATTTTTCCGTCCCCCCTTTTATTCTATAGTTGAGTGCAGGCTTTTTCACTAAAAAGGGGCGAAATTTTTTTTGTCCCCCCCTAAGAGGGGTCTGATATTTTTTTGTCCCCCCCCAAACCCCCCCCCCGTTGTTAAAAAATGACCACACCCTTAAATGGTTAAAAAGCCCTTTGGTGCGGCTTATAGCATTATCCTAAAGTCAGGGTGCGGCTTATAAGCGGGTTTCTGTATGCACATATATAGACAATAGTAAGGAATGACGACCTTTTTAGGAGAGGCCTATAGCATTCTCCCAAAGTTGGGGTGCAGCTTATACGTGGGTGCGGCTTATAGGCGGGGTTCTACGGTAACTGCAACACTTTTTCTGCCTCTCCTGCAAAACTTGAAAAAAGGCAGTTACAACCTTCTTTCACTAAGGCGACGATTTACTTGGTACCGGTATAGCCTGAAAGCAAACAGACAAAAAATTTAAAGTTCAGAAATGAGTTCTTGAATATCCCCCTCTACTGCCCACAGGTTCTATTATTACCGGTGCACGGGCGTATTGCTGGTACGGGCGTTGCCCAAGTAGTATATACACATGGCAATTATCCTCAGGTACCGTAACATATGGTAGCAGTATTCTTATTGATGCATGAGCAAGTTAAGATAGACCCTGAAATATGGGTCCTGACTTTTGGTTACTAAGTTAAGTAATTAGTTCCCTCAAAGCAGCAATTTCATAAGAACCGTCTAGCTGGAAGAAGGGATGCAGTGTAAATGTGGGTATCTAGAACTACAGAGCAGCACTAAACCTACAATTTCCAAGTCCAAGTTGCAGCTTATAGCCCCTCCAACTATGGAGGTTTGGGTTATACACGGTTGTGGCTTATACACGGGCATTTACAGTGTTCTATTGGTGTGGCCTAATCGTGATTTTGATATACCAACGTTTTCCCTCTATATATTAATATTAGCCTATCTTACTTGCAGTTTATCTGGAGAGCTAGTGCAGTATGGGTCCAAAGAGGAAAAATAGGAAAGCCTTGGCAGGAAAGTCCAAGCAAATTTCAAAGACAGCAAATGGCTTCAAATCCACTGGTGGTGGTGTAGCAGTATCGTCTCAGTCTCTAACCTCAAAGGTAAAGGCATTTGACAGCCTTCGTAACCTGGTAATGTGTGAGGCTGGTATGGATGACAATTATGATATAGGAACCAACATCAAGGACTACATTAAACAAGAACCTCCTGTTGATCCTGTAGGCTTATCAGATCGCCCCCCAGTGAACCACATACTCCCAGAAGATGCTAATGGTCTGGTGTGCAAAATCAGTAACCCTCGGCAGATTGAGTTGCATACCTTTATAAAAACAGAAGTAGAATACAGTTCTAATGAAGCCTCCAACATTGGTATTCCAGAAACACCAGTCATTTGTGATAAGACAGTTAACAACGATTCTCAGGCTGATGACTTCATAGCAGGCACAAATTTTGATAATTTCCATCTTTCTAAGGTAACATTGCAGGAGGTATTGGACAGCAAAGAAATAAACGATATGCTACTTGAGGACCATGTACAAAGTGATGGGACATTGACCTTTGATTCATTGAGGCAGCTCGCAGATAACTATCTTGTGCCTGCCAATAAACGCCAAGTAAAGAAAATGTCAAAGCGAAAGCATACGTGTGATGAGTGCAGTTTTAAGTGTAAGACCTTCTATGATTTGATGAAGCATGTGAAGTATAAACATGGACCATCTATATACACATGTCCTGTGAAGGGGTGTAACTTTACCACCAAGTATCCTGGTAATATAAAACACCATCAGACAAAACATACTCAAATCCGGCCATACCAATGTCCAACTTGCCCAAAGAAATTCAAGCGTAAGAGCCAACTAGCATCTCATCTGACAACCCATTCGGATGAGCGACCCTTTGCCTGTGATAAGTGTGACTTTCGAACGAAGCGCAACTGGATACTAACTACACATATAGCACAGAAGCACAGCGAAGAGCGACTGTTTGGCTGTGATATTTGCGGCTTCCGCACAAAAACTCGTAACGATATGAACAAACACAAACGTATTCATACCGAAGGAAAAACGTTTGTTTGCCAAGATTGCAATAAAGGTTTCACTCATAAAACAAGATTGCTTGTACACAGGAGAAACATGCATGGCAATATAAAATGTATACCTTGCCCAGAGAAAGATTGCCTTCAAAACTTCAAATCTCAGGAACGCCTGCAAAAGCACATAGACATAATCCATAAAGGTATAAAGATGTATAAATGCCACATTTGTGATCGGAGCTACGGCACTAAGTCAAGCCTGGGAACCCATATGATCACCCATGATCCCACAGAGCGGCCCTTCAGCTGTCCTATATGTCCATTCCAAGGAAAGGAAGATGCCTTTGTCCGGCTGCACATGCAAAAGGTACACAAGCATGTTCTGCCTTACAGTTGTAACCTCTGCCATATACGCTTCAAGGTGAAAGTCCGCCTTGAGAAACATCTGAAAACTCAAACCCACCGGCGTAACTGCAAGTTTACTCTGCCCCCACAGGATAATGAAGTAAAGCCATATGTGGGAACTTTATATGATAGTCAGGTACCTGAAGAGGGTGTCCCATCAGGGAAGGAGGTTACTGGTGTCCCATCAGGGAAGAAGATCACCGGTGTCGCATTAGGGAAGGATGTTACAATCAAACAAGAGCCTATTGATGATTGATATATCTCATGGCAAGTTGGTCTAATATTGGTGGAAAAAAGAGGAAGCAAGGGTGGGATGAATATTGATGGACACATATCACGTGGACACGCAGTTACACTTAGTGGCATAGACCTTATTCCACTTACCGGTAGGATAGAGTTTGGTACAAAACGGGAATTGTGAGAAAACTGCTGTAAAGATACCTGTAACTGACACAACTACACTGACCATAAGGCATAAAAACTTCTAAAAGCACTGGCCTCCGGTTCCGTTAAGATTTGACTTTTCTTTTTCTTTTCTTTTTTTACATTTTGTTGTGCCCTGAGGATAGCCTCGGCTTTCTTACTCTATTGCCTAATTATGGACTTGTCATGGCCTTATCATGGACTTGTCATGGCAACTTTAATACCAAAACAGACAAGATCCATTTATAATGCTACTTGGTGAGTGTCTGCTTTTTTCGATAGTAGAAGTCACCGGTATGATCAGTGATTTTTTTTTAATGGATTTTGATCATTTAGGAATGAAACGTGCCCCAGTATATTTCTAAGCCCAAGACAGTGATCAGTTCTAACAAAGATAATTTAAGTTGAAGTCACACAACTTTGTTTAGTTGGTCATGGCCAAAAGAGTACTGGCGTTTCAACAATCATTATGAAAACTCATTTTGAACAGGTCTGTTACCCCCAACGGTTCGATGCATTTCTGTTAGGGTACACATCTATGTATATTATTACTGACTAGGTGTCAAATCCTATGGAATTGATTAATTTCTTGAAGAAAGGCAATATATCCGGGTTTGTTTTCAAACTGTATGTTATGTTGCTTGAGAATGGATTATTCATCTAAACTTTCATGTAGTTTGTTCTTTAAATACACTCATTGGATAAAGTAAAGTAATATATTCCATTGTAGATTGCACAGGCTAATCGAGTAATTGAAGTGTAGACCCAATATACCCACCCTGAACAGCTGCTACCCCAACCGGATAACCCACACCCAAACAGGGAAACACAACACACTGGGTACCAGCCACCTGGGGTTGCAGCTGGTTCCCTCTTGCCACACTACCTTGACATGGATGAAGCACCTACAGTGCTTTTGCGGTCGCTGGTATTATTCTCGAAGTTCACATCTTGCCCCGCCAAAAACATGAGTAATTGAAGTATACAGTGCACCAGTGTATGTCATTCCACGTATGTGTTTGATGGGACATGATAGGATAAATGGTAAAGATGAACATGCGCACAAGGTTCATTCCACATCCCACAAAGTAGGCTAAATAATAAGTACATGTACCAGTCAGATAAGATAGAATTAAGTGTATGTAGCAGGACACTCAGCACAGTACTTTGACTATGTTAAATCAAATTTTGTTTTGTATACAATGAGTATGTTCTGTTATTGTTCATGTTGTTCGGAATAAAACATTTACAAACATCAATTTTGAGCGTGTTCCATCCTTTGTCAGTATTCTAAAGCATGGCATATACATTGTGTACATGTACTATACAATGCTTTTGGAATATAAGAAATGTTAATTTGTCGATCCCATTCCTGCCATAACTAGGGTAGCGAATAGCAACATCAGTAACAGTGAATATATAAAACTTTTAACTTTCCTGTTATCAGAGGTGTGAAATGCTGAAAATGATATCTGCAGTTAGATTTTTGACAGACCGGTTGAGACCGGCATAGCAAGCCAGTAAGTAACAATCTTTTGGTGCCCAGTTTACATTTGCCACTGGAATAGTAAATATCTATAGAAAAGCTATGAAATATCTCAATGTGGGGTGTGGTTCCTAACCACAGTAAGAGCAATCTGCTGACGTGTTGTCAGAAACAGTGAGTGGGATGGGCCAGACGTGCCATCAGCTAGTCTGGCAGTTTTGGGTAGTGCACACCTTCAATGGTAGTGCTGGTAGTTAACTTTAATCTATTTGAGCTATCCGGTTATCTCTACAGCGAAAGTTCAAATATTGTCTGTGAGTAGTATAGTATGTATCAGATCGGGACTATAGCTAACTACAGGATATTACTGACTGGGGATCCAGCCAATTAGAGGCCTCCATTTGGTCACATGACCTGGACCCCTGTGGTGCACCTCATTTGCATAATAGGCCACATCCCCTTAGCCAGTCAGAGCCCTCCATTTGGTCACGTGACCCCTCATTTACATAGGCCATGCCCCTTTATGCTAATGAAACCTCATTTGCATAATAGACCACGTTCCCTTGATCACGTGACTTAGACCCCCTGTGGAGTGATTTCCAAATGGAGGTCTCTGATTGGCTAATGGTCTAGGTCATGTGACCTGATTATGTAAATGGGGGTTGCCCAACCACGTGACCTCCCTTGTTTGTAAACAACACGTGATCTAAGCAAGTGACTTAACCATGTGGTTTCTATAATAAATCATACCCCCTTGATCATGTGGTGTAGTCACCTGACCACTTGTTTGTAAACAAGGGGTGGGGTTAATTATGCATGAAAGGTCTGAGTTTTTTCTCGAGAAGAAATATTTAAGCTGGGTAAATTTTACTATTGTATACCTTTTTTTGATGAGAGGACAACATAAAAAAAGGCAAGCTAAAAGCTTGCAAAAAAAAATATATTTTGCGGCCTTTAGTTTGTTTTTAAGGCAAGCTAAAAGCTTGCCCAAAAAAAAAGATTTAGGAGCCTGTGTACAACTTTTGAGCAAGTACCCTCTTGAAATGAAGGATAGGTGTAAGCCATATTTCCCATCCACATCTCATTGATATTACAAGTGAAATCCACTGAAGAACTATATCAAGTACTCCATTCAGTTTGGCTGAACATGATACTTCTCAGTTGAGCAGCTGGTACACCGGGGTAAGGAACTTTGTTACACAACATTCGATCGCCACTACAATGTATTCTAGGATGTCTGTTTGCGAAGCTAAGACTTTTCCAATGAATCTAGGTTCTTTTCAGTAAGTATTTATCTTGTTTACCAGTATATCCATATTTTATAACCTTGAACCGATAGAGGAAAGGACACATGTGTGGTAGAGTATTCTATTAGTTAGAGTTATGAGTTATTATGTGGGTCCACTGGAAATAAAACTTAACGAAGGAATTCATTTTATTTTTTCATTTGATTTTAACGTATACCACCTTTTGATGAGGTTCTCGACATGGAATTGATATATCACTATAGCTCTGTCTGTGGTGGTATCATGTTTGAAACACACACTTAATGATCAAATACATCATTAGAAACGAACACTTTTTGAACACCTTGATTTAACAACGGTGCCTTAAAGAACAGCACATTTGATATATCTATTAATTTCCATCAAAGGTTCGACCTCTAGGCTATTTCACAGTGTTGTGTTTTTTTCTTTGCTGCAAATTATTTTACCGTATGTGGTGTTTCCCATTAACTTGCAAAAGTATGACAAGTAACCACTGCAATCGGCAGTGTCTGCGTTAGCTGTAGTTGCACCAGCACGATCTTCCCCAGCGTGAGGGTGATAATGATCATCATCAGCAGCAGTAACAGTAGTAGCAAAACCATAGAACATCGGTAGGTAGTAAGGACATGTATAAGACCCACCATCAACAGTAGCACCATTGTCAACAGCAGTAGCAGCAGCAGCAGTAGGCGTAGTAAACGCTACACCACGCGGTCATAAACAAAAGCAGCTGCGGTAGCATCTTGAACAGTAGAAAAAGAAGCTAAAGTCTTGTTTCTTTTATCTCCCCCAAGAGCTGTAGTTGCTGGAACCTCAGTTGCCAGCAAAAGTTTCTGTATATTTACAGTTTATTTTACTGTTTATTCACAGAAAATACTGTTGTTTATCTACAAGACATCTGTAATTTTACAATATTATATTTTGCTGTTAATTTACAGCATGTAGGGGTATGGTATTTACACTTATACGTTCATGTACCCGTGGGACTCAGACCTAGGTCTTCGGTCCTCTGGATTCGTATCCATTACACCAGGGGGCCTACCACTCGTCCGCCACACGTCACATGGCCGGTCTGAGTTTCGCGGGCTTTTCCCCAATATAAGGCTGGTTCTATCCCCATGTTCTCCAGTAGTGGTTTTACCCACTGCTCAACCAGGTCGTTACCCGAAAGGGTAACTGAATGCCCTAGCAGTATGTAGTCCTCTGAGGCCGTGATCGTATGTAACATAAGCTATGAAATAAAAGCCCGGTTGCCTACCCGGAAACTTTCACTCTCTTCATTATGATTACTTAATCTAACTTAACAAGACGAACCACTACACTGGTGCCGTGACCAGTTGGTCTTCGGGTAAGCGCAGTCAGAAATGACTGAGCTGAGCCCAGTTAGGGGAAATGGCCTAAATCATGAGCTAAATTCCCCGATGGAAGATGGTGAAATCAAGTCACCATCCCAAGGTACAGAGTGGAGAGATCCACAAGAACACTACCCAGATGGGTTAGCAGATGTAAGAAAAAAACTTACATGACGAACTGGAAGAATTTGGAGATTCCTTATTCATGCCAGGAGGTATTTGAAACCTGCACCTATGCACAAAAGTACCGCTCAATTTGGTCAACTACCATTTGAGGTACCGAAGCCTAGTGCAGGTATGTTTGAAACTCCATATAGTTCTTGAATTAAACACCAGAAATGTGGATTCGAAAAGAACAAAATGGACGAGCTTGAAGACATGAGAGCTGAATACGAGAAGATCCAAAAGGATCTCATTACACTGACCGGGACTCGAGACAGAATTCTGACTGAAAACAGTTGATGTCAGAACGTCTTGATTACGATCAGAGTTGTAGACGCAAACAACAACTGTTGTTGGATAGAATGGAGAAGGACAAACAAAATTTCCAACTCCAGCATGAACAGTATCGTGATGCACTATACACGGCGGATCTGGAATACAGAGCCTCGTGTGAAGAGTTGAATAAAACTAAACAAGAGTTAAATTCAACTCAATCGGCCCATGGCAAGTATCAAGAAGAGCTGAAGAAAATAGAATCAGCCTTCAAAGATGCACGATGTACGTATCATAAACAAACCGAAGAGCATGAAAAACTCAGAGGTCAATGGATACGTGAATCCGCAAACTTGACTGCTAAGCAGACAAAAATGCTGGATGATTATTTCGAACTGGAAGCTAAAGCTATCCAGATGTCAAAGTATCTAGAGGATACTGGTCGTGCAGTAGGCACTCTTGAACCAGACTTCGCTGTTTCAGGAATTGTCCTAAACACGACGTGTAACCAGGTGAACTCTTTGAGGGGTGAAGACGAGGTAACAGAGAAAACTGTACCTCGTTGCGAAGAAGTAAAGAGTCATCAGGTTAGATTTACGGATAATACCTCGAAACCTCTTGGTTTAGGTACGGCAATACTGGGGGTGCTTCGACGAGTGGAATTAAACAAAACCACTCAGTAGGAACCTCCACCTTTGACGGCAGATGGCCACAACAGTCACCTTTAGGGGGACCAAATGGCCCGTATGCCCAGTATGGATGGAATCAATCCCAAGTGGGAGCGAATCCGTCTAATGGTAACGTCCGGAATGCATCCGGAGGAACAACCGGACGAACATCCGGGAATTCCAGTACAACTGGAGGACAATCCAGATACTATCAAGGATCCAGACCTTCAGGAGATAGTTCTAGAGGCAGACCCTCTGCCGGTAGAACTGGTTCCAATAATGGAAATCAGTCATATGGAACAGGAGGAAATACTAATATCAATAGTGGTTTCTTTAGTTTTGGTGGAAATGCACAACCCACCAATAATCTATTCGGAGCAGGAGGATCAGGGGGTGGAGGAGGACCACCACCCGGTGGCTTTGGGAGTACTTATGGTACGAATCCTCCACAGAAAAAGAGACTCAGTCGCCGAGTATCTCTTTTTCCAGGGTTACAAGCACTGCATGATTCCAATGCAGCGATTGCTAACTTAGGTGTTGATTGTTACAATCAAGGTCTGGACGATACGGAGATCATGGAATGGAGAAGGGGGTTAACCCTTACTGGATCCACGAATCCCGCTCATAGAGTAGCTAAGATACCTACTCCCTTTAATGCCAAGAATCCTTGGAAGGAAGAGTATCAAGGCTGCGCAGATGTCTTTAACTGCAATGGATGGGGTAAAGCGGAAGCTCTCCTCTATCTAGTATGCTGGTTAAAGGAGGGTGATGGTAAAGGAGCCGTGGAACAATTGAGAGATTTCCAAATTGTAGGACTCTCAGCCCATATGAAATATGATGAACTCATAGAGATTGCTTCATATTTATATGGAAATATAGTTGGGGAAGATCCTTGGCTGACGTTCACTAAATGAACGCAGAAATCTAAGGAATCTGCCAAAGTGTTCAGCTTAGAATGTCAACGACAGTTACATAAAGCCAGACCTCAATGGACATTAGATGATGAATGCTTCCTAGATGAAATGTTTAAACAACTCATCCAAGGATTGCGGAATCAGGAACACAGGACAGTGGCCTGTGAAGCTTGGAAGAATGATGCCTCTTTGACAGATTTGTTCCACTGAGAATCTTAGAAGGCCTAGGCCTGATAGGAGTCTAGTGACGTGCTTCCGATGTCAGGAAACTGGACATTATGCTGCCGAGTGTGAGGCAGATAAGCTAGTTTATAGAAACACTCATTACCAGAACAATCCGAGTAAGGAGGACTCAGTGAAGAAGGAAAACTGAGTGGGGGTGTCCATGATGGCAACCGGATTACCCCCCGAATGAGTGATTGCCATGACTGCCAGCCTATCACCGCTTGCAGTGCTGGTAAGAATCCTCTAGCGATTTCGCCCAGCAGTGAAGCTAAGGGACCTGATCAGTTCCTTACTCATGAGGTTGGGGAGACTGATAGTACACCAGGTGTCAAGAACCAGCAGAAGAACACAGAGGGGAAACCCGATATCAGTCAAGAGGAAGTGGCTAATGGGTTGGCCAGGGTGGGGTGTGCCCAGCTTCCCCTGGGTCATCCTTGTCTCGAATTTTTGAAGGGATGTGGATTTGACCTCGCCGCTAAGACGGAACTTGCCAAGTACGTAAGTTGTCCTACCTACTTGAAAGGTAGGAGGTGGTACGCAGTTGTATCTGTGAGTGGTAGATCTGCTGAGTTTCTTGTAGATACGGGTGCTAGCCACTCCTGTATTGCTAAGAGATTCTACGATCTTTTGCCTAAGAATCATGAAACTTTCACAACGGAAGGAAATGCTCGTACGGCCGACGGTAGCATGATGCAAACGTTCGGTAGAACATGTATGAGGTTCAGTTTACAGGAGGATAAGGACTTCATTCTTACTCCTACTGTGGCGAACATCGCGGATGATGGTATACTTGGTCTGGATTTTGCTGCATTATATGGAGCAAGGTTAGATTCCCAGAGGGGAATATTGGAAGTTAGAGACCCGTATCATCTCGAAGTACAATGCATACTTAGACAAGTGAGCAGTGTAGCCAGTGTAGCCCAGACTGGTAAGATACCACCAGGCACCGCCTGTGATTTCTTATGTCATGCGGACAGAAAGTTTTCAGGAAAAACTGGAGTTATAGAGCCAGATATGGCAATGTTGTCAAGTATCGGATTGGAATCCGCAGACGTTCTAGTAGCTAACGCTGCTTGGACAGTGGTTCCTATATCCAATACCGGTAATAAGACTGTCTACGTACAGAAGGATATGATCCTAGGGTCGGTTGTCCTCTCTGAAATGGTAGAAGGCTGTGAACATGTTTTGGCACCCGGAGTCCCTTCCTCATCCGAAAGGAATCCGGAATTAGATATTCTAATAGCCAAAAGCCATGTCGAAAATGATGAACAACGTGAAGCTCTAACTGACTTGCTAGACAAGTACCGTAAAGCTTTTGCAGCACCAAGTGAACAATTGGGGCGTACCGATAAGGTACTGCATACGATTGACACTGGTGAGAATGAACCTTTTAAGATTCCTTATAGAAGACTCCCACTAGCCAAGAAAAGGGTAGCTGAGGAAGAGATAGCTAAAATGCTTGAACAGGATGTAATAATTCCATCAACCAGTCCTTGGTCTAGCCCTGTGTGCATGGTGACTAAGAAAGATGGTACCATCCGTTTTTGCATAGATTACCGGAAATTGAATGGTATGACCAAGAAGAATTCATATCCCTTACCACGGATTGATGAGACTATAGACTCCCTTGGAGGTAAGCAATGGTATTGCTCTCTAGACTTACAATCCGGGTACTGGCAAGTGGGTATGCATCCGAAAGACATGGAGAAGACGGCCTTTTCCAGTCATATTGGGTTATTCACATATAATGTGATGCCGTTTGGATTGTGCAATGCACCGGCGACATTTGAAGCCATGATGGAAACTTTATTAAGTGACCTATTATGGAAGAAATGTCTCGTCTATCTAGATGATGTGATAGTCTTTGGGAAGACATATGAGGAATGCTTGGAAAATTTAGGTATGGTTCTAGAAAGGATCATAGCTAATGGATTGAAGCTGAAGCCCAAGAAATGCCATCTTTTTAAGAGATCCATTAATTACTTGGGACGAATAATCTTGAATGAAGGGATTAAAGCCGATCCGGAGAAACTGGATGCTGTGTCAAGTTGGCAGGCACCCACGAATGCAAAAGAAGTTAGATCCTTTCTTGGATTCTGTTCCTATTACAGGGACTTTATACCAGGATATTCGAGGGTCGCCTTTCCTATTCAGAGTTTGTCCCATTGGACACCTGGAGTGAGGAAGGAACGATTTCCTTGGGGATCCGAGCAAGACGAAGCCTTTATGAAAATAAAGGGTTTGTTTGGAAGTACACCTGTGTTGAAGTACCCTACGGAGAATGATCATTTCATTCTAGATACTGATGCTAGTAATGAAAGCATAGGAGCTGCCCTTTCTCAGGTCCAGGATGGAGTTTTAAGTTCCTATAGCCTTCGCTAGTAACACGTTGAGTAAATCTCAGCGTGAGTTGTTGGCTGTAGTGGTCTATACGAAGAAGTTCAAGCACTTTTTGTGGACAAGTGATTTCACTCTACGGACTGATCACTCTTCTCTCAGATGGTTATTGAACTTCAAGGATGCAGAGGGGATGATAGGTCGCTGGTTGGCGCACCTATCCGAATTTGGTCTAAATCACACCCAGATTGAACACCGAGCCGGGGCAAAACATTTGAATGCAGATGCTTTGTCTAGAATCCAGGTGAGGAAATGTGCAAACGCTGAGTGCACTGATTGTGGAGCACACAATGCTGTATTGGCAGGGGTTCGAGTACCTTTCGAAACCCAACAGGAACATGTTTTGAATTGGTCCATGGAGACCATTCAACAGTTCCAGAAGTCTGATGCAGTCACATCACGTTTGATTAAGTTTCTTAATCAGGGTATCTGTCCTCCAAGACCCGACGTGTCATTGGAGAACAGGGAGATGAGACGATTCCTAGCTCAATGGGCCGAGCTAGAAGTCCGGGATGGTATTCAATTTCGATGGAAGAACTATTCTAATAGGAAGAAAAAATTGCAAGTTGTCATACCTAGTGCTATGCGACGAGATATTATGTATTTCTGTCATGGGCATAGAACTAGTGGACACTTTGGAAAGAAACGGTCTCTAGAACGTCTATCCAGATGATACTATTGGCCTGGCATGAGTACAGATCTCACCCTATGGGTAGAGACCTGTCCCGAATGCTGTAAGAACAAACCAGGACCCGGGTTAGGCAAACTGCCATTATCCCTGGAACTGTTTGGTGTAAGATTTGCTAGAGTAGCTGTTGACATTATTAGTGGGATTCCTCCCACTCCTAGTGGCAACACGTGTATGATGGTCATGTCAGATTATTATACCAAGTACACCCGAGTGTTTCCTTTACCGGATCATAAGGCTGCTACTTGTGCTATGGCCTTTGTAAAAGGGTGGGTGTTGCACCTAGGTGTCCCAGTCATGTTACATAGTGACTAGGGCAGAGAATTTGATTCTAGCCTGTGGCAAGAGATGTGTAATTGTCTAGCAATTTGCAAGACAAGAAGTAATCCCTATAGGCCACAGAGTGATGGACAAGTAGAGAGATTCAATAGGACTCTGATCCAAGTATTGAAGTCTCTAGTAAATGAGCAAATGGACGATTGGGATGAACAATGTGAATTCGTGGTACATGCTTATAATGGCACTGTACACTCAAGCACAAACTGTTCTCCTAATCTCCTTGTTTTTGGAGAGGATTTAATTATGCCAGCAGATTTGGTGTTTGGCGTAATAAGAATGAATCCAGAAGCCCCTTGCCAGGTGATGTTTGTAGAGTCTCTACGAGATAACTTCAAACAAGCCTATGAGAGGGTTAGAGATGAGTTGCAGAAAACTGCATGTTGGCAGAAAGTTGGTTATGACACAGGTCTAAAAGCTAGATTTTTTAATCTAGGGGATAGAGTTTTGCGTCTACACCAACCTCTTGCCAACCTGAAATTAGCCAGCAATTGGGATGGACCCTTCACTATAACTCAGGTTATTAGTGATTGTACAGTGATTATTAAATCACAGCTTGGTAAATGTTACAAGTCAAATGGAGTGAGACTACGCCCATGGAGGGGGAGGGATATCTCCACCAAAATGTACAGCGATGGTCTATTGGAAGTAATGGAACAAAGTCGTGTTAAGCAACTCCAAGTGGTACCGACCCAAAAGCGAGGACCCGGGCGGCCACGGAAGGTTGCAGACCCGAAGAGGGTGGTGCCCCCTGTCATAACATCCGGAAAGCAGGGGAAGATACAAAAAGTCTCGGCAGGTGCAGGTAAAAATAAGAGGAAAGGTCCTTCTAAGGCTAAGAAGATCTTGGAAAAGGCTCTTATGGATACCAGGTCAATAAAAGAGGCCTCAAAACCTCTTAGACCCAGTCCAAGGTTGCTCAAGACTGCCGTAACCTAGCCTGTTAACACAACGAGTGTGTTGTCCTGTACTATGTACTGTTATATGTTGTAACCTTGTTCAATGTATATTTGAGTCGGTCACGAGTTTCTGGAAAATGACCCATGACAATGTACCTATGGTTTTGGACGGATAATCCGGTGGATATGCCTATGCTATCCATAAACTCCATAATACCTAGCGAGTTGTCATGGTTGAGACATAAGTACAGGCAGAAGACCTATCGGGTATTGTTTTGTCCTTATGTAAGAACGCGTGACCTAATTAAGGGCACGCGGGAAAGTTGTTGACCCATTTTCGAATGGTCACGTGAGGTGCCGGTTTGATCATGCGCAGCGACTCAAGTTCGAGTATCCCGTCATATTGTCTTATTCCTGCAAAGGAAGAAGACGTGGTCTTACTCTTTTGGGAGTTTGATAGCCTGTGACAGCCGTGTTTCGAGGTGTGCCCTCGTTAAAAGGCACCCGCCTTTCACTGGGTAAGCAGTCTTAACTGCTTATCCGGTGGATTGGGATATTATATCCCCGAATAGCCACTTCTGCCAATGGCAGAAGAGGCAGTCCGCCTTGGCGCTGGTGCCGGTGCCGGTGCTAGCACCCCGCCGGAGTATGGAAGTGGTTCTCCCAAGAATCCCACTTATACATACGACGATCAGCAATACGATGCTGATTGTGATCAATTGGATCAACAAATGAATGTTGATCAGTACTTCTCTGGAGTAGACGATAGCGACATAGAATCGTTCTATGACGCATCCGATAACTGGCAAGTGAGTCCTGAACGCCGTAGTGTTCAGCAATCAATTGATGTAGGTGAGCCTTATGTAGCCCCTCCATCCGAAAGTTTGAGTGGAGAGCTGGCAGGAGTTCAGTCTCACGACAGGGCTCTAATGCCACCTTCCCCTCAACTACCGCCTCGTCTGGGTGGGAGTACCTCATCCGGTGCTTTGGGACCTGCTTCTCCGGTTGACAGGCCAATGTACCTAGAGCTACCCCTACCAGACAGTCAACGCGATCTGGGAATGTGCTCATCCGCAGTGGGCTAATACCTTTCCGGAAGCCTGTCTGGTGGATTACCATCAGATGGCCAAAGGACTGGTAGTCCATTTATGGTTTCGTAAAGCCGTCTGGGACACAGAAATGGCTTTCCGAAGTAATACCTTCTATAGGCCTTCCTATGTGTCTGACAAAACGGGTTACACCGGTGTCAAGGCAGATGAGGTCTCTAGGTACATAGATAGAGACCAGATACTAATGTTAGGAACAGCGGAGGAGTATGAAGCAGCAGGTAACACTGTTGTGGATTACTGTCTAGGGGTCCCCATAACGTCTCAAACCATTGAGGCAGAGGAGGCCCGGATTGGTGTGTCTCCACTAGACAGACTCGGGGTGGTACAAGACCTCGTTGTACGTCTATTGGAGAAGCAGTATGCACTGGCGCACCCGGAGCTCGTCCCCGGGCCAGCACCCGTGCAGGTAACGGCCAAAATGGCTGACCGGATGGAGCGTCTCATGTCTCCTGCTGAAACTCCTACTTTGGGAGATACAGCAGAAGTGCCTGAGGAGGCTCCACCTGGTGCAGAGGGTTCCCCTAAAACTGCTCAGTCTACCTCTACGAAGACTGAACAGAAGTCAGGGAAAACAGCTAGTGGAAAGGGTAAAGGGACCCCCCACTAAGAATAAGGGTAAAAGGAAGCGGTCAGGAACCGAACCCTCTACCAGCATGAGTGTGGCTGACAGTACCCGAACCCTTCGGGTGTCCCCACGCTCGACCAATAAGAAGGGAGCTAAGGCTTTGGATGTCTCCGGCAATGAGACAGATGCATCCGAGCCTGGCACCTCTACTAATGGCAGATCCCGCAGACGGAATAAGAAGAAGGTTAACCAACATAAACCTGATCCTATCGAGGTATACATTCAACCCGAAACTCCGGAAGTTGAACAGGCTGTCCCAACCGTAAAGGTTGAGCTCAGTGTGCCAATCGTCAAACTACACGACGCAATGGCCGATTTGAGTGGAGACGCTCAAGATGCCCCAGCCCAGGTTCTCACAGGTCAACAACCTGTTGTGCAACCTGTGGATGTACCATCCGACCCCGAGGGAGAGGAGCCGGTTGACCCAGTTGTGGACGTCACTCCGACCGACGAGCAAGAGGCTGCTATCTGGGAAAATGCCAATAGCAACTTTGCCGACTTTCCTCTACACAGGGGACACCTGAAGGGAGTAAATCCGTATGGAGGCAACCCATCGGATCACCTGTGAGAGGCGTGAGGATATGGAGGAGTGGTTTCGCAAGAAGCTTTCTGACAGGAAACAGGCCAATATGTACTGGATTTATTGGGAATTCGTTAAGAATTCACCCAATGGCCTGTACAACTATGACCAGAAGGGTAAACTAAAGTTTGCTCTGGACGAGTGCTACGGGGAGGATCGCAAGGATTGTCCCTTTCAACGTTGTACTCAAAGTAAAGGTGAGGTTGAATTCTTCATCAAGAAAGACGAGTTCCTTCATCATCTCGTGGAGGTTCACATGCACCAGAGGCCAGAATATGTCTGCGATCGAGAAGTTGGCAAGAAATGTGCTAAATGCACAGGATGTGTCACTCCCCGACTCGGAGACATGGTCCGGCACTATGTGACTTTGCATGGAGAGGGTCTGGAGGCAGCCATAGATAGAGTGATGAAAATTCACTCTGAGCTCTACGGCAACTTTATGAGCCTCAATGCCGAGAAACTTGCTTCTCTCACACCGAGTATGAAGCAGTTTGCACCAATGGTTCCTGGTACTAACCAGAAGCTGAAGGCTCGGTTTGCCCAGACTCCCGGGTCTGGCAAACTAGAATATGCTCAGGAGGAGTACGATTTGTTGAATGAATGGAGGAGTAATAAGGCCCGCCGCCAAGGTGGGGCTTATGTAACTCCATCCAGAGAACAAATCCGAAGCCGCAGGGATTACCGTCAGAGACCCTCTGTGGCAGATAGGAAGAGACAGGTGTCCGAATCTCCTAGCCGATCCAGGTCACCACTGGAAGCGCTAGAGAAACAGACAAATGGGGGACGGAAGAAGCCACATGTTCCTTCTCCTACTGGAACTCCTTCCAACTATGGACGAGCACCAGCCCCACGAGCTTGTTCAAAGCATGCCAGAAGGTGAAATTAACACCAGCTGTCCCTGCATTAGCTGTACCTACGGATGGAGCTGGTGTAGACTCTATTGTTCAGCCACAGGCTCAACAACCGGGTCCAAACCAGCCACCCGAGGAGAACATGGAACAGTGAAAACTGTTGCATGAAGGTCGGACATAATTATGTGTCCTGAGGTGTTATTACCTATGTATTGTTGGGTGAGAATTTTTTTTTTTTTCTTATTCAACCCACATCGATTCGGGTATAAAACTGTACCCTAATCCGGAAACTGAAAGCAGAAAAACAAGTCACCTTGGAGAAGGAGTATGAATGCTGTCAATATTATAATTGTGCTGTACTATTACATAACGACTGCCTATTATTGAACTATGGACCTTTAATACCGTAATACGTTAATATGGACTCTAAACTACAACCGGATTTACTACTACACTACTACTACAACTTGTCAGCTAGCACTACAGGCATCCAGGTTTAGCTATGCCCATAAAGTCCATAAATAGTCTACAACTGGATCTACTACTACTTCCAGTTAGCTAGCACTACAGGCAACAGGGTTTAGCTACGCCCATCTACATATTCTTCTATAGCACTTCAGGCATCAGGGTTCAGCTCGCCCAAAATCTACAAATTCCTGGATTAACATAGCACTTCAGGCATCAGGGTTCAGCTCGCCCATAACAAGACATCAGCAGCATCCGGCTCCACTTATTTTCTCCTACCAAGAAACACGAAACTTTGTTAATAGTATTGTATTGCATGTAAAACTGTATTTATAACTCTAATATCTTTTATAAAGGTATATTATTATATAAAGGTACTTACCTATAAATATACTGGATCTGCGTATCCTAAAAGTTATTTAAGGTAGAACTAGACCTATATCTGTCTAAATAGGTCATTCCTGGTCTCAACATATTAACCCCTGGGTGCCCAAGCGCTCTTTAAAGCGCGGTTTTAGGCTTAAATGGGGCTTAAATACATGTATATTGAAGGAAACCATCATCCAGATACTTCTACTAGTCCAATCTGCAAAGTTAGACCCTCTATAGAACCGCCTTGACCTCCACAACACAATACAACCATTCATTTTGCTCTATCTTCATTATACCAAACACAGGGAGTCAAAACTTGAAAATGAGCTGTCATATTATGTTATTTTTTAGAGGGTCACCCTCTACTGGGCGAAGACCAGACATGAAACCAATATTATGCTAGATCATATATACATCTAATGACCCAAACTCCCATTAGATTCCAAAAGAAATGTTCTTATCCATAGAGAAAATCCATGCATTGTTAGTACTAGCACATTATGTCTCCTGAGTGGCAGTACACATATATGCAGAATCATCTTTGAATGAAGCCTCCGAATTGCAATTATTATGTATGGGGGAGGCTATATATTACACAAGAGAGACCAAATACTACCAAATGACAACAAATGGAATGTTTTGGTAACTATGGTTCCCAAACCTGACCATTCCATGTCCTTAACTGAAAGTCCTCACTGAGTTATGAGTATTCAGGAAATGTAATACAGAGTCAATATCAAAAGAGAAGATCAAAATAACACATGGGCTTATCAACTAAGTGATATAATTGTGAAATAATGTAAAATCTTCAAATAATTCTGGGCACCAAAAGGTTAAGAGACTATACTTCTTCTGTACTTTGTAAATATCAAACACTAAGGTATAAATTTTTGAGCTATGTCTCAAATATATAAACATTTTTCTATAAAATAGAGAAGGTCCAACGGATTTCTCTAAATTTAGTATTATATTACTCAGGTTAATACCTTATTGTGTTCATATGGTATCAGAATGATTATTCATATCTGATCATTATTGTTAAGTTCACTTTAAAAGTGGACAAAGTTGTTAATTTAAAAAGTCAGAAATTTTTTTTTCCAGGTTTAATAACTGTAATACGATTAGTAATTACAACCACCGGTCCTTTTCAGGACTCTACTATTGTCAAATGTTAATATAATCTGTGATATTTATATTTATCATATGTGGTTGTTATAGTGACTGGTGGAAATGAAATGAGTGATACTCGATGCTATTATTGTATAATTTTTCAGAAATAGGATAGTCTCATACTATAGCCTATTTCACATCGAGCAAGTGTAATTAATACCCCTTTTTAGTATTGTAAACAATCACTTACTAGGTTATTAATACACTGCGGTTTAATTAACCCCAAGTTATTGTCTAAGGGGGCAGTGTAGGGGTATGGTATTTACACTTATACGTTCATGTACCCGTGGGACTCAGACCTAGGTCTTCGGGTGTAGTGGGGGAATCCGGATGGCAGGTGGCAGCACCTGCCTCTGGGTTCGTATCCATTACACCAGGGGGCCTACCACTCGTCCGCCACACGTCACGTGGCCGGTCTGAGTTCGGCGGGCTTTTCCCCTATATAAGGCTGGTTCTACCCCCATGTTCTCCAGTAGTGGTTTTACCCACTGCTCAACCAGGTCGTTACCCGAAAGGGTAACCGAATGCCCTAGCAGCATGTAGTCCTCTGAGGCCGTGATCGTATGTAACATAAGCTATGAAATAAAAGCTTGGTTGCCTACCCGGAAACTTTCTCTCTCTTCGTTATGATTACTTAATCTAACTTAACGAGACGAACCACTACACAGCATATGTTTCTGTAGATCTGAATGATCTTGCTGCAAGATCACAGTTGTTGTTACTGTATGATAACTGTGAATTGTGCTGTAACATTACAGTAACTCACTTCCTGTAGATTTACAGCAAAAGGTACTGGTACTAGAGTTGTCAGGGACTTTTGCTGTAAAACAACCCTGCCTACTACTAAGAGTGTAGGCAAGAATTGGGGGTGCGATGGTATGAAACAATAGAACTTTATTAGAACTTTATTAGGTAATCGGCTTAAAATCAAGCCCTAGTCGCACCTTATATCATTGCCTAGGGTGCGGCTTATATGCGGGTGCACCTTATATGGGCGGTTTTACAGCAATTCTCTGCTGTGAGAAAGAGTGATAAGACAGAATAATCCTACCTAAAGGGAGTGAGCATCCAATGCAGAGAAAACTTAGAAAGGTTAATTGGCAGTGAGTACTTCATGGTGGTTGTCAGGCAGAACATCTACCTTCCATTTACTGAACACCAAACTGGCGTATGAGAAATCAGTTTATATACTGCCTCCGAAATTTTTAATGGTAGGGAAAATTACCCTTCCGGACTTTGTGCAATCAATGCTTTCTTATATCAGAAACAAACCACTATCGGCAATAAAACTTTATTCAACAAACACCTAAATAGGGGTTCTGAGATAAAAGGATATCTGTTTCTAATAATCAAAAGCAGCTAGAGCCTAATCTATTTTTTCTATTACAAAATATTAGTAGGCATCATTGCAATCTTTATACTTTGCATATTTCTGTTACTGTGCAATCATGATTTAGATATGATCGATTAAAACCTTTGAAACAGATACATGTAGCAATTACCTCCAGAAGCTAGATACAGGGACAATAGACACTCTATGAGGTGGAACCTCCTGTAGATATGAATTACGTTCATTTGACAGTGAAGGAGGAGATGAGAAGGGTTCTGATAAGGGCCATAAGTTATTACTATATCTATTTCAGTTAGACTGTGATTTTGGAGAGGCATTTTTCTCCCGTCATTAATCTGCGATTATGGAATGTAAAAAAAAAATCATAAGGCATATTAGATATTTTGAGAATTCATAGGATAAATGTGGACTTTTCTTTTGATATTTTCAGTTGTTTGTTTTACATGGCTGTTTCACATACCTTCTCGACTGGATATGACTGTGGTTTACAATTACAAACATACAGATTTTATATAAGAGAGCACTGCAGAGTCAACCAATATTACATGTAGGAGACGCTTCAAATTGCTGCAGGCTTTAATAATTGTAGATCAGAGAGACATATATGTACTTTCAATAAGGATATAACAGGATTTGGAATACATGCTCAAAGGTGGGGTGAGAACCTTTGCGATTTTGGATATCTACATGCTACCAACATGATATTGACATGGTAAAAGGATATCAAGAACCACAGATCTGAAGGGTAGAGCTATCTTTTGAAATAAGCTGTAAAGCCAACACTGGGTATAATCACCTCTACCACTGCCTGTCTGAGGGTGTGAAGAGAGTGAGTGAGTGGTCATCTGAAGCCATATCTTTGGCACTCCATATGTGTGTTCACGATGATTTCGTACTAGCAGGGGTATACAAGGGTTTCACCATTGTAGACAACAATCACGTAGACTCCTATGATTGTAGCAACTACTCTAGTATTCTTGATAAACCACCTAAGTGCATTCACAGTCTGGGTGCGATCAAGAAAACAGATGATACCCTGAAACCCATTACCGATTGCAAGAGACCTTTGAACAGATCGATCAACAATTTCATGCATCACACCTGTGACACGTTCGCGTATAAAGGGGTCAATTATCTAACAGAAATCCTGAACCCCAATGACTTCATATGTTCCATTGACTTAACACAAGCATACAGGAGTGTAAACATGGATGAATCCAATGCTTCATATCAATGTTTTCACTGGGACAGTGGTGAGGGTGACCAAATATATGAGGATAGAGTTCTCTCCTATGGTCTTCGATGTGCACCCTATCTGTTCACCCAAGTAGGAGATTACATTGTCAGGTGTATGCATCGGAGGGGCTTCTATCAAGTGTCTAATTATATTGATGATCTGACAGTCATGGGATCAACTTATGACCAATGTGCCTATGCTCAAAGTGTACTCATCTCACTAGTATGAAGCATGGGTTTTCATATAAATTAGCCAAAAGTCACCTGCCCATCGCAGCATGCTGTGTGCCTCGGTATTATGATTGACAGCCAGGCGATGGAAATTACCGTATACTCCCGCGTATAAGACGCGTCCTCTACGCCAAACAAATGCCATGTGCGTCTTATAGGATGTATTGAAATTGGGGGTGCGTCTTATACGAGGGGTAATTTTACTATAGAAATGTACTGAATTTACAAATATCATCATTAAAATGTGCGTCTTATACGCAAAAATGCTTCTGCTGAGTTTGGGGTGCGTCCTATACGCGCAACGCGTCTTCTACGCGGGAGATTACGGTAGCTTGCATTGTTAAAAGTTGCTGTTGCTTTACCAGGCTCTGTATGACTTTGCTTCAAAACAAACAGCTACTAAACGTGAACTCAAGCACCTTGTGGGCATCCTGGGCCAATGCTCCACGGTGGTCCGTGGTGGCCGGACTTTCAGTCACAGGGTAATCAACTTGTCAAGGAGGTTCACCATTGCGTTAGGCTCAATGATCAATTCCAAGCAGACTTTAGGTGGTGGATAGCCTTCGCAGGAGTTTTCAATGGCAAGGCCAGAATTTTGTGCCCCCCAAACTCCTTCAGCTGTTATTTCATGTGACTCATCGTCCCCGGGGTTTGGGGCTTAACACATGGGAGACTGGCTCTATGGTTAGTTAGTTAGTTAGTGTTTAACGGCACGTCAGCTACTGGTGATGGCTATTTGTGCCTAAAGGTTTTATGGAAGAAAGTTTCTACTGTTTAAATTTGACTGTAGTATCCCAGGTTCTTGACATATGCAAGTATTGTATCCGGTCTGCAGGTATCAAATAACTCTTTCAGTGTTGTACATTGATGGTATTGTGCCCTGATGGGGCACTGGCTACATTCCACAAGGAAATGTTCCACCGTCAGGTGTTTTTGACACCTGTTGCAAAGCGGTCTGGGTTCTCTCTTCATCAGGTGTGAATGCGTTAGTCTGGTGTGGCCTATTCTTAGTCTGTTCATGACAATTTCTTCTCTTCTGCTCTTGCATTTGGCTTTCTTGGTTGTGCCTATCTTGGGCTGTATTTTGTAGAGTTTATTGTCTCTTTCAGCGTCCCATGACTCTTGCCACTTTTGGTGGATGTATTTCCTGATTTTCCGTTTGAGGTCCTCTGATGGTAGAGGCATATCTATTGGAACTTGATTTGTTGCATCCTTGGCAGCAACGTCTGCTAGGTCATTGCCATGGATTCCTTCATGGCCTGGTACCCAAGCATACGCTATCTTCTTTCCAGCTAGAGCAAGACTATTGTGTCGTTCCAACACTCTTTTCACGAGAGGGTGTGTCCACTTGCTATGCTGCATTGCTGACAGTGATGATTTGGAGTCAGATACAATCAGGTAGTTGTTGCCTTCTGATGTCTCAATGTGATCTTGTGCTAGGTATAACGCATGTAGCTCTGCTGTGTAGATGGAGGCTTCGTCTGGCAGGCGTTCTTTGAAGGCATGGGGTCCTAGAACGGCTGCAGATGCTGTTTTGTCTGCCATATGTGATCCGTCGGTGTAGATTGGTACGTGATCTCTGTAACTATCACGCAGTTCATTGAATGCTGCTTGATATGTGGTGCTAGATGTTACCCCTTTCTTAAGCGCGGTAAGGTCCATTCTGACCTCTGGTTTGTGATATGTCCATGGGGGCATTTCCGGGTACTCTACATTAAGTACATTATCCAGAGACGTTCCCGCTTCTTCTAATAGGTGGGATACCCTCACCCGAAGGGGTGCAATGTATTGGTTCTTCTTTGCTTCATATTTTGCCTTGTGCTTGGGGTTTGTCAACAATGCTGCGACTGGGTTGTTAGGATTTGTGGCAATCCGGATAGCATATTCAAGGGAGAGTTTCTCTCGTCTAAGGGCTAAGGGTAGTTCTCTAGCAGCGACTTGCAAACTCTTAATTCTGGATGTTCTGAATGCTCCCAAACAAATGCGTAGTCCATGGCTCTGGATCCGCTCTGCCATTGCTAGGTATGACGCCCAGGTTGATCCATAAACACACAGACCATAGTCCAGTTGAGACTGGACCAGTGCTCTATATAGTTTGAGGAGTGTGTCCTGGTCTCCACCCCAGCATGGATGTGCCACTACTTTCAGTAGGTTGAAAGCTTTGTTACATTTATCCTTGAGGTACTTAATATGTTTATCAAAGATAAGTTTGCGATCTATGACTAGCCCAAGGAATTTGGTATTTTCCACTACAGAAATACGTTTGTTGTTGATTTCAATATTTGGTTGTCTGTCTGTTGTAGTGCGGTAGTGGAAGTGCATAACTGATGTCTTGTCTAGAGAAAATCGGAAGCCATTTTGGTCTGCCCACTTCACTGTTTCATCTATGGCAAGTTGGAGGTGTCGTTCAATGGGTGTTTGGTTCTACAAGTATATACCAACACTCCAATACTATCCTGACCATTATTTCCTGGTCCCAACATTTGATGATCTGTCTCATGACATCAACATCCAGGAACTGTGGCCAGTACTTATGGCCTTTGTGAGATGGGGGCCAGTTTATAAGGACTCCACTATCCTCATTCTAAGTGATAACACGCAAGTGTGCAGGATGTTGAGCAATGTAAACATAAAATGTAGTTATATCAGGTCAGGTAACAATGTTGAGGCTGATTATATTTCTTTCATGCTTAGCATACCCCCAAGTTGCAGCAATCTCACCACCAATTCCCATGTGTTGTAGGTCTGTCTCAGTTGTGAAAGGAGGCTCGGAGTTTACAGGACCAAGCCCTGGCTGAGAACTCGTACAAATCGTACAAGTATAGATGAAAAGACTATCATGAGTTTTGTGCTCTATTTGACATTCAGCCACTGCCGTGTACCCAGGAAGGTGTGTGTTTATATGTGGCATACTTAGACCGGAGGCTTAAATACTCAAGCATTGAACAATATGCCTTGTCATATCTGCAGCAACTGCATGGATACACTCCAGTCAATGCTACCAACTTCATGGTCAAACGAACTATGTTAGGTGCCAAGAGTAAGCTGGATTATTCACCCGTACAGGCTATGCCTTTGGAGCCTACACATCTTCTCCAATTCTACAAACATCTGAACATGTTGGTGTCTTCAACTATGTTGGTGGACTGTAGCCATTACTGCCTTTCGAGGCCTTTTACGCAAGGCACATGTAACAAGTTCCTCTCAAGCCGTATGTTTCCAGGATGTGTCATTCCATCCTTGGGGACTACTCCTGACCTTGCCTTGCACTAAGACAATTCAGTATGGTGAACGGGTGCTTGAAATCCCGTTCAGCATCATACCAGGATAGAGTTCTCTCCTATGGTCTTCGATGTGCACCCTATCTGTTCACCCAAGTAGGAGATTACATTGTCAGGTGTATGCATCGGAGGGGCTTCTATCAAGTGTCTAATTATATTGATGATCTGACAGTCATGGGATCAACTTATGACCAATGTGCCTATGCTCAAAGTGTACTCATCTCACTAGTATGAAGCATGGGTTTTCATATAAATTAGCCAAAAGTCACCTGCCCATCGCAGCATGCTGTGTGCCTCGGTATTATGATTGACAGCCAGGCGATGGAAATTACCGTATACTCCCGCGTATAAGACGCGTCCTCTACGCCAAACAAATGCCATGTGCGTCTTATAGGATGTATTGAAATTGGGGGTGCGTCTTATACGAGGGGTAATTTTACTATAGAAATGTACTGAATTTACAAATATCATCATTAAAATGTGCGTCTTATACGCAAAAATGCTTCTGCTGAGTTTGGGGTGCGTCCTATACGCGCAACGCGTCTTCTACGCGGGAGATTACGGTAGCTTGCATTGTTAAAAGTTGCTGTTGCTTTACCAGGCTCTGTATGACTTTGCTTCAAAACAAACAGCTACTAAACGTGAACTAAAGCACCTTGTGGGCATCCTGGGCCAATGCTCCACGGTGGTCCGTGGTGGCCGGACTTTCAGTCACAGGGTAATCAACTTGTCAAGGAGGTTCACCATTGCGTTAGGCTCAATGATCAATTCCAAGCAGACTTTAGGTGGTGGATAGCCTTCGCAGGAGTTTTCAATGGCAAGGCCAGAATTTTGTGCCCCCAAACTCCTTCAGCTGTTATTTCATGTGACTCATCGTCCCCGGGGTTTGGGGCTTAACACATGGGAGACTGGCTCTATGGTGTTTGGTTCTACAAGTATATACCAACACTCCAATACTATCCTGACCATTATTTCCTGGTCCCAACATTTGATGATCTGTCTCATGACATCAACATCCAGGAACTGTGGCCAGTACTTATGGCCTTTGTGAGATGGGGGCCAGTTTATAAGGACTCCACTATCCTCATTCTAAGTGATAACACGCAAGTGTGCAGGATGTTGAGCAATGTAAACATAAAATGTAGTTATATCAGGTCAGGTAACAATGTTGAGGCTGATTATATTTCTTTCATGCTTAGCATACCCCCAAGTTGCAGCAATCTCACTACCAATTCCCATGTGTTGTAGGTCTGTCTCAGTTGTGAAAGGAGGCTCGGAGTTTACAGGACCAAGCCCTGGCTGAGAACACGTACAAATCGTACAAGTATAGATGAAAAGACTATCATGAGTTTTGTGCTCTATTTGACATTCAGCCACTGCCGTGTACCCAGGAAGGTGTGTGTTTATATGTGGCATACTTAGACCGGAGGCTTAAATACTCAAGCATTGAACAATATGCCTTGTCATATCTGCAGCAACTGCATGGATACACTCCAGTCAATGCTACCAACTTCATGGTCAAACGAACTATGTTAGGTGCCAAGAGTAAGCTGGATTATTCACCCGTACAGGCTATGCCTTTGGAGCCTACACATCTTCTCCAATTCTACAAACATCTGAACATGTTGGTGTCTTCAACTATGTTGGTGGACTGTAGCCATTACTGCCTTTCGAGGCCTTTTACGCAAGGCACATGTAACAAGTTCCTCTCAAGCCGTATGTTTCCAGGATGTGTCATTCCATCCTTGGGGACTACTCCTGACCTTGCCTTGCACTAAGACAATTCAGTATGGTGAACGGGTGCTTGAAATCCCGTTCAGCATCATACCAGGTTCGCCATTATGTGTCACCACCTACGTTTCCCATCTCATCAACCACACTGGGTTAGGGGCAGGTCAGGAAGTGTTTCAGTACTGGGAATGAGGACGCTTACGACCAATGACATATTCAGCCTTTGCCACCGAACTCCATCAGCTGTCAGATTTGTGTGACATTGTGGGCAAAGTGTCCAGCCATTCCCTCTGCAGAGGCGGAGCATTGTATTTGTCCTCGATTGGTTGAAATCTTATAGACATCTAATCCTGACGAGATTGGCAAAGTATTGCCATATTATTATAGCCTTGATCAGAAAGTGTCGAAGGACAAGGTTGCAACAGTCTTTCTTCATGTTAGTGTTTAGTTATATTTTCCAATTGTGACAACTATATTTACTATTTGTTCAATTTCCTTAGTTAAGTATAGTGGTTCATATGTGGGTGTTATAATTAATCATGGTACAGGTTTTATTATTACGGTATATATATTTAGCGGTGTCTACTATTATGTGTGTGCTACCCTAGAACCTCACCTAGGGGGCAGGCCTGCATAGTCTCATCCAGGTCACCTGTCCAGGTAGCCACACCACACACACACAAGGCCACCATATTGTTTGGGTGGTGCCCAATGTTTTCTTTTGTGTGTTTCACTAATAAATTAAGGACGTTAAGAGTGCCAATTGTGACAACTATATTTACTTTTTGTTCTATTTCCTTAGTCAAGTATAGCAGTTGATATATAGAGGGCAAACTTTGGAGTACATGTTTTGTTAAATTTTCTTTTTACATTTAAAACAAATGTTTGGAAAACTTAGCAACCTAAAAGAACCTTTTTTTATGAAAAAAATTATTTCTCTTGCCAAGTGGGAGGCCATCTCTATTGGTGGGCCTACATTATTAGTTGGAAAGCTATAAGTCAAGTAGGGCAGCCTATCACAGTCCAAACTATTCAAACACTAGAAGAACTTAATATTTTAGCAATGATTGGGAAGAGTTCATTTCTGATTGTATCCCGCGCATTGCTAGGTGCCACTGATTGGGGAACTGCTCAAAAGGCTAAACATGTTGCCTGTTGGAAGACACCACCTGCAGATGGCTCCACCGTGACAATCATTTCATTGTGGGATATAGCCTGTACAGGATTCCTGAGCCAGGTGTGATAAGGTTTAACCCTTACGTGCCCAGAATAGCAAAAGTGCGCTCTTAAGCATGCATGTATGTTCAACAGGGCACTAGAGATTTAATAACTATCAGATTAATATTATTTGGACACCAAAAGACCTGTAATGTCAAGAGCTTTTCAACAATACCAAATTTGTTATGGTGCAATAAATCTATAATTATTATTGGATCTTATTGTAGAAAATTTTGAATTAGAAATAGCTTAAAAATACATGAAAAGTGCGCGCTCTGGCCATGAGGAAAACAGGAAAAATACAGAAAATTCACTAAATTCACAAAAATATTGACAAAAATACCAAAAAAAATGATGTAACATTTTCTGTGTCATTTTCTCCAAGGATTCTTATTAGAATACATTCTTTTTTCAACTTCTATCAGAATCACCTCCTTTGATATGTCAAAAAACGCTTTGTGGATTGAAAATACCCCCCCCCCCCGCCCACCACTGAAATTAAAAAAAAACAAAAAAAAAAAAACAAGAAAAAAGATGACAGGCATTTCCATCCAAATCAGCTGTTTTCAACTTATTAAGCCATCATCATTTCCATCTGAGCCATAATGATACTCTGACATATGCTTCATATTACATTTTCTGAAAGCTATTTTGCTGCCCTTTTTGTTACCATTTATATCAGTAATTTATTTTGAACATGGTATAGGTAATAGCCTGTACAATGCCTAGTTTGCTGAATAAATCTGCTTTCTTAAAATAATTCTGGGCACGAAAGGGTTAAACAGCACCCAGAAAGTAGAGCCAAGTCCATCAATACTGTATCTGTAAGAGATGGGTTGCTACCACCACATCAATCAAAAACATTTCCCAGATGTTATTGAATTGAATGCATATTATTGAGAAGAGGTCAATGAAATGTCCCTTTCCTACGGTTTACTATATTTGGCCACAAAAAACTGGTCTCCTTTTTGGGACTTTGAGAATGACTGCTGCTTATAATACCACCTACCCTCAACTGGACAGAATAGGGAAGTGGTTAGAGCTTTGGACTAACAATCAGAAGCACAGGAGTTCAAATCCCTGTGCTGTTATGCACATCACATAACTGGAATTTTTTCTCAAATTATTTGTAATAGTAAAGTTATCAAAATAAGTCAAATCTATTGTCCTGAGCCAACGGATCAAAAGGTTTTCATAGTTATCCATGCATGGTAAAAGCAGAAGAGCAAAATAAATTGAAAACTTAAAAATTGACAGCACATAAAACCCTTTTGATTCAATGAAAAAACCAGCATCAGGTGAGAATAGAAATGTTACCTTGCATTATGAGTCCAGTGTTCTAACCACTACCCTATTCTAGACAGGTGACATACAGGGTGTAAAGTCCCCACCTCATTTACAACAAGAGCAGTCCTTACACTCATGAAGGTTGGGTCAACTCACTTACACCTGGTTGTTGAGGACTACAGCCCCCTCTAGTAAGGGACTACTTTCCTGTCCCTTCCCATCAGACATAGGGCAAAAGACCAGTCTAGGATGCTAGTACTTATCTCTGGGACCAGTTGGCCGCACCGATGACTTTGGAATGCTGCACCTGAGTTCAGTACTGTTCTATAGGGTTAGATACAGGAATTTACGGTTCCTGATTCATTGGCAAGATAGGAATATCTTGTTTTCATGTTGGATAAAGATTTTCTTTGTTTTGGAGCAAAAACAAAATCCATATAATGAGTGTTTTAATATTTAGACATGAGAAACACAAAATCTGGTTTTGCACTAACAGGCATGCTTATTTTTATCAGGCCTTTTGGTAAATATGACCTAAAATTCAAGAAAAATGTAAAAAAAGTCAATATATAGGCATGTTTGGTATCAAATTAAAGCCCACGGTCTCACGAATGCTACAAGCTTGAAATAACCAAAGTTTTCAAAGTTGGTTAATCTTTTGAACCATGTTTAATGTCATTTTGGCAGTTTTCGGCATCCAGGAACTTTAAAAAAAAATATAAAAAAAAAATCCGACCTACTTACCCTAATTTTTTTGGCTATGTTACCAAAACACAAGAATTTTTTTAAGGCCTCATAATCTGATAAAGAAATCTCTACACAAAACCAGAAGTTCTGGTAAACCCGGAAAGAGGCATCTCTGAAATTTACTAACAGGGAATTGTCAACACTGATTGATCTACAGCTTACCAGTTAATGATGGGTAAGAGCTAATCCAGGGTCAATTTTCTATTTTCGATTGATTCATGTTAGTAACGTGCCTATAGATGTGTGTAAAAAATTAAACCAATCTGATGATCATAGATGTTCTGAAAAATAGTAATTGTGTGGACCAACCCTAATTCCTTCTGAGGGCTCCTCCAACCCAGATGGTGTTACACGATGTTAATTATAGTATATTGGGATTTCTGAGAGTGGCTAAGTCATGCCACCTGTGGCCAACATTGGAACCTCCTCGCATAACCATTTCAGGCCTTTTCTTTGGTTGGTAAATGATAAAAATGTGCAAAATGCATTTAGAGTGGTTGCAAATGTTTATGAATGGAAACACACCATTAATGACCATTGTTACATCTCAAAAGACGTAGCTCCTAACCCAACTTTAACATATTTCATAAATGACAAAACAATTGAGGTTCATTTTAAGTTTGCTATAAAAATTGACTTTATTTTTTTATTCACTACATGCCTATGTCACCAAATCAAGTGGTATGTACATGTACAGGACAATAAATAAATCTCATGAATCTTAGTATATTCTATTTCATACAAAGATCAATACTGTAAAATGTCACCCTAACTCACTCGTTCATTCGCGCACTCTGCAACTTTGTGTGTGGTGTGTATGTGTATATATATGAGTAATGGTTTCACTTTCAACTCGACACTCACTCAACTCTGGATGTGGCAATGATAACAGGAAAGTACACAGGACTTGGGGAGGCTGGGTACATGGGGATACACAAACAAGAGAAAACCACCAAGGCAAGGGCCACAGTAACAACCCACATACCACTGTTAGTCGTCTAATCAGTCCCTATCCCTATAACCTAGCGTATCACACGCTTTCTGTTATTTACATCTTGCCCAATATATGCCCCTGACCCAACCCAAGTCGACTGTAATGCATTATGAATACACCCATCCCGCCCCTGCACACAAGGCCCTGCCCTGGTGGTGGTCGACAACGCACATGTAAGCACCCACATCCCCACGCGCCCTCCGCTAGTCACCATGGTGTTAATTAGACTAAAAGGTTAAGCTAGCATGGTGCTGGAGACTAACACTGAAGTGGTAACTGATTTGTAGCTTACATTCATGACCCACCAGGTGGGTCATGAGCCACAATCAGGCAGGTTTTCTGTATAAAGCCCCCTCCCAACCTGACACCAGTGCTGGATGGAAGGGTACAGCAGCCCACCAAAATCACCAATAACTGTACAAGAAGAGGGCTATTAGCAGAATTTACAATTGAAATAGGGAATCAGCCACATGGTTCACCTCTAGTGGTCATCACAAAGGTTAGGTGAACAAAATGCATACTTTGATTAATTAAATATACGCTCATTTCCTCATTATAACATAACACTGGTTCTCAGGGGATGAAGGAAACATGGTGGATTACATATAATTACAATTTACTTCCCATTCTTTTCATATCAGATATTTTCCCTTTCTTTACACTTTGTGATGAAACAGAATAAATATATTCATTCTGTTTTTACATGTAAAAACAAGTGATTGTCCCCGTTTAGCTTTGCCGTTGTATGTACAGATAATGGATGGGGAATGCAGAAGTGGACATCAGGAAATAGTGATTGGTCAGTAACCAAAGAGAAGCATCTGCTAACCGAGGAAACCTCTCCGCTTAAACCAGCAAGGTTGAAGGAACCCATAGCTTACTTGTTTGTTAACCTGAACCAGAGGTCAACACATCTTTGGTATTATATGGAAAGGGTTCACTTCAATATGGAAAGGTCCTAGGTTAGGCAGTCACAACTGTACTATGACAGAGGGGCGAATTAATAGAGAAGAAATAAGCATTATTTGTTACATTAATTGTAAAAGCAGAAAAGGAATTCATTCTATATACAAATTAGTTTTCTACTCAGTTTCAAATCGCAATCAGCATGAGCACGCAACGATCAAACTAAGATTGTAAGCAGGGAGCGAACAAAACTAAATCAATACAAATAGTTTACAATACGACCTGTCACCAGCTGCTTTCAGAGCTCTTCGTGGGGTGCACACAAACAGGTTTACATATATAGAAAGGATGCTTAATAAGAATCACATCAAGTTACATCTGCCGTAATACAGCTTTACGAGTTGCCCTTCACCACTGAAAGGATTTCAGTAAGTTCACCATAGCTCCTTAGAGAAGCACATTTAATAGTTCCTCTCACCTCACAAATTGCAAAAATAAACTCTTTTTTCATATGTATATAATTGTCGCAGTATTTCCTCATAGCCAATGCTCTGTTCAACAGAACGCTGATCTTGATCCATGTCCAAAAATAGCATGGAAGTTTCATTTTTATTTTTCTTGCATATGAACTACGCGATGACCTCGACTGGGCTGTATGCTAATGCTAGAATCTCCCAAGATCAATAGCAAGAGGTAGGCTTGTAAACGAGTACACGCCGAGAATACATTAATCTTATAGACTTCTTAGTGAAAAAGTGATAAGCAACAAGATTTTTTTTTTACCAATGAAAAAAAATTGATAACGAGAACGGGATTCAGACTTTAGACAAATACTATGCTGGTTACAACCTTGAGTTGTCATCCCTAATAATAATTATGAACTCGCGTGGAACTTAAGGCTCAACGATTTACCTGGCTGGATAATTGGTGGCCTCTTTGACGAAAGCCATACACTCAAGAGCAGGTCGTATCTCATGTGTCACCTGTTCCTGAGGACTCCCGTTGCACACATAGCAAGAAAACAAAAGTAGTATATAACAAGCTCTCTGGATGGACCAAAGTTTAACAATATAACAGCCGGTATGCGACTACTCTACCCAACAATGTGCACATCTCCACAAACTACATATCGCCCGACATGGATCCAAGCTCCCTTTATACACTTTTATCACCATTTTCACAATGTTTCGTTCAACGTCTTAAAAACGCCAATATCAAATCAAGAAGTATCTTTTTGAATCGCCAATTCAATTTCCAACTCCCATTTGAGATCATTATTTTTTTCAGGAAACTATCTCATGTATTATGTGTGTGTATTGTGCACTAGTGATTGGTGTAACATAACAAAATCAGGATGAAAACAGCACTACGTGTAACTCTTAGAGTTGTGCCGATCACAGGGATCTGCAATGTTCTATTCCCCTAACAGAGTAGCTATAGATTACATGGCCCCCGCGTTAAAGATGGTATAGCGCATCTATGCTTCTCAATCTAAAAGAGTGCATTCCAATCCTGGCAATAATTTTGAGGCACTGTGTAGTTACGTGCCTGGGACACACAAAGGAAGGATTTTTTAAAGCAACTGATATGGCATTATTCCAGAATATTTTGGAATTTTGGGAAACTTACCGTAGGGTACCGGAGGGAAGTTGAAGTAAAACTTCTTATTTTACCGAGGGAATACGGGGTATTGGAGGAACAGATGAGATGCGGCCCGAAGCGGTCACGTGACGACAGACTTGAAAACCTAAAATCTATGAGTAGAAAAACACACACAATTTTCTGGAAACAACCAGATTAGACATTTCAATTTTTTATATAATAATAATAACCTCGAAAGAATACGGGTAGGGTGGGAAGGGCATCTGTTCCTCCAATACCCCGTATTCCCTCGGTAAAATAAGAAGTTTTACTTCAACTTCCCTCCGGTACCCTACGGTAAGTTTCCCAAAATTCCAAAATTTTACCTCGGGAATACCTCGGGTATTTCCGTAACCGATGAGATGTTGAAAGCGAATGTGTTTTTCTAGTCATAAAGATTTTTGGCTATTATCAATAATTCTCAATTATTATCAATTTAATAATTGACCAAGACCAATACAGAATCAATTCAACACCTTTAATTTTCTGACCTTTACCAACTTGGTTAAAGCACAGTACACTAGTTATCTGGAGTAGTCAAATAAACCAACCAATGCAATTAATACACCAGATAACCCATACATTTGAACGTTCAACAAATCTAATCTGCTAGTCTCAGCAAGTTAGTAGCTACATGCTCTGTATCAACCTCGATGGGCTTGTTGTAGAATTTCCGATATGAGTCAGCTGACTTCCACCCTGCCAGGCGCATTACGGCATTCAAGCAGGATCCTACCTTGGTGGAAGCTGAAGCTGAAGCCCCACGAGTAGAATGGGCCTTCCAACATGAAGTGTCAATCTCAGCCATGTCTAGAGTGGCAATGGTCCACCTGGCCAGGGTATCCCTACTGATTCCGTCATGAGGCGAAATGTAACTCATAAGGAGCTGCAGTGGATTTTCAAGAGGTGGGAGGTTCAGCTTCCTCCTAAGTCGTTCAGACTTTTCACGGACCTTTTGCCTCCTAGTGAGATATGCTTTGAGGGTGCTGACCACACAGAGTTTTTCATTCAGGATGTAGGGTCGCAAGACCACAGTGTTTAAAGGGTCACCGACTCTGTTAGACTTTAACAGAGTACTGAGTCTGAAGACAGCATTTCTGTCTTCCCAAGACAGTTCATCTGTCCTTAACGCTAAGATTGTCTGCCCTCTTTGAGATGTGACAAGCAAAATTAAGACCGCTAGTTTCAACGATAACTTCTTAAGTGACAAAGAACTGTTATCCCCCCAACTTTTGAACAACTTGAATACCTTTGTAACGTCCCAAAACGTGTCATACCTTGGTCCACTAGGTCTATCTTCGTATGTACCCTTCACCATATGGCAAATGTTTGGATGTTGCCCAATAGGCGCCCCATCTACCTGTGGTAACAGGGTTCCCAAAGCACACCGTGCCACATTCATAACTCCGTGACCTACTCCCGAGTCATACAAAGTTCTCATAAATTTACACACTTGTGGCATAGTGCCCTTCATCCAGTTATAACCCCGTTCAACACAGAAAACTATCCATTTGTTTATGTAAGTCGTATAAAGTTTCCTTGTAGATGGTCTCCAAGCTTTTATCATAAGGTCAATGGAAGCCTTGTCATACCCTTCCTTTTGGAGGCGTCGCCTCAGAAAAGGAAAGCTATAATTGGTAGACTTCCTATGAACTGTAGGCTTGTAGGGGCCCCATGAGGAAGTAGGTTGTTCTTTCTCTTGCGGAACCGTACGTAGTCCACCGCATACTTGTGGGCTTTTGCCTTCCAGGGTTGACTCTCCCAATCCGGCATCACGAGGATTGCCCTTGCTCCTGCCCTCAATATGCGTTGAAGCACCCGGCCTGCAATGCTGAACGGAGGAAAACAATATAAGAGCTTATTAGGCCATGTGAATGAGAAAGAGTCAACTTTCCATGCTTCTGGTTCTGGCCTACGTGACACAAAACATTGAACTTTACAATTTGTTCTAGAAGCGAACATGTCCACCTGAGGCCTCCCAAACCTTTCACAAATGATTTCAAAAATTGATTCATTTATCTCCCACTCAGTCTCATCTTGGAAATGGCGTGACTCATGATCAGCGATGACATTATCCACTCCCGGCACATGAGCCGCTGTCAACCAGATCCCTCTAGACTCACACCAGTTCCAGATGTTTCTTGATACCAGATTACACATTGGAGACTGCAGCCCTCCCATATGTCTCACATATGCAAGTGCCGTGGTATTATCTGTCATGACCCTAATATGAGCCCCTCTCACTTTACACAACGATTTTAGCCCATATTCTATTGCCATGGTCTCGTGGATGTTGGTGTGGAAGTCCACCTCAGAGGGAAGCCATCTGCCATTAGTTCTGACGTTCCCCCTGTGTGCACCCCAGCCGTCATCCGATGCATCCATATACAATTCAAACTCTGGTGGACCTACATCCAGTGCCTTCTTAGCAGTTGGTATGCTGGCTCGCCACCATAGTATGTCCTGTATAGCATCCTTGGAAAGTACCATTTTTGCATCAAAATTCCCTTTTCGGTAGGCTAACCATTCATTCTTGCATTTCTCAAGTCCTTTAATATGTGCAGGCCCATATTGAACTCCTGCCGAGTAAGCTACCATAAGACCTATGAGAGATGCAACCTCCCTGATTTTTGGCTTGACTTTCCCCAGCAGCAAGTAGGAATCTGACATGAATTTGTCTACCTTCTCCTGAGTTGGATATATAGACATATCCACAGAGTCAATCCAAAAACCCAAGAAGATCACCCTTTGCGAGGCTACAAAGGCTGACTTATCTGGGTGAATTACAAAGCCTAACCCATCCAGGGTTTCACACACTCTTCTGATAGATTGCTCACAACCTTCTTTTGACTCATGCATAATAAAAGAATCGTCAATGTAGGGGAAACAGATGTGTCCCTCCTCCCTTAGCTTTGCGAAGGGGGGAGTGAGCAACTTAGTGAATACTCTTGGTGCACATGAAAGACCGTTTGGCATCCCTACAAACTGGTAGAGGACCCCATTCCACCTGAACTTCAGAAATTTACGATAATCTTCTCGTACAGGAATAGAGTAATAGGCATCCTTTAAATCTACACTCCCCATAAAACAATTAGGGGTGACAAGGTCCACAGCAGTTTGTAGGGAGGCCATCTTAAAATGCTCATACATGACCTGCTTGTTCATATCTGTCAAATCCAATATAAGCCTGTAATCCCCATTGGGCTTGGGACGCAGGAAAACATTGGAGATGAATTCGCCCTGTTCATGTACTGTAAACTCAATAATACCCCTAGCTACCATTTTATCTACTTCCTTATCCATAAAGGCCACCTCTACAGGATCAAGTTTATATGGAGGAGGCACCCAGTCCTGGGATGGTAAGGCATTAAAGTCAATGGTGACACCCTGAGACATGGCTAAGATCCAAGGGTCCTTGGTGAGTTTAAACCAAGCATCAGCACACTTCAGAATGTTACCCCCTTGAAAGGATTGGACAGTGTTATGTAGTGGGAAGGGACTCACCTGCCCTACTTGGGCCCCTTCTTGGAAAAACCCTGTTGGGCTTGCTGCTGCTGACCTTGGCCCTGCGGACGAGGTGCTTTGAAGCGGTAACCCTGGCCTTGTGTCTGAGAGTAAGTCTGCCTGTAGCCATGAGCCACTTGAAATCTCGGCTGAGCGTATTGATGGCGCGGAGCAGGGTAGCGGCCCCTAGGACCCTGGCCATAGTAGTGGTTCTGTCCATAAGGGTGTCTAGGCCCCCAGGCTTGAGCAGGTGCTGTGCCCATGACCTTCTGCCTCTTAGACTGGGAATGAGAATCCTGCGGCCCCGGGCGTTTGGACGCTAGAACCTTGTCTGAGATCTTCTTGTCCTCCTCAGCTTGTTTAATACGAGCCTCCAGGTTGCCCCCAAAAAGCCATTGTGGGTCCCCATCAATGTTGGTCTTAGTGAGCGCCTTAGCATAGGGCTTAGCAAGGAAAGGTTTTAGCAAGTCCCTCCTCTTCACCGATAGCCCATTGCATACATTGACCAGTAGTCTGGTTGCCTTATTAAAATCCCTTCCAAAGGCATCCAGTTGTTGGTCCTCGGGCCCTTTCTCCAACATCATCGAGCCTAACGGTGCCATAGCTGCAATGGCCGAGACCACCCCTTTCTGCAGGGTCTGAAGAGATACATCCAGCATACGGACTGCCGCATTCTTGGAAAGTGCCTCAGAGTTGAAAATTGCTTCCTCTAACTTAGGTGCTACCAGTCTCTGCACATTTGAAGGCCTAGGAAAATCTTTAGCCGCTTTCTCCAAGTCCTGGGCAATATAAGTCTCTTCAAAATAGGAATTGATGGCATCGGAGAGGGCTTCATGTACGGTGGGGCCTTCCTTGGTTAGTTCCGCTTTTTCCCGTCTGTAGGACTGGATACTCTCAGCTAGGCTTCCAGTTAGCCCCTTGAGATGGTCTATAGGAGGTGGCTTAGCCTTTGACGACTGTGCCTCAAAATCGCCTTGCACAGAAGCCACTTCCTCCTCATCATCCACTACTGACATAGCATGTGCCTGTCCATGTGGGCCTAGTACCACATAACCCTGACCTTCCTCCTCTACTGGTTCACACTGGTAGGCCATGTGATCCATACCATAGGCATAATCCATCGGCTGATAAGGGTCCTGATAGTAATCATAACCCTGCTGGTAGTAGGGCATAGGAGGAGCCCATCTTTGAGGTGGCTGCTGGACCAACAGCACAGGAGCACTGGGAGTCTCAGTAGTTTGAACTTCAGGCTCCTTCTCAGAGTTTACTGAACTCACAGTGTCTTTCTCAGCACCCTTATCCTTAGAATGCCTAGATGAAGATCTAGCAGAGCTGGAACTTGAGTTCTTATGTGATTTCTTCCCCTTCTCCACAGCAGTGGGACTGGACTGAGATGTACTTGCCATCCTGGAAAAAGACCAGAAATAAAAAGATTATAGACTAGCTGCTGATCGATATGTACTTAGAGCAGGACTAGATACATGTACCTGGAGCAGACCTGCTTAGCAGTAACTCAACGGCAAACTCGCCGAGCGTTATGTACTTAGAGTAGGACAAGATACATGTACCTGGAGCAGACCCGCTTAGCGGCAACGGCGAAACTCGCCGAGCGGTATGTACTTAGAGTAGGACAAGATACATGTACCTGGAGCAGACCCGCTTAGCGGCAACGGCGAAACTCGCCGAGCGGTATGTACTTAGAGTAGGACAAGATACATGTACCTGGAGCAGACCCGCTTAGCGGCAACGGCGAAACTCGCCGAGCGGTATGTACTTAGAGCAGGACTAGACCATGTACCTGGAGCAGACCCGCTTAGCGGTAACGGCGAAACTCGCCGAGCGCTATGTACTTAGAGCAGGACTAGAAACATGTACCTGGAGCAGACCCGCTTAGCGGCAATCCAGCGGCGCTGGTGCCCGGCGAGCCCCAACGGACAATTTTTCGATCGTAATCGACCAAAACTGCCCTAAATACGTGCAAACTGAAGGCAAAAAGATGCCATAACATCAGGGAATGCTCCAAAATCCCTGTAAGATTCCTGTATCGAGAGAATTCCAGCGGAATTCCTCCAGGAATACGTAAAATGTAAGATCTCTCTACGGCCCGCCGACACGACGACCGTCTTTGAGAGAAAAACTTTATTTTCTAGCGCTAAAAAGGTACCCCAGCGGCGTAACCTTGGCCAGAAGGAAAACAAGAACAAAAACCCTTAAAATAGGGCAAAAACTGCCCAGAAAAGGGCAGTAAAACGGGTGAAAACAACAAAAAACTCACCTGGAAGTTTCAAACCGTCTGCCAAAAACGGACGCTCGATCCAAACTGTCGTCACGTGACCGCTTCGGGCCGCATCTCATCGGTTACGGAAATACCCGAGGTATTCCCGAGGTAAAACGTGTGAATACATTCTTGATAGTAAAGCAAATACTTTTTCTATCTCACTTTCCATTTGCCACAGATGGACTAGACTGAAAACCGTTATGGTAAAGTATTTTTATGCCGTTATACAACCATATCTATATAATATGGATATCTACACTCCTGTTTTCGGTGAAACTTAGAATGATGAATACAGGGGAATATGAACCTAGGATATTCTTTAAATCTCCTAAACGTATCTGGCCGTACAAGGAAGAATTTGACCCATCTTGAAAAGTGCTTCTGCTACACACAAATACAATTTTCACAATGAATTTCAGAAGTTAAACAAATGGAAAGCAAGGAAAGATTAACCAATTTCATTTGTTGACTCAATCGTGTTTATCCCATAACCCTCCCATTAACGGTCATAAAGTAAAACACAATGGGAGCGGGACCCTTATCACAGTGGTGACAAAACATTAATTACATGCCAAGGGCGCTGAGGAACATGTACTTGTTACGACATACTTCACACAGAATCTGACAATGCAGGGTAATTGTCTAACTCAATACCTTTTTTTTCTTTTTTTTTTGTAATAACTTGCTCTTTTTCTTAACATGTTGTATCCAACCAAGCACCAGTTCTTAATTAAGTTGGCTACTTTAGGTCCTGTCTATTGCACAAAGGTTAGCGCATGGAGTTGGGAGCAGCCTGAACTAAGTCCAGAACCTTTGCACAGGCCTCAACCCATAGTCACACATACTGTATGGTGACGTTCAGTTTATGGTTGAGGAATTTATACAGGCAAACTCTTCAACCTAGTGTTCCTCTCCAAAAGCTGACTTTCAGAGAGGTCTCATGTGTTCTGATGACCGTTATATGTAGGATGCAGTCCATTCTTTGGACACTACAGTAACAAGGTAGTGTGCCTACCTCAAGGGGTGTTGCCAGCTTGTCATCACTTCTGGCACCATAGAATGTTTGTCTTTATTGACAACTATGTTACCAATCACTGCTTCATTAGCTCATCTACATCGTCACAACAGCAGCCACTTCAACATTTTTCGACGCCTTAGTTTCACATGTCTTTGGTTCATCAAGCAACCAACCACAGGCTGCCTCCAAATGTTGTATAGATTTTGCGTTTCACGACAACTGCGGAGGTGATGCACCATTCATGACCATGAGGAAGGGCGGCTTCGGAGGATTTATTGAGGTTATGTATGAATGTGAAAAGACAACACATCTTCCTGAGCCTTCAGAAACCTAGCGAGATTGCCTGCTGCCCCAGCTATATGCCCACCTAGAGCACTCGGATTTCAGACTGCGGCCAGCACACCACCGACACCTGCCCCGCTGATATTTGTTTCCAGTTGAGCAGTTTACCAACTCGACCCAGTACATCCACACAGCGCACCGCTGCCCAGCTCCTGGCGGTGAATTCTGTAAAGGACGAGAAGGGGAAGTAAGGTTTGGGGGAAGGGCAAGAGGGCGAAGCTCTGGCTATGAGCCAGGCACCTCCCAGCACTGCCTAAGTCAGTGTCTATGATTCAGCGCATGTCTGAAGTGTAAGTATAAAGGTTCCACACACTGGGAACCAAGGAATGTGTGTGGTGCTGGACGATTCACTGAGCGACCGGTTCAGTCGGCCGGGCAGGGAGGGGTTCAGAAGGGAGTGGGCAAGCTGTAAGAGGCCCATCGACCAAACTATGTACAGAATTTGACACACTAGATATGGATACCTCAACATTGTTCACATGTGTGCCATTTTCAGGTGGAGTTTCCACCACTGTTTTTACAGGCTGGGGTTGCGGTAGAGGGGGCGATACCTCACATGGTACAGTGTCACTTTGTGTGCTGCTTGTGTTAGATGTGGTAGTAGGGGTGGTGGTGGTGGTGGCGGTGGTAGGAGGAATAGTCGGGTTGGGGGATTCCGGCACTGGTGGCTGAACAGTTTGTTCTGTGTCAAGTTTCATACGCTTTGGACTAGGCTCTATGAGCCCATTGGCCAAATCGTCGCCTGAGTTGACAGGCAAACTACTTGTGAAATTTGCTATGTGGACGAGGTTCTCTGTACTCTGTTGACCTTCCCGAAGTTCAGGGTTGATGGAAACAGTCGTCGTTGGTGGTGTAGAAACATCAGGAGTTGCAGGTTGAAGATCAGGGTGCAATTTCAGTGGTGAAAACACAGTGCTTGTGTTACCCACTACTTTCTGCACCATCTCAAGGGCTACTTCCAACTCTATGTGCTGCCGCTTTGGGTCCCCATAGATCAATGATGTGATGTTGGGACTGGCTGATCGCTCTCGGACTGGTGCTGGGTTCTCTTGCTCATCAAGAAACCTATCCATATAGTCACTAAAACAAAGAGAAACCACTATTATAATGTGACATTCAGACAAATATCAAGTGGTACCTTCATTGTAAAAGAGATACTTAACTGAACTGGTAAATTTCAGACCACTGGAACAAGTCGTTTCATCAATTCCTTTCCCTATGGGGTGACTAGTCTACTATGCATGCTTAGGTGTTTACATATCATAATTTACCTAGCCTTTGGTAGAAACCTGCCTATCCCGAAGTTAACAAAATTGTTAAGGGAATCCCATTCAAAGACTTAAAAATACTTACGTAACACCTGGATGTAGAGCATATTTCTTCTTCTCCAGTCGAGTTTTATTTGCAAACACATCATGCCGCTCAGTCTTCTTCCACAGGTAGTAAAACTGAACAAGTTCGCCAACTGACCGTGTCCGTACCTGCAAAAATTATAACACAGGTTGTTTTCAAAGAGAATATTTGTCTGATTGGTTAGTATGCATTTCATAATAAATACCGCTCCGACAATACATGTAGTGCAATTCACCAAAAAGCTATCAGCACTTGATAATGTTATTCTAAAGAAAATTCATCACAATCGAGTTGAAAGGAAAAACAGAAATTTGTGTTGTCACAGAAATTTTCGGTAGTGTTTGACTGAAAAAACGTAACATGAAATACCTTACCTTGTTTTGTTGAATAAGGTAGAAGTCCTTTCCGTATGATCTAAGGCCATTTTCAAAGTTTCGACATTCTTCCTCGGACCATAGGCTCATTGGATCTGAAGATAAGTGGTAACATTAAATAACACAGCTCAGGCCAAAGATTCAGTGCATGACAAACCAATGTCCAAGAAAGCGTGTACATGTATATGGAAGTACTGTAATATCCCATGTGTAAGGTGTACCTTGTGATTACAGCACACACTCAGTTTGAGTAATTCCTGTGCACATGAGGCGCAGTTTTCTCTAAATACCACTCATAACCGGAGTAGAGTTTGGTAGAAAGTTAGGCTATTTTGACCAAAAATAGCACAGTTTTGCTTATGACAGGGGTTTTACGGCAGGTACGGCGTAACCTTCAATACAGTGCCACTTATGGATAATGTCCATTTCTAATGTCAAAGCTAGAGATTCAAAATGCACATTGTGAATATGATATTCCTTCATCTTTATTTTTGTGATATTTCTATAATGTACATTTTTGTAAAATAGCTAAAACTATGTGTATCCAAATCAGTTTCATGTTTGCTAAAGGAGCTAAACAACCAGTTTAACATGAAAGTTTTAGAAAGTTACCTGTTGGGGATACAGGTTGCATCTTCCGCCGTCGTAAAGCTTCTTCAACATTGTGACCACACTGGAGTAGGAGGTAGAGCGCCTGTTCGTCATCACGGGTGTGGCTACTGGTGGGTATGGCCTGCACACCCTGGAGACACTGCTGATTCTGTTTGTGTACGTCGTCCAAGTATTTCTCCACTGATATCAAGGGAAATATTGAGCCACTATCAGTATCATACATGTTTCATAATAATTTTATAAAATAGAGAAAACGTACACTATTTTAAACAAGAATCTCAAATCAAATTTCCATTTCCTTGACCAAATTTAAAATGGTTGGTTGGTTGATTAGTTTAACAGTGTAGCATTTCACAAGACTTAAGAAACGTGTTTGATCGGCTCTTCAGTTCTTTCTTCTCAGTCTGGACTGGCATTTAAATTGAAAATGATTTTCCCTGACCAAAGTATGATACCGCAGAATATGACTTTAGTACCATTGTCCAACATTTAACCTTGAATCTATTACCTAAGCAATAGTTCCTTGCAAAAGTATGGCAATAATAGATTTGATCTGATCTCATCTGATTGACTTTTTGAAGGAAATGCCTTTAAGGCTGAAAAAGTCAATACGCAACATTTTCTGTTTTTAGCGTGGCCTAAGTGATCGAAAATCACAGGACAGAAATAAGTGACAAAAATCTAAAATATATGCCAATTATAAAAATAGGACCTATGGCTACCTGAGTTGTCGGCCATTTTGTTCGGATCCCATAGTAGCCGGTCTTCATTTTCATAAGCTGCAACATAGAAGGGTGTAAAATGCATAAGCTACAAGGCAATTTGATTTTATATACAACTGTTTGGTATGCTTAAATGGTTTTACGTCTGTTAGAGTGATTAACCCTACTATATGGCAAATCCCAATCTCTCCATGAGACATTCTAGTGAATGGCTCTCTTGTTTAGCTATTATGAGGTACCATATCAAGTGAGTATTTGTATGGGTGGTACGTTCCTACATATGGCAACCAGGAGCCAGGAACTATCTACCCAAAATGCCTGTGAGCCAGCAACGACTAACGCTAGTGGTCGAGATGGACTGAGCTTGGGCAAAACCCACATAAAAAACTCTTAGAAAATGGCTTACCTGGTGCGTCTCCATATTTGCTGAGGCCATCTGGTACAGACGCTTGGAAGTCGGACCCTACACTTATCATCTACAAACAAACAGCATCAACTGATTTTGTTGCTACGTCTATCATTTAACATCTAATCGCTCTTTTACATTCAATGTCCATAACAATCCTTATTACAGAGTGCAACTACCGTAATACCGATGACGAAGGCAACCCCAGCAATGAGGAGAACCCTGGACTGAAAGATATATGTTAAGGTACACCTTACGGTGATTACTACATGTACATGCTTAGAACTGCTCTGAAATATAATACCGCGCCTATAAGGTGTAGCCTGAGGGCAGGAGCCCCTGTTAGGTGCATCTCGAGGCTAGTTTTATGTTTGAGTAGTGCTTTACAAGTGAGGTATAAAAGTAATGAAAGAATGCCAATACCTTTTTCCAGTCATCATCCTTCACGGGTTGGTAGTCTTCATCTTCAGAGTCATCTTCATCTGATGACCCTGCCTGACTGTTTGCTATTATCACAAAAGAAAGATATGTAATTAATGAACTATCACCATGTATTTTTAGGGATGAAAGTCACAGAGCACGAAAATCCCTGAAATGGTCCAATATTCGCCCCAAAATCCTGGGTTTCTATATGAATGTATAGGGCCCTGGAACTTCAAAATCCCTGAAATCAGGGAATTCCCTGAAGACTTACATCCCTGTATTTTGAAATACATGATATACAACGACAGACTGTACATGCTTAAAGGCGACACCCAAAATAGCTTGCATTCTTTACCCAAATGACATGCAGTGTTTGGGTATGGCCAATCTCACATCCCCTATACCTTTTCGCGCGTGCGGACTAACCGCAAGAGGGACCGTCGATACCTCTCTTTCAGGCCAGTATTCCATCCCAGGCCCCTTTCAGTCTCTCTGCCCGATCGCCATTTTGATTTTCCTCAGAATTTCTGGTATGTCCAATGCCAGCAGGTTTGAATAAGGACCAATAGCATATATGGACTGAAACAACTCATACCACTGTTATGAACATATTTCCTTTAGCACTAGCACCCTACCCGCCTGCCATCTTTTACACTCGCCAACCTGATGTTTGCATTGCTTATACCACTATTAAGGGAAAAGATGCGATTGGACAGGTTCTCATTCACCTCTCGTCCTCCAACGAGATACGAGAAGGGCCACCAGAGGCATCGAAATTCAAAAAGATATTAATATAATGGTGGCTTGCACCCTTAAACAAAACAAGACCTTTACTGGCTCCATACAGCAAGATTTTCAAATTAATCCAAAGATCATTATTGTTTTGGGTGACACTAAGATTGCATATCAAAATATAAAAGTTGCACTTACATCTGAGTAGGCGACTAGTTTGAGATGGGAGCTCTTTCACGCAAACTAGCAAGTCATTAACGCTTGTCTCCTTATTATTGTCATCATCGTCCTTGAGGAGGTCTCGGGCTATTTCGTCTTTGTCCAAGGTGAGGTCCTGCATTAAGATGACACAATATTAATTTGCATCGAGGGCTGTACATCATTCATAGCATGGTAGACTGTGGGGGTGTTGAGGAGGATACTTTGCTCATTGTTGTTATGTTGTTCAGGCTTTGAATGGATATTAGCAAGGAGGGAAGTTTTTATGCATGGTTATGGTTTTGGTAAGAACATGTATTAGAGCTGCAATGTGGGAGAGACGAGGAGAGATGGGCTTTGTCACATGTGGTGTGAGTCCTTGTTGGCGGAGGAAAGCTCTAAGGAGTACAGAGTCAGACGATTAGGTGCGAATATGGCTAATGGGGTGTGTATTGGAGGAGAGGAAAGGCCTTTAACGAATGGTAAACTAAAAGGGATGCATTCCGGAAGGAGAAAATGAAGTAGCTGCAGTCATGTTTTGGTGGAAGTCAAGTGCTGGAGGGTAGAAAACTGGAGAGTGGTTAAAGGTACAGGGAGGGATTTGTATTCGGCAGCCACATGTGTGTATTGCAGGTATTAAGTGAGTGAGTGAGTGAGTGAGTGAGTGAGTGAGTGAGTGAGTGAGTGAGTGAGTGAGTGAGTGAGTAATAGATGTTTTATGCCATTTCAACAGCGAAGGTCATATTCATGGCAAGAACTACATTACACAATTTCACAGAGGAATGTGTCAGTGCTGTGCATACGTGCACAACACACATTGGAGGGGATAGCAAAGAGGAGATATAGACCTTTTTAAGGCCACACCAAATAAAATAATTGGTCTATGGATTTTCATTTTTGAAAACTGGAGCGGGAGGGCGAAATTTTTATTTTATTTTTCTAAAAAAATTTATTTGTCTATGGATTTTTTTTTTTTTTTTGCTCCTTTTCTCAAATTTATGTCTACTAGTATTTTGGTTGCTAAATGCAGAATAGACACTGAAATGTTCAAATCTAGAGACCTCTACCTATCCAATGAGTGGTCTGCTGTTGCTGTATCTTTATTGGTTGACAATGTAAGGACTTTGCAAAAAAAAATAAAAAAAAATATCAATTTTCCAGAAAAAGATGCGGGCGGAATCCATAGACAAAGTTTTTTTCAATTAAAAATAAAATTTCCATATAGGAAAATCAGGAGCGGGAAATCCATAGACCAATGTTTTAATTTGGTTTGGCCTAAGTGGGCTAGGAAAGCCCAAGGTATTAAGAGAAGTTTAGTTTAAATAATTGATGGAAAATATTGGAGACATCAGAAGGAATCATTATCTGTGCATTTCAAATGCACGTATCTAATGTGTATTGGGTAGTGCATGAGGGGAGTGAGTAATGCCATTTCAAACGCTAAGGTCGTATTCGTGGTGAGAGAACTAAATATATTAGACATCACTTTCACAAAGACGTGTCAATTTCCATGCATATCTGGGTGGCCCTGTGCTTATACAGGAGTGAGTAATATATGTTTAACGCCATTTCGACAGCTAAGGTCACATTTATGGCGAGAACTACATTACACAATTTCACTGAGGAATGTGTCGGTGCCCGCGCATATGTGCACCACACACATCCTGAGAGGATAGGAAAGAGGAGAAATAGACCCTTTTAAGTGGTCTAGGAAAACCCCTTATACAGGATCTGCGCACATTTGAGATTTTAAGAGAGTTTTGGGTATGCTCTTGGGACGTGTTTTGGGATAAAAGGGAAAGTGTGAATGTGTGATTGACTGTTAACCGCAGTGTATATAAAGGCGTGCATGGCTTAAACAGGGATGTAAGTCAGGAGGGTGCATGGACAATTCTGAAGATACAAATAGAAAATTCTGAAATCAGACAAAATTCTGAAAACTTACATCCCTGCTTAAAAGTCTCAGATTAGGTGCAGTATAAATTTGCAAAATTGCTAAAATCAAGTATAGCGATATACTTTAGATAAAGTGGCAACACTTCATTTGTTGTTTTTGACAGTACTCTATCATGATCTGCATGCCAAGGTAAACTGTAAGGGTATGGACGCCGGGGTATGGACTTCAGGAGTTCATCAATACTGTGTCTCCCTTGGGACTTCAATGAGGTTTATCAGCAAGAAATGAGTAAGCTCCTTACCTGGTTACTTAGTATCTCCTCTTCACTGGATGATCTTGTATCATGTGGTTCAGTCGGAGGTGCAGGAGGGGGCCCTCCACTATTGTACCCATACATGGCTAGCAAGTCTTCAATTGGCATGTCGCCCTCCTGGAAACAGATTGAACGCCAGTGTTATGTTCCATCATATCAGTTGGATTTTATGACAACTGCTTTTTTTGTGAAATTTTATATTGTCGCCTCTGTGCAACAAGGTTGTACCGGTAAGTGATATTTTGGCAAAATTGAGTTTTCTTTTGCTTTAACATCTTTTAACCCTTATCTACCTAGTAACTATGGGAGATTTTAAGCTCTATGTTATGTGTGCCCATATGCCCTAGTGCAACATACCGTAATCTCCTGTGTATAAGACGCAGTGCGCATATAAGACGCACCTAGACTTTTAGAATATGGTCTAAAAGATAAAAAAAAAAATTCATAACTTTTGATCTACTGAATGGATTTTTTAAATTCAAAAAGCTATGTGTAGCTAAAACACCCCGGAACCACCTGGACCCCACTATGTCATAATATGACTAATTGGGAGTGTAACATATCAAAATGAAAAATGAAGGTCTTGGTGCCCCCCTAGCAAATCCAAGGAGAACTAAAACCTCGCATATAAGACGTGTCTTATAGTAATACGCGAGAGATTACGGTAGTTTTGCTGTCTTCTAATGTGCATACCTAAATATTCTTGCCCAACAAGCCCAGATGCGTCTATATTGATTTGAACTTAGTCTTACCTTTTCTAGGTCTTCTAGTTCGTTTGAACAACTCTCGCCACTCAATGCTTCTTCTTCATCCAGTGTATGTTCGTCATCAAAATCATGAACAAGCATATCAGCAGAGGGCTCAAATTCACGGTCCGTATCTTAAAATAAAAATAACAAAGTTTATTGAAACTTCCCAGTTAACCACTGCAGTGTACTGATTCATGTGAATGCTAAAGACAGGGTAGGAGCTAATTCAGTGTTGATTTTTTTTTATTTCCGGTTATCTGTGTTGGTAATGTACCTGCAAATGTGCATTTTTAACTATACTGATGGTAAGGACAAAAAAAAACATTTGTTTCAGGTAACATGCTGAAAAGAATTAGATAGGGTAGGTCGGATTTTTATTTTTGTTTTGCAAAATATTTTCAACTGCCACAAAGACTCGCGACGAGTCAAGGCAACTCATGGATGAGTCAAAGCAACTCATGGACAACATAATTGACTGAAAACTTGCATAAAAACCTTTAATTTCTTCAAAAATGAAGGGAAAAAAAATAGGGTCGGCCCTGTTTTGCTAGTAGGGTTGGGTTACCTGAAACAATTTTTTTTGGGCCTAATTTCACTGAGAAGTGTCCTTAACTCAGATGGTGTTACACTATCAATCCATGGAAAATTTTGATAGTGGTCAACAATGGAACCTCGGCATACAACCATATTTTCAACCTTGCACAGGGTTCTCCATGCACTGCCATCGGTGTCGCGATTCCGGAGGAATCGCTGCTGGTGTCAATTTAACTATCTAGGTTTGTTTTTGTTTTTTTTTAATTTTGAAAATCGACCAATTTGAAGAAAAATAAATTCATAGTCCAATGGTAAATGAAAAATCCAAAATGTGTTTTCAGTCACATAAATCATTTTGATGTTTATCATCTATATTCAGATATTTATTGCATTAAAAGATCTCTTGACCCACCGCTAAATCTTACAGTGTGATTGTTCAGTCTGCGGAGAACTCTGTTGCATATAAGGTGCACCCTCAACTTACGCCAGACAGATATAAAGAGCACCAGGGGTTATATATTTAGACACTATGCTAATGTCCTAGAGTATAAATCCTTGCATAAGAAATGCAACCCTGTTTCCAAAAAGCACACCACTACGGTGTCCTAGCGTACGGGGGGGGGGGGAAGTGTATGAAATGATGACCTGTGTTGCCGAAAACTTTTTCTAAACACAGGCTAAAGTGGCTTGCGTCTTGAAGCAGGGCTCGACAAATCAGTTTGGAGACCGTGTGCCCACTGGGCACAAGGGAAAATAAAAGTTGCACCCAACAGGAAAGCTCTGTGACCAGCACCTTTGCTTTATATACCCAAAATTAAGATTGAAAGGGGGGGAACGATTTTATTTCATTACATCTCTGGTGAAACAACTCCATTTAAAGTTTCAGAGACAATATCAGCAACATATCATTGTGCCGATGTCTGTATTATCTGGACACCTGTGCCCATTGGGCACAGCTCGAAAATTTCTTTGTGCCCAGTGAATTTTTTTTGAGTCACGGGCATTGGGCACAGGGATTTGTCGAGCCCTGGTCTTGGCATGTTACGCAAGTTGCCAGTGATGCCGAAATGACACCGGCATAGAATCTTATTTTTAATGCCCAGGTAGTACCTTGGGATCAGGCCATTACGGCCTGGCATAACCTAAGCTTTCTAATGATGAAAGAAATGTTTAAATCGGCCTATTAGAAGAAGAGATAAGGCACTTTTTGTGAATTTGTTTGATATTCAAAAACATTCCAATTTCTTTTTAGCTACAATGAAGGTCCTATGGGCACCTTAAGATACCAATGTTCACGTGGCCTGTGTGAGAAGGAAATGGCCTGCGCAATATGGCAAGATGTGTCCATAAAAAGTTTTCGACAACACTGCATTTCCCTCTCATGCAGGCCTTAAAATAGGACCTATCTTCACTACTAATTGACTGGTTTGAAAAATTCTTTCAAAATTCTTTCACAATTGGGATTATGACAGGCCATTCTGACCTGTGTCCGAAAGCCTCACGGCGGCCATTAGGGAGTGGTCATTTTTTAACAAAAGTTAAAGAGGTGGGGTGGTGGTTTTTGGGGGAGGGGCAAAAAATGTCAGACCCCTCTTGGGGGGAGGGGGAGACAACTTCACCCCGTCTTAGTGAAACAGTCCATGTATTGCTATAGAATAAGGGGGGGGGGGGGCACGAAATTTCAGACCCCTGCGAGGTGGAAGGCCAAAAAAATGTTGACATGCCTACCTGAAAATCCACCACCCCTCCCCTGCCCTAGGATTCTAAGCTGGCGTCATTTCAACAACATTGTTGACTCCCTCCTGGTGGGACATAGAGAGTAATCATTTTTTTAACAATAGCGGGGGGGGGAGGGTGTGGGCCCATGAAAATTTCTTATGACCACCCCCTCCCCCATGATATTTTAAACAAGGGGGCAATGCCACGGGATTATACAACAGAGTTGTACGGCCAATGGTCTCTATTATATTTAGGACTGTAGAGGACTGCATTCATGCATCATATCAAAAACAATGAGTTGACTACACTGTACTTCTGACGGCAGACCACTGTAATCAACGTAGACGCAGTAGGAGTTTGTGTATGTCCAGAGTGTCAAAAACCAATGAACCATAACCTCTGCAGGGTGCCCGATTATCACATCAATTTGATGTACACTTCTGGACCCTGCAAACTGCTTCCCCTAGTAATGTTATTATAACCTTGATATAATCCCCTAACCATCAGTACTAGGTACAGCAGCTCAGAAATATCTGCAGGAACAGTACTAGTATGTATATAATATGTGTGTGGTGGCTGGGTGGGTGGGGGTGGGTGTTAGGGCTAATCCTCACCCAGTGATCGTGATAGCTGTCAGAACACCCCCCCCCCCCTTCCAATTCACCCAACCAACTCAAATCTCACTCACACTTGGTATAGGCTGTCTGAGGCTGCCTTTGGCCTATATGCTTCTATGTGTGTGTGTGGGGGGGGGCAGGCGTAAGAGGGGTCGGAGATACGTAAACACTGGGTAATTACCTAGTGTTCTGTTTGTTTGAGGGGGGGGGGGGGCGCTATTGTTGCTAGTGTTATAAACATTCTTGAAGAGCCACTACAGACTTTCCATCACAAGTAAGGGTCTTTTGCTAGCTAAGTGTATGTGACGCCCACAGGATATTCCCAAATCTGATATTGTGCTTTCTATGCCCTGAGCACTCATGACTAAATTGACACTATAAAATAGTAGAGAATTACTAACTCTAGGCTATAGACTCTTCAGGCTGGAAATAATCCACCCCCTGTTCCTACTCTGAGCAAGGGTTTCCTTGAATACGACATCTGGTGATTTTTGAGCTCAGACCCATACCCTCTGTAGTAAAAGCCAAGGTCCAAGGACCATTGGCTTAAAAAGCCAAGGTCCAAGGACCATTGGCTTAACAATATGGGGGAACTAAAACTTTCAGACCCCTCTTGATTTAGGCCACCCTTAAAAATATGCTCGTTTCCTGTCCAGAGGCCTGGTGGGATTTTTTTCGAGAATGGGATTTTTTTTCCCCTGAGTTCTGAAAAGATTTTATTTTTCGTCCACCAGCACTAGAATGTAGGTTTCCAATCACCGAATCCTAGAACGCGATGACAAATTCACGCCGAGAAATAAAAAAAAAAATTCCCCTGGGTCTGAAAAATCCCACCCTCTGGACCCTTAGGGGACAGAAAAAATATCATTAATTTTCAGCAAAAAGCATCCACTTTACAGGTACTACAGAAAAAAGCGGGGAGACCGGAAAAAGAGTATTGTATTCAGGTAATGCTACCTACCCTAATATTTTGGCCCCATACAAACTTTTATACGGGCCTTTCCTCTTGGCCTTTTGGGTAAAATTTTTGTTGGCACTTTGGGAGTGATCATTATCAATGGCGGGGGGGGGGCACAGTTTTCTAAGCTCAATCCACATCTGACATGATCTGTCATCTGGCCAGAATCTGGCCCTTTTTTCTGGGGCTCTTTGAGACTGCATCCATGGCCTATTCTTAACGTTCCCGATCCTTAACCATGAACACCGGCAAAACACTTAAGAATGCGATAGGTCAATGAGCATTAATCCCACATTGCCATTATTGGCCTGGGTCTTTCTAGTTCTAGCCTATTGCTAAGGCCGCCAATACACAATTGCCTGTGGGCTTTGCCGCGCGATGACGCTCTTGCTAGTCTACACCAGACTCCACAGTGGTACAGATCAGGGGTCCCCACTTCAAACGCTTCATATTCCGTCAGGTCACAAGCGCATTAGCATTGATTGATACTCATCAATGCCTAACACATTTAAGAGTGTTTTAGGTTAGCTTTGGAACAGCGACAACTTTTTATTATTTTAATTAAGAGGAGACTTCCCGCTCCATATATGTAAACTTCAAGGTGACCCGCTACTCATTTACATATTTTAGGCACCTAATAAAGTGCTGAAAAGTTGAACTTACCTGGACTGGAATCACTCGTCGCAGGCTGATATAAGACAAAAAGAAACAATTATTTAATTCACAAGAAGAAAATGCAATTTTATCTGTCGTTTCATTATAATTTAATATTTCAATAACCGCTCCAAATTTAGCATCCCTCCAAAATCACCGCAATTTGACGCTAACTGAAAATTCCACTTTTAAGATTAAATAACCATTGCATACCTCTAAAATTAGCCACAGAGCGACATAAGGACTTAAGGAACCTATACAGAACAAAAAATTGCGATATTGAAAATTATGAAACAATTTCTATGATGAAAATACTTCAATCGAGACGAGAAAATGTTCAGAAATTACCTCCGCCATCTTGACAAGTATTATGGGATGTACGCATAGTGCGAAAGCGAGGCTCTGCGAAAATAGGTCATACCGAAGTAGCTGTGTCGTCCATCATGATTGGTCAGTACCCCGCCGCTGATTTCTGTCTGAAGCGAAAATTCTACTTTATAATTTATTTCTGCTTCTATTCTATGAAAGTGCTGGAGAAAAACTATCATGGATGACATATACCAGATGGTTTAAAGTGTTTTCTACCTTGCTATAACATGCAATACTAGAGAAAACGATGGCCAGGTGCCCGTGCGTGTATCCAATCAGGTGCCCGTTTTCAGTGGGTCATCGGCAACGGCCTGGCAACAACCGGTTGGCGATGTACACAGACAGTGGCAGGTACTGATGAATTTGACATGTTGATGGCCTTAAAAGAGGCCTAAATTGAAGGGAATTCGTATATACTTTTTCGAACAAGATCGAGGTATCACAATGTCTACAAACAAGAGCAAGAAAGGAACGATGTTTGCAGGGTATGTGATTTTTCTCTCCAATTTGACCATAAATGATTAAATCTATATCCAAAGGTAGGCACTTACCTAGTTTTCAAGACTTTGTCCCATGCATTTTATCTATTAAGCAATGGATAGATCTCATCAAAAGAAGTGGATTTGCTCTTTAAATGAAGTCTTTATGCCAAGTATAGAGGAAGTTATGACTGATCGAAGACCCCAAATCGAACCCAAAATTCTGCCAGTGTTATTACTGTTAAAGATTCAAGATTCAAGATGGCTTTATTGACTAATGTACAGGTACACTTATGTCAGCACCAGGTTTTCATTTACAATGTTGTAGACAGATTTCATATATGAGTATATACAGTTCACAGCCCCTGGCCTTTTAGATGATTTGCAATATGGGGCCACTGCTAGTATTTGAGAAAGTTTCCTAGTGTCATCGTGTCTTTTATAGTAATCAACGAACTTGAGGTATTTTCTTTCAAACACTGACCGTGCGTTTCTCATCTCGGGCATGTTACAATGTAAGAAGACATGATTCACATCTTGCACAGCATTACAGAATGTGCACTTAGAATTGACAGGTTTCTTTCCTCTATATCTTCTTGACAGGCTGTTAAGTGTACAGTTATTGTCAGTCCGGAGTTTAGCAATAATGGTTCTAATTTTAGGTGATTCTGTATGCGTTAGGTATTCACGCTTTTCATAAATGTCATTGAGATCATCTTTACACATCTTGATAATTCTACACTTGCTAGTATTCTCTGGGTTATCAATGTACTGGTTGTATTTCTGAATATGTGCATCATTTAACCTTCTCTTTATATTGTTTTTGAGTGAGGACTTTGACCAAACATAAGGATCGAGCCAGACATTCTTACAACCGATTTTAAACAAGAGGTATTGGATATCTTTAAGCCATTGGTGGTTTTCACTCTTCATGGTAGAGAAGGCCTCATTTAGGATAGGGTTTTTCGATCCATGCTCAAGCCTCAGCCAATATAGAATGTTTAGTACGATTATTTTGGATTCAATAGGAAATCTCCCTAGCTCGCCTAGTGCAAGAGTAGTACTTGCATATTTTGATATACCCAGAGCAAACTTGCAACTTGTAGAGTAAAACACTTCTACCGGACAGGCCTTTCTGACGCCTTCAGAGGTTAAGTCCTCAATTATAAGAGTTACCGGTTGCTTTCTGTACGCAGACAGGATTTTGATTTTGTCACAGATATTGGCTAGAGTCACATAAGCTACCTGTGTTTTTTTATAGAATCTACAAGATAATATGTTTATATCCTCGACACCTAACAGTTTAAATATTGTTAACAGATCTCTTTTTGAACCTTTTACCTCAGATCCACTTATAGATAGAACATTTACTAGATGGCATACCCCATACTGGGCATCCATATAAAAGGATAGGGTCGATCTGCTTGTCAAACAGGGACATAAACAATTTAGTGGATACATTCTGCGATGTACTCAAGGCTTGTCTAATAGAGGGGGGCTGGCATGGAAAATTAACAACATGGGTACCGATTCAAACAGCGATCATAAAATCGCGGGAATCAGCGGAAAAATCGCGATGCCCTGATTGGTCAAGGGGTGATCACGTGACTTTTTAATGCGGGCATGCATTACCATGCCAGGGCCCCTTTAAGAGTTTAAATAGGGTCCAGATTTGTGATCAAGCATATTGGATACAGGAGTAGCTACATCTCTTAAATTATTATTTTGGACTATTTTCTTTTCAAGTATGGAAGAGTTCCCCATAAAAGGTTGAAAATCAATGTATCATATCAAATTTTAACAATTTAAAGGGATTTTATCTTGACTTAATATCATCTGTCATTTAGCGATCTGACAGAATCGGTGCAAAATTATGGAGTTGATATGAGATCTTTAATTGGTCAGAATTTCCCTTTAAATTGACATAAAGGTTTCATTTAAAAAGGAAATCCACTTCTTTCCATCAGCTCTATCCATTGCTATATAAATAATATATATAGGATTGAATTCTGGCAAACAGACAAGGACCTAACATGGAGAAGGTTAATAGCGAATGGCACGTTAATATTTTTGTGGGGTCTGGCAAACATCCTGTTCCGCTATGAAAAGAAAAACCCTAGACATTTTCTAAACCATTTTTTTTCTGTAGAAAGTGTGGGAACTATTCTCTTTTATGTGAGATTTGGCATTTATACCAAAAAATGCTTTCAAAGTTATGGGATAACTTCACTTGGGGAGAATGGGATGTTTGCCTGCATCAATTATTTCTCAAATAGATTCATATTAAACCCCTAATCAATCCCTTTAAAATGAGCCCATGTATGTTAAGATCCTCCAATAAATAGCTAAACAATGAGCTGTCAAAGAAAGGAGAGTTAAGCACTCCCCAGTTTCAGCTTTATCACAGTTTCACACCTCCACTGCAGCAGAACCATGTACTGGGGGTAGGTAAGTGCCTACCAAAGGCAAAACCTTGGCCAAAGCATTCATAATTTCATGATCATCAATTTCATGATTATTTATACTATAGATCTAGGCCTAGCCCTAGGCTAGATACACACTCACTGACACTGTGTCTGTGACTAACAATGTGACAGGATTGAGTTTACAACATTTTTGGCACACTAGTCACTACCTTAGCCTAGGCTTAGGGAGTGTTCATTTTTTAACAGCGGGGGGTTGGTGAGTTTGGGGGGGGGGCGTAAAATATTTTGACCCCTCCTGAGGAGGGGGGTGAAAGATTTTGACTGCTCTTGGGGGGCGTAAAATATTTAGACCCTTCTTGATGAGACCTGAATTGACGCGACTTGCCGTGAATATCTAAATTGATAAGTAGTGATGACAATTTCTCAATATATTACTTGCAGAAGGACAAAGTTTATACTGATAATTCTACAATGCATCAAAATGCACCATTTTCTTTCTTATATTTCAAAATTTTAAAGGGGAATCATACTTCCAACATGTATGCAGAGCTGTCATCACTCACGCATCTGGCATGAGTCTCAAGCATAATTTGGGGGTTGTCTCACTCTCTCACACTGAGGAGCCTTTTTCTCACACATTTTAGACTTTGTAATTTCAGTGTATACTTATATAGTGAACTTCAGTATCTATCCTCGGTTTCATGTACCAAAATGCTCTTGAAACCAACAAATAATCCTCCTTTTTCTCAAAATTTTCTTGGAGGCATTGCCCCAAACCCCCTGGAACTGCATTTATTTCAATGCATCTCAGACACTTTAGAAAATTCCAAGCTTTAGGGAAAAGTTCACTCTGCGGCTCCACTAGAACTTGATAGCTCTGTTGTATGTGTGACCCCTGTCACAGATGGCTCTTGCATACATTCATACTCCTGTTTTTTTTTCAATGTTCTCCGTTTTTCTGAGATCTGTCAGGGTCAATCTTTGTCCAGATCCCATGAGATATCATTTTACCATTTATATAGGGGGGGGGGGACTTAGAAAGATTTGAATTCATGTCTGGAATTTGCATGTATATCATGGTCCGTTCTCTCCCTAGCCTCCCTTCTCCCCTTCCCCTAACCCGGATGGCCTGACCTGGACCCACCAACCCGGACTGCCTCCCGACAGATCCACCTGGACAGACTCACCCAGACCGGACTGACCTGGACCAGACAGACCTACCTGGACTGCCCCCAAACTCACCCTGGACAGAACCACCCTGACAGACCCGGACCAAACAGACCCATACTGAACCTACAACAACAGACCCAGTCAAGACTTCAATGGGACCCAGCCCAGACCAGACAGACTCGGATCGATCCAGACTGAACAGAATCAGACCAGACAGGCCCACACTCGATGGACTCAATGGGGATAAACCTCACCCAGACCAGACCTGACCTGGACCAGACCAGACGACCACCCCTGACCTCAACCCCCACCCTTACCCTACATGTGGCCTTCTAGAGACAGGGGAAATAGTCAGCAATTGTAGATATCAGTATGGAAAAGTGAGCAATGCTAGAAATTGCGAAAACATCTGAAAGAAGCATCTCAAACTTACCTCTCCATAGTTCATAGTGTGTTATTTTGTGGACAAAATTTACCTTAGTTCTTTTTCCCAAGACCTCCAATTACCAATTTTGTCCAAATCCAATGAGATTTATTTCATTACATCATTATATTGGGGAGGGTGTCTTAAAATATTCATCTTAGGGTATCAGCTATCCTGAGAATGCACCAGGAGGCACCATTTGGCTTTTGGATATTCAAAATTTTCCTGGGGGGCAAAACCCCAGACCCCCATCTGATTCTTATTTTCTATAATAATCACACTAACAATAAAAAAAAAAAACATGCCCAAGAGTTTTAAACATTTTTCCAAAGTTCAAAAAAATGTTGACTGCCATTGAGGGGTGCTAAAAAAAATTCCGCACATCCGCTGGTTTATCAGGGAATTCCCCTTGAGTGCAGTCATAATTGTTTTTGCCAGCCCCCCCCCCCCCCCAAACGCCCAACAGCACTACCTCCACCATAGACACAGAAAACTTTCCGGTAAGCCTAGCAATACTCCCCCTATGGAGTTGGGACCTTAATGATGAGGGCATGAAGGAGCAGAATAAGGGAGTGGTCATTATTTATCAACAGGGGGGGGCGTAAAATTTTCAGACTCATCCTCAGGGGAGGGGGCGTAAAAAATTTTGACTCTCTTGATGGTGGAGTGTAAAAAAATTACCCTCTTTTTAGCGAAAAGGCCAGCGTTCCACTGTAGATCAAAGAGGGCGCAAAAATTCTCCACGCCGGCACATAAAATTTTGACTGCTGTCGTGAGAGGGGGGCATAAACAATTTTCTCGCATACATGGGAAAACCCACCACCCCACAACCCTCCTGTTGATAAATAATGACCACTTCCTTACTTCATTTGGAGTCCACAAAGGAGAAATCTTCCATACTAACAGTTGGCATACCAGATTCGTAAATGCGACAAAGTGGGGTTTCTTGAGACTTGAGGTGAGCATGTGGGCAGCTGGTGTCTATATGCACGGGCCTGGGTCTACATGCTTGTCTTTTGTCTTGGGAACCACGTCTGAGTGATCAAAGGCCCTGGTTTTTCTGGCCCTGTTTATGGGGCCAGGCAAATAAAAGAACACTTGCTATCCCCCAAGAAGAGTAGGGGAATGAATTTGGTCATCCATAGATGCGATCACTGCTGTTTCCGGCAAGCAGCTTATAAATAGATGTTTAGCTGTTTGGACAAGCAGCTTTTAAATACTGGACTTAACTAACGAAAAGAAGGGAAATTATGTCCATAAACCAGTCTCTCTGCTAAATTTTAAGTACAATTAGTGGAGGTAAAATCAACCAAACCAAGCCTACCATAGCTATAGTAGCACACAGGCTTTTCTTGGTACAAAGGGCAAAATCTTTTATGCCCACCACCTCTTGAGGTAAAAAAAAAACTCTTCCCTCTCCGGACTAAACTTTCCTGTAGCTAACAATTAGTAATATCTGAACTGGGCATTGAATGGGCTCCTAACACCTCTCATGACCTTAAGTAGGCCTATTCAGTTAAACAAGTAACCCCTTTAAGTCTGCACCAACAACGTTTTAAGACTGCCCTTTCTCCTCAAAAAATTATATGCAATGGTACATGTAGTATCAAAACTAGCCATGTTATGCTGTTTGCTGTTGTTGTTGTTTTTTGCATAAAATTGTGAAGAAATATGTGAGAGTTGTTTATCTTTACCACAGCACTGCCAGCACTCGTACAACAGGTGGTGGTGCCTTAAACAAAAGTAAGCGCAGCATGCCTCCACCATCCATTGGTAGTGAAAGCAGAATGAGGAAGACTGTATATGGTGGTGCATCGCGGACTGTCATGTCTTCCTCCAGCCGAAAGAATGTTCAACTTGGGGCTGGCTCAGAGAAGATGGGCAGTGTTACCCGTGCACCAGTGCAGGTGAATTGTCATAGGAATTCCATTTCATTTTATTAGAAATTATATCTATCTGATATTATAAGAACGTCAAGAAGTGCACGAAGAATATCTAGAAGAGAAGACACTTTTCTGCAGTAAAATTGCGTCAATGTTCTACAGGGGTGTTAGTCTTCAGCTTTTATCAGGATTTCCTGATTTCTGAAATTTTTGAATGACACATGTTTTCCTTATACGAGTGGTAAGGAGGGCTGTTTGGAAAAATTGAAGGCTTTTATATCAAGTTAATGTATGGCTTCCTGATTTTTGCCCATTCCTGACTTACATCCCTGGTCCTAATTTTCTGATTCAGATTGGGAATTTTTGTAGATTAAACCAAAACTTTAAACAACATTTCTATGACTTACTTCCTTTCTTCCCTAAAGGTTTATGATGAACAGGGGCAGGATGTAACACCACAGCCATTGCTACAACTTGATCCAAATATGGTCCGTAAAAACCAAAGCAATATTCTTGCTGACAGCTCTGGTGGAACAGTAAGTATGTTATGGTACTCTCTGCTAATTGTATCAAGCAGAATGTGGATTAGTACAATAGAGAAATCAATGGAAATTACTACTTCATAGTAGACAAAGATAACACTATCCATTTTCTAGGAACACCACCATTCAATTCTTGTACAGATGTGACACTGGTAATTCGTTTGAATTTTAACGTCTTGCATGCGTTAAACGAGTTGATTTATCAACATTTTTTTTTTTCGTTTCCTTTTTTTCTATAGCCGACAGACCTCATGTCTCAAGCTTCCATCTACCAGACGGGCACCGTCACAGCTAGTACCTTCGGAGGTGGACCATTCACACGGTAAGGAAATTCAAAAAGTAGAAAGTGACCAACCAGAAAAATCACATTAAAATACACGAAAAGTGAAACCTGAAATTCAATAGCAGACCATTGTCTAAGGGGCCCAAAATGCTAAAATGGTTGTGATATAAATATCACGTGTATATAGATAAAATTGTTCAGCTGTACGCATGGGTAGTGTAATCAAATAAACCATGAACACAACATGAAATGTTAACTTTTAATGCCCACATACATTCCTATAAGCTTGCGGAAGGTGTTAGCAACCACAGAAAGGTGGCAACGGTTCCAAAATGTCAGGTAAAAGCATGTGTTGGAAGATTGCAGATTTGTTGTGATGTACGCCGAACTTCTAGTAGAAATAGACATTTTATTCAGAAAGAGATTTCGGAAATGAATCAAATTAATTTTAAGCGCTAGATAATTGGGTTGTCATCATATTCGAGCAGCCATAGAGATTGACGCCTGAAGATATGTAGATTATCCTATCAATACGACTGATTCCCTTCTGTATATTCAAGCATAGGGTTTTTTCTCGAAATTTCCAAACTCCCGGGATCATCTTTTTTTTTCTTCAACACACCTGATAAATCCATTGAGAAAACATTTTTTAACATTGAAGCTAGATGGCGTGGAGGGGGGTGGTGTTTGGGGACTAGACTTTGAAAGGAGTCCACCTTAAACACCAACTAGGGAAGCTTAAGGCACATATTGGATATTTCATCAAGATGCTCATGCCTGTTGGGTTGTATTTAGGCATGGAGTGATTTAGATAGTGATATACATACCAGTATACTTATTTTCCAGATCGTGAACATTGAATTTATATTTTTGTTTTATTCTGAGCCACACATTCCATAAGAAATTGGTAGACTCTTAGGGGTTTCAAATTGCGATCTCATTATAGTCTGCATGTATCCATGTTTAGTTTTGGTATGTGCGTTCTCAAAACAAATAATATCGATATAAAGGAAAGAATACATATAGATTGTGGAACCTTTCATTGTATGTGTAGGTCAGTGTTCAGTGCCTCCCAGTCCGGGCGGTCCACCGGATCCATTACTGATGACATTGAACCTAGCGGTGATCTTGCACCAGCCCTTGGAGGTAGGCTCTGCTTGCTTTATCATTGAAAGTTCACTTGCTCAATGTGTATTCTTTTTTCTCTTTGAAATAATGTGTGTGTTTTTTTTTTTAAACATTAGAGCCTTTCAATCGCGGTGGCCTATGTGATTTTATAGTATTAATCTTAGGGGCTTGCAGTCGCAGGCCTTACTGTCTCGATTTATGAGGATGCATGTGAAAGCTTCAACACTAATCTTATACAAATTGTCTTTTTCATTCAGAAATCAAACATAAACGTGAAGAGGTGACGGAAGAACTAAGTAATTCAGATTTAGCCAAGGTCATAGAGATAAACCTGACAGAAACGGACACCATCTGGCTACTTGACATGTCGGGCGTATGTGTGTCTGCAGAAAGCGACGAAGCTGCCCTCATCAAGGAACAAAACGATCGTTATACAGAGGTAGGTGTAGTGTAGTAAGGGAGAAAATGGAATTAGAATAGTTGGTGGGAGTTATGTGGTGGTAGTCCATCAGGTTGGTTTTACCATCGTCATGGACAGATCTCCATGAAAATTAGAGGAGTAACTCAGTGTTGCCAATAAATGGCTTGCGTAAGGTGCCATGACGCAGGCCAAGATGGCCTGCGTTGAGTAAAGGCTTTTGGTAACTCCTATCTAACTCATTAGGTGATTTCTGTGTCTCTACTAACACTTCCTATGTAAATACAGTTATAGAAATTGTAACTTTTTTCCATTACAGAACCATACAGTTTCAATTGTCTTATAAGTTTTGCACTTGCTAATAAATGTGTTTGTGCCTGTTGACTAAAGTGTATTTTCATTGCAGACCATTTTAATTACTGTTGCGTTGTTTTCCATATAAAATATGTATTTTATAGCAGTCAAGTGTAACATTTCGTCTAACACCTCATGCATCTATTGCACCAGGATGTATAGAATTGCTGCTCAACCTAATCAATAGCCAGATCAAATGAAGAATAATTGTGCTTTCTATTCGTGAGTTAATATCATGTTATATATCATATACCGTATTACAGGGGAAAAAATGTGGTAAACCTCAAAATTATTAACAGCGTTCTTCTTGGTTTTTATTCCATCTACAGAAGCTGAAAGGCAAAGTACGCGTAGCTGACCGTGCTTCTAGCCAGTAGTAGAATGTTTGAATTTATAGGACTAGAGCAACTGTGGTTCTAGCTGTCATGGCATGTGTTCTAGTTGTTCTTTTTTTCAGTGAGTCTTAGATGAAATATGTTAGTGATTGTCATGTCTATCGTTCATGTCATTCGCACACAAAGAATATTCCATCACAAAAATACAACGCATAATATCCAGTTCATCTTTACCATTGAATACTGCATGCTTATGTCAATAATCGACATGCCTAAAACTGTTTTACTACTCTTGTATTTCAACATTTTTTCCCGCCTTGTCCAGGCAGTTTTCTAATGCTTTGAATGCCCTGCTTTGTGCCTGGTGTAGTTCTTTCCTATTAATTACTGCCTGCGTTCTACAGAAATTCGACAGAAGAGAGAAGCGTAAAGAACATGAGCTGTTCGTAAGTATGCCTTGTTGACAGGCTTCGAGAGTCTGTCTTGGCATGTTGGTGATATTATAAACACTCTGCGACAATTTGCAAACCGAAGACTCGCATCTCCAAATCTAGCTTACTGTCTTAGTTTAAATATGTGTTCAGGGATCTATTTCTTGTGCACTCATTAGGGTTACTCTCATCCATTTCAAACATGATTAGGACCACAGCCGCTGTAGAAAGTGTCTTCTGATAGTTATGAAAGTCTGGCCATGACCCACAGAATTGAAGGGTGTTTAAGAAAATTACGACTGCGTATCAGAAATCAGGAAGTTAATACATAACACCACCCCCCCCCCTTAAACATTGTCAGTCATGCAACTATAACGGCTTCTTTTTATCCATTTGAATGTGATTCAAAAATCCAAAAAGTTGTCATCATATCGTAAAATCATCTTTATATATCATCCAGCCCTATTTCATTAAGCTGTTGTGACCCTCGCCTTCCAATGCTGGGTCCAGATTAAAAGATTCAAAACTCATACCATACGTAACAAATTATGTTCACAACTTTTTTTATTGTGTCATCAAGTGACTCTATCTACAATTCACGGAACATAGCTATATGAACATAAATTAGTTCGGAATTATAGATAGTTTGATGGAAGCTTGATGTAGTATTGTTCACCCAGCATGACAACTTCACTCAACTCTAGGCGTGGGGCATGTCGAAGGTGGATTAACTTACAGTATTGACCTGGACGTAAGTTAGATAAAATATTTTAATGAAAATTATATTTAGATTGCTTTATTAATCTGCATCACAGTCTTGATTGGACTACTATTATAACAAGTTTTAAAGTGCTGAAAACATTTCCAAAGGTACAACATTATGTTGTGGTCAGAGCTCATTCTGTAGTTACAACTCATAACCAGCTGTATGTAAAAGAGTTTTAACTGTTTTGACGACGTCAGGACTTCATTTTTATCACAGTAGTGACCAAATCATGTCCTTCGTCAGTGAACATGAATACTGATTAATTAAGGGTGGTCTTAGTTGAAAGGGACGCTTACACAATGTTCACTTTTACTATCTCCACACTATGTTCGTGAGACGCGTCTACAATCTCATCTTCCTGGCTTTGTGACATTTGTGTCTATTGCATGCAGTGGCGTAGGAAAAGGGGGGGCTAGGGGGGCCTGCCCCCCAATCATAAAGGAGGTGGAGCCTAAGTTTGTCTGCCCCCCCCCCCCCTCTCTAATTCACCTCTTTAACACTCGATATCCTTGTGGTTCGTTATCATCTTTTAGATGTGTGATGTCATCTTCCCCTAATTATATCGCCTGTATATTATCTATTCTAGAATTGTGACATGTACTGGGAAAGGGGGCCTTATTGCATTCTTCACCAAGACCCCTTTTCACAGCTCGTATTATAGAACATTCAATTGTGTTTCACCGAATATTGTTGGTATTGAGACATGTCGAAATGAAGTCTTTATAGCTACTTTACAAAATGATTTGAAAATATGCTATGCATGTGTATTCATGGACATGTACACAGCGGTCGTACTGTAGTGAAACCCATATATAGTGTATTTTCTAAATTGTCTTTTATCACAAAAAAGTGATACCTTGATAAATTTGATCAAATCATAGTCTCCCATGATCTTTGTTTTCAAACCATATTTCTTAGAAACGGTTCTTTTCATTTCGCACTATGTCTTTATATCTGAATAAATAGATTCTATGGTCTGATAGTCATTGAATTCTTAATATCCAATTAAGCATGGTAATTTATATGCATGCAAGAAGATTTAACAATACAACTTTCTATTAAATCCAAAAGTTTCTTCTGAACTACCTGTATGAGCCCATCTTACAGACCTAACTGCGCGGATTGCTTTGGTTTTCTTAGGTCGTCTCTTATTTTTACTAACATGATCAGTCTTTTCCGTTACTGTTCAGCTGCGCTCAATTGGGTTTAATGAAAAGGTAGAGCTAGAATTGCGCCTGACGAGTAGCTCCGAGCTGCTCAATCATCGCCCACTCGTTTTACTCTGAACGCAATGTCCTCTATGCACAGGGGCATTTGTACCTGTTTGAAACATTGCTGTTGTCATTTGCAATCAAACAATGAATTTATATAAAGATAAAAATCACAAAACACCATGCTCTTTGTACATACATTCAACTCTTTCTATTGTACATGTAGTGTATACACAACAGAGGAGTTATATATGTATTCAAGTATTTTGATTGAGATTTTCATATGTAAACTTTATTTTCCATTTCTATCCTTTGATATGTGTGAATTGTGAAACATTGTTCAGGTGCTAACTTCAATGTGTGTTTTGAACAAGCCAAAAGGTGTGATGGATGTGTTAGTTCCACAGACCCCAGGTCCCTGGGTAGGAAGGGTTCTTAAGCCGCTTAAACCAATGGTGACTACTGCATAAAGTCTAACATCATTGTGCTAAAATAAGCACATGGTCAACCCTGCTATTTAACCCTATAAAGGCCGCTAATGCATTAATGCATCATGCCAACCCTACGGGGTTGATACACTCACGGAGGGTCAGCTTGATGCACCAATAACGTGCTGACGAGCAGTCTCACCAGTACTTCATTGGTACATCATGAAGATAAACGGAAATGGCGCACTCCTGCAACAGCGGTCCTTAAAGGGTTAATATACCGTAATCTCCCGCGTATAAGGCGCAGCCCGCGTATAAGGCGCACCCCCAACTCAGAGAATGCAAGTCCACGTATAAGGCGCACCTCTAAGGGCAGATTTTTGTTAATACTGTTCTATAGTAAAAATACCCCCCATATAAGGCGCACCCCAAACTCAAGGCAATGTCCCTCCCATGTATAAGACTCAACAGCATTTTGTTTGGCGTATAAGACGCGCCTTATACGCGGGAGATTACGGTACATTTAGATTAAATAGACATTCCCACTAGGCATTCCCTGTGGAACACCTCCCAACTCCCAGTGCTTCTAGGTGGTACATTTCCAGCTTCATCAATAATGTACCTGAAATTTGTTCCACTGTTACCACAGAAAATATCACAGATGACTATTGTGTCTTCATGGTCGTTAATGTGTATTCAATGTTGTAAATGACATTATGTTGTGAATCTCCATAAACGACCGCGCGTGAAGGAGGAATCAGTGTATTGGATCAATATGTTTTATTTAGAATGCATAGAGATCCAAGGTGTTAACATCTCTTTATCAACAATTGGACTTCTCTTGCATTCATTGCATTTGGTTATCACTGAAAGGAACATATTGTTAGCAGCTGATTCCTACCGTTCTATATCATGCATGCCAATCTTTCATTGTGCATGGTTTGTCGCCTGGTGCACAATTAAACAGTGATGTCTAGTGAACAGCCAAAGTGTTTCCTCATATCAAGCCATCAGTTATTTTATATCACAGGGCTACTTTATCTAGACCTATAGGTAATAACCTATAAATGTTAATGACCTGGAATTTGGGGCATCGTGATATCTTCGCGATAACTATAAAGATAGGCTTGATCTATGAGAAAATGCTTTGCCTTGGTGCATTTTGGAAGGTATCACTCTTGTATTCGGTTCCAACTTGATCTGACTTGAAGCTTCCTTGTTTCAGTATTGCATAACCTAAATAGGTATTTGACGTGCCTGATACTCTTTATGATTAAATGCCTTTTAATCTCGGATATTCTACTTTATTCTAATAAAGATGTTGTAGAACCACGTTGAATAAAGTATGAGTACCGATATTACCCAGAATAAAGTTTGAGTATAGGTACTTCCCAGTAGACATATGATAAGAGCCACTGAAGATAATACAAAATATAGCAAAGTTATATCTACCATAAAAATTGATTTTTTTTTTTTTTTAATTCACCAAGACGCCTTGTTAATCAAGTAATGTGAGCTGAAAATTGTAACAGCATAGAGATAAGTAAATATCTGGTATATAAGATTGTGATGTTTAGATACTTTGATTAAAAATCATGCACTTGTATTTTGCAGCTTGTGAAGAGTCGTGTTGGTAATGATCGGTATGCCGAGAGAGGGATGAACACATTCAACGACCCACCCAAACTAAAAAGTATTCAGACAACTAAGGTCACACACACAGTAAGTATAGTGTTAGATTGTAGAAAGTTTGTTCTTTTAGAATGCTGTAGAAGGTTTCGCTATTTTAGAGAGTGTAGAAAGAAGTATATTCCCTCCTGCCATGCAAATGGAGAAGAACCGGGGAATGTCATTTGCCAATGGCTCCCAGAGAAAACAATTGAGGTTCATGTGCCACAAGTAATACCCCACCATTAAACTCTAACTAGCACACAAGATAATCCAACTACTTTAATAGTGTTATGTGTAACTTTCATCGTAGGATACTGGAATCAACGCCACAAACTGGGACATGTATGACACTTACGAAATAGTAGCAGCTCGGGAAGCAGCAGGTTAGTGTGAATAGTCGCCTAAAGATTTTCATCCACCCCCTTCTTTATATACCTCAAGTATATCCTATATATTATGTAAATATTGACTGCGCCATGAAATGGTTATGCTAGCCAGCTGAAGCAAAGCGTCTACAATAATGCTAATAACAGTGATACCACAAGAGGGATCTCAAGATATAGCTTTACCTTATACGTTGTTGTGTAAATTGAAATGTACCGCCTGCTATCAGTAACCTTGAATAATAAGTTATTGTTATCTATACACTGTGTATAACTAACAGCGGTAGCTCTTGACAAATGGGCCAAGATAGCAGTTGGTAGTTCTGACAGTAGGTATTCCACTCAACATGAGAGCAGCATGCTATAACAACACAAATAGGATGTGCGTATCATGCCTTGATATCATAAGGGATATCCCTATGATACATACCAGAGTACCCTCTGCAACAGTCAACCTATTAAAGTGCAGAATGAGCATGAATATTTTTTCCCTCAAATGCAGAGGCATTTGAAATTAATTGTAAAATTCATTTGAATGAATGAATGTTGTCAGCGTGCATACTATCCTCTTAAATTGATCACATGTGTTTTTTTTTGTGTGTGTTTTTTTTTTTTTTTTTTTTTTGTTAAACATCCCCGCATTTTCACGATGCAAACTCGGTGTTGTATTTTCCGTCATGTGATATAAGTGATTGTTGAAATATATCCCTCACTGAATATATTTAGTTCCAGTCAGTGGACGTTATTTACCGGTACATTGCAAGACAGGAAATTGACCTGTTTAAAGGGGTGAATTTACCAAAGCTAAAAATAATACTTTTAGTCAGTCGTAAGGCATTCACCTATCAAATATCACACTGCACCCAATACATTTATTAAAGATGTGGCCTATTTTTTTTTCCAACCGAGTGAGGTATAATTATAATCCGCTCTGAATTCAAACAAAGCAGTGTTATATGCATTTCTGCTCAATTATTATCTATTTACACAAGTATCATATCAATCATATAAAACTTTTAACACCGGTATTCAGAATATTGTCAGAAATTGTTGGATTATTTGGTATCTAAATTTCTAGGGAAAAACTATAATGATATAAGCATGTATACGTTTTATAGCCAAGGCATTAGAAGAGGAAGAGGCAGAGGGGAAGGAGGATGGAGACGTAGCTGGAAGCAGACCGGGTAGTGCTGCGGCCGAGACGCAGACAGACGGCACCAAACCCCCAGGTCCTACACGTGGAGATACACAAGCATCGATAGCCAGGAGTGGCATGGGTAGGTCTATAAATTAATTAACATTCTATTGATGATACCTAAAGTCCATTAATCATTGGGAAAGTTTAATAATAGATTCATGGGTCTGAGCATTCTTGATTCCCAATAATCATGCGATTAAATGTATGGTGTCATTTGTCTGAATTTCTCATCTATGTAAGTGACTTAAATGTGATTGGCAGTGAGTAAGTCACATTGTCTTCCCATGGGTGTATTGCTAGTACACAATTCTAACATTTAACATATCCTGGACTTAAATGAAAACTAAGATGGCAGAGAAGAGAGTAAGTCTCTTGGTGTGCCCAGCAAGGTAAAGGTAGAGATATATAGAGGTAAGCTATGAGGCACATTATACTTTCTGGTTGGGGACCTTTTACCTTACCCAGCCGTCTTTCAAACACACTCATTATCATTAAAGCATGTCTTTTGTGATTTTTTTTTTAGATGTTGCATTATTACATCATCAACGCATCTGAAATATTTCGGAATAATGCCTCCAAATCTTGGTTAATTCGCGCAAAATCTGTTGGGTTGATGTGGGTATTGTTCAAAAATGTGAACTTGAATGGTAATTCTGGGTTTGAGTTCCAGTACCGGTAATCCAATTGCAAATCAATTGATAAATGAAATTGGTTGTATAACAGATAAACTATTACCGCGCCAGATTATATTCATCACGCACAGAGTTTCCATTCTTGTAAATGAAATATCAGTCATACACATCTAAGTGAATATATGTTGCAATGATTGTTTATGTACAGACTTAGGTTATATGTAATTTCTTTTGAAAATCATCAGCATTTACGAATGGAATTACATATTAACAAAGATCTCACTGAATATAATGCACATCAACTATAGTAAACGAACACAACCAGAGTTCATTTCTAATAGAAGAGAATATATTTGTCTGAATGAAAGTGATGATTGTGTATGCTTACATGTCTAATGTTGTATTCTTTGTTCCTATTTTATCCAAAGAACTCTTCCTTTCACACATGGTTTTATGCTCTGTGGCGTATCAGTGTCTTATCAATGTCCCCAAAATCAAAATACATTTGAAATAATGGAGATGAAAAGGAAATGAACATACAGATTTGTCAACAAAATAATCCTGGATTTCTCATTAAGGACAATAGTCATGCTGTGTAATTCCTTCACCATCTAAATATGAAATAGATATCATGAGAATCCTATGCAATAATACTCTGTTTACAAAAAGTGTTAATATGCATGTATTATTTTATAGAGAGCCGCGCCACTGTCTCCTCTGTAGCTGGGACGGATAGTGTCTTCGCTAGCAAAGAAGTCGGTGTGTCCACAGTGCCAGAGTCCGAAGGTCTCTCGGAGGAAGAACTTATGATGGTATATATCTTTCAGGTTTTAACAATTTGTGTTACACTGTGATGTTGGTTTACCATAAATTCCTGTTTCTATGTAGAGAGATATGTATTGAAGTCTTTAATTTTCATGGGGGGGGGGGGTTGTAGGCCAGCGAGTGGAATCTCTGGTTACAATAAAAGTAACATGAAAGCACAAGAAAACATCCTTAATCAAAGAATAATTGAGATATGTATGAGTCAGTGATGGCTTGCATTTATTTTTTATATTACGTATATCATATAAGAATAAATTCTAAGGTTCTAAATGAATTTACTCATAATGAATTACAGCAAAGTGAGAGCCTCAAGAAGAACCTGGTGATTATGGAGCGTGTGATAAACCTCAACAACTACCAACCTAAACAGGCTCTATACAGGGCTTTGCCCATTGTAGATGGTAAGGAAAAAAATTAACCCCTTACAAAACATACATTATTATACTAAGTGCACGGAAGCATTCAATATGATTTGTAGTGATGGCAATTTAAAAAAAAAAATAATAAAACAACAACCCCCCCCCCCGAAAAAAAACAAAACAAAAAAAAAAAAACGTTTTGTAGCGCCATGTTCAACTTCCTTTGTCATGGGCTTAGTATAAAATATTTTGTGACATTTAATCGAGCAGACATTGACAAGATCCAAGATGAAGATGACAAACCTGTTAAGGCGTCGGCCTCGGACATGGGCCCCAACCTCGACCGGCTTTGGGCCTACAATTGTCCACTCGCCAAGGGCAGTAATGTTAGCTGTATGGCATGGAACAAGTCCAATCAGGTGAGCTGTTCCTTGAAACTCAGTCGAAGAATACCTTCACCTACTCGCTGCGAGTCACTCACTTTAGTGGAATGTGTCTATAATCGTCTATATAAACTTAAGCCTCTCAGACGCACAGTGTTTCAGATGATGTGATATCAAAATTACCGTAAACTCCTGCGTATAAGATGTGTCCTCTACGCCAAACAAAATGCTGGGGGGTCTTATAGCTTTCTCTCAAGTTGGGTGTGCGTCTTATACGAGAGGGTAATTTTACTATAGAACAGTACTTGATTTACAAAATTGAGCATTAAAATGTGCGTCCTATACGCGAAAATGCATGTGCTGAGTTTGGGGTCCGTCTTATATGCGCAGCGCGTCTTCTACGCGGGAGATTACGGTAGTTTCCATGTTAATATAAGCTGTACCCTATTGTATTTCACCCAGTATTTCTTTCTCCAAGCCTCACGAATTAGCAAGCTATCAAAGTCCTAGATCACCATTCCTATACAACTCCTTTGTATTCATTATTTCTCAAATTATAGTGCATAAATGGTCTTTCAGACTGTTAATACAACCACACTTTGTGAAGTAAAATCAAATTTCATTTATGAATGTCCTTAACATTCCTGATCTCTGTGGTTATCATAGGACCTCCTGGCAGTGGGCTATGGCCAGTTCGACTTCACCAGCCAGAAGGGTGGCATGGTGTGCTGCTGGTCACTTAAGAACCCAGAGGTGAGTTACTCACGAGTCACTCTCCCTGCTTAAACATATAATGTATATAATATTGTAAAATTTTACTGTCGATGGCACTAGATAAAGCTATAAAGTAAGTTGCTGTGATTATTCGTTTTATCCTATGCATACCAACGAACTATCGATAAAGGTTATATCTAAATTACCATTAGCATTCAATATGTGATATCTTTTTTGTTTCCATATTAAACCCAACAATTTCCATTCTAGTTCCCAGAGCGCGTATACACATGTTCATCTGGTGTTACTGCTATGGACTACTCAGTCGCACATCCTAATCTGCTTGCAGTAAGTAGCCTTACTTTATATTTCTTTTTTCTCTCTCTGTGCAGTTAATAAACACATGATGCATGCTTTAGACACAATGTTCATCATTTGAAGCGGAACATCCAGCTTAATATTTTAAATTATCTTAAGATGTATGTATGGATATTTTCAATACAGGACACATTTATAAGACTAGTGTTCATTCTTTAGGTCGGCCTTTACGATGGAACAGTTGCCATATATAATGTGCGATCAACCAATAATGAAACCGTTCTCGATAGTTTGTAAGTATTGATCTAAATACTTCCTTTTTCCCTTTGAGTATAAAAAGACTCCTTTTAACAACCCTCTCAATGTTATCTTTTCCATAAACTATCCGATGTATACATAATCCCATAGTTCTCTTTTCATGTGTGTTAGAAGGTATATTACTAGTATACATGTAAATATGAAATATCTATGCAATTGGGGGGTTTCATATGTTTTGTTTTTTTTCAGTGTACTGGGCACTTTAAGAATTCGCTAAGGCGGTTGCAATAGTTTGCCAAATACATAGAAGCTTTTCTTTTAATACAACTTTTTGTTTTCAAACAATTTTCAAATTTTGTGTTTTTCTATCATGTAGGTTCTTTTCTGTGTAGTACTTTTGTCACAATATCTTACAATATACTGTGCATAATATAGGACGGACTTAAGAACAGAGGAGCAGTAGTAAGTATGATAATCGCCCATTATCTTTAAATACCTTGTCACCGTTGACTCCCTCATGATCAATCCAAACAGCCCTTTCACCAAGCATGCTGTCATCCTCCTGTTGGTTCACAAATGGTACATGCTCTCCTGCTGCAGACCATGAAAAAACTTAGTTACTCCCTGTTCTTCTCTGAAATACCTCAGTCATAGGTGTAGCGTTATTTCTTAAGATTCGCCACAGTATCATGTATACAAATGAGAAATTTCCATTATTTTCTTCATAAAAGGGTAATGATGTAACATGTAATAACAGGGAGTTATAAGGAGATGCATGCATTTGCAGCCATATGGAGCCATATCAGTGCATGTGTCTACTCAGATAGGGTTGTTATCTGCATGGATGTTTTACACTTGGTTATAAGTGGTGCATTGGTATGGATTATGCTCTAACCAATCAAAGTATAGAAACCGATGATGAAATACAAAATGTGGGTACCCAGTGTACACTTATTATAGGACATATCACAGTATCCCCCATATGATGGCAGGGTATGTATATATGTGAAATCAACCCTCGGTGCGCCTGATAGGATTGGCCTGAAGTCAGGGTGTTGCTTCTACAAGTCATTTTCTATGTATGCGACAATGCTAAACTTTCGATTTCTACACCCCCTTTTTGTCTTAGAGAGTTCTCTGAAATTCAGTAGCATTATATTGGGGTTACTACAGTAGAATGTTCCGTCACCAGATTAAGTGAGGTATATGTAGGAAGATTGCATATTTGGATGCATTGTGTTTTTGATAGGGCTGAGATTTTAACGTCCTTCACGCACAATGCTACCACTCCAAATTACAGTTGGGATCCAAATCCATGATGTCATCAAAAAAAAAAAAATTTGGATGCATTGTGGGCGTATGTGTCTAAATTATACTGTCATTTGCAACAGAGAACGGCCTAGACAAATATGTTACCCCTCATACCCCCTTCATCTATAAGGATTTCTGATTCTTTTCATATGATCTAACCCAAATGTCCCTCCAGTCACTTGGATATACCCACGTCTATGATATATAAATCTCTCACACACACACCAATGGCAACTTTTTCTACTTGATGGGGATAATAACATTTCTTACCTTAATTTTGTCTTTTTTGGAGGAGGTTTCATGCTCGTTTCTGATTGTCATTTTCCGCAAAATGGACAAGATGCAGTGGCTTGGTTGGACTTAATCGTCAAATATATCACCATGCATTTTGGTGGTCCTCACCCATACAATCCCCCGTATAAAACTTAACCAGTGATCTGTTCTCATCATATATACCAATTTTGTAACTTACACCAAAATATCCACAGTAACACACGCCTCACTAATACACATAGACACTCAGTGTTCTCGGTTCAACAGTTTCTATTTACTTTTGAAATGTTAAAGTTTTGAATATTAGTTTTATTGTCTAACGTATTGATGAAAGCAAGGTGTTTCATACCTGCAGTAACGATATATTTCTTGCTAACTTCCTTGCCAGAAATGTTGCTTCCTATAGATATAATATCATGATGTTCACATCTTTGATATTTCAGTAAAATAATCATATTAACTGGATAAACACTTTGAATGCACTTTTTATATATGAATTGGCCATATTATCATGGTCCATAATTTTCTACTGAGAATACATTTCTTAAAAACTAAAGTGAAACTTATCTATGTATTTTTTCCTTTTCTTTTCCCTTGAATTTGTGTACTTAAATTGATAACTGCAGCGAGTAAGTATTCAATGTTTTGTACATTGGAATCTTTTTGTACAGTTCAATAACTTACACTTGCACAAATCCTTTTTATCAATACCTTGTTGGTTAATGGACTGACTTCCAAGCATGCTGCATATGGAATAAACTTACATTTACAGGGCAATTGTCCTTTCTTTCTGAATTAGTTTTTTTTTTTTTTTTCTGAATGCCTTTCTATACCCTTTTGTAAAGTCAAGTGGCCAAAGCTGTCCCGCACCTTACGGTTATGTCATTTCAAACTGTGATTCTACGATTCCCTTTGGTCACCATAAATGCATCAAATAATGACTGTATTGACTCTTTCTTCACATAAACCGAATCTATCAAAGGTTCTAGAGGACCGTATGCACACACTGAGATTTCTCATGGATAAGATTCTGTACCTACGATTCTTCACTGCATGCAAAAATATAGATTGAATCTTCCCGTCGGTTTCGGCTGAACTTTTTGATGAATTCCCGCTATCAAATAGACTCTATCATCCCCAACGTCCACAACTATATTTTTTATCCTCTATATATCAAGATATGAAAGACATCAAGATATTTTCATTAGTTCTTTTTTTCTTTCTTTCTGCTAAGAAGGCTTTGGCATGGTTCTGTTCTCTTGTTCATATCTACTTTTTTATTTGGCGAAGGGAATGTTCATGGATACTGATATAACTTGGTGGTCTGGAATCTCATGTATAGGCAATGTATATTTCAGAAATATCTATTTACAGTGGGGATGGTTAAAATGCGTTACATGATTACAAATGTCATTTGGTTTACACACCAGCAGGGTGCATACCTAAATGGATCGTGTATATTCTATCAATGTAACAACTGGTCAAGTCAATTATTCTAGTTGGTTAACTAATCCATGCATGCATGTTTATTGTTATTATGGTTAGTGCTAGTGTTGGTCCGAGGTCAATTCCTCCTCCCCCCCCTTCATCGATATACATTTTGTACATGATAATGCAGAGATGCCACTTTTCCTGGTTTTCAAGATTTCTGTATTAAATTTTGTTAAATTCCTGGGAAAATGTGTCTAAAGTACAGTTTTCCCGGTTTTTGTCAGCCAGTTAGTGGCATTTCTGATAATGTTATAAATGATAATCTCACATTATTATGTATCTGCGGGGATCCTTCTTTACAAAAACCAACTATTATGCTACTATGCCTCTCTCTCATCACGCAAGAGGGCATGTGTGTGCCATGTGATTGTAAGCTCTAGCAAGAGACCTGCCACGACATTAGTAGATTGAAGCCCATAGGAGATAACCATTTGTCTGAGGACTGGAAATCTGCTTAAATTTTATGGCTAATTTACTTGAGTTTTCAGAGTTACAGAGGTCATGCAGCTTTCTATACAAGAACAGATCTAACTTTCACTTTTATAAAAGAACAGATATAACTATTGAATTTTAATCGATGTACATTTGTGGGAATGTGAGGTGGGCTTACCAAGCTTCATGACCCCGTGCGCAAATCAGTTCTAGTTCTGGTAAAACTGATCTATTAAATGAGATTAAATGTGATGATAGACGCTGACATTTTGTTTCTCCATTCCCATTACAGTGAATCAAGTGGTAAGCACACAGGCCCAGTGTGGCAGCTGAAGTGGATAGAAAAGGAACGCGGTTCGGGTGAGGAGAGAGCAGAGGTTTTGGTGTCTATTTCACAAGACGGCCGCGTCACACAATGGTCCATACGGAAAGGTTTCGAGAGCTATGGTAAGTACGAAAAATGTTCCATAGTTATAATGGCCCGATAAGGAATCACGATTTAGAGCGGGACTCTTGATGGCATTCTGTCACACATAGAATACATATGAATCTTGAGTTTCTTGAAATTACTTCTACTTTAAAAAAATACACGAAATAGGAATATATTTAAAATTATAGTTAGATAAGGCTAGGAATTTATATTATCTTATACGCAGACTACATTATTATGATAGTCATAATTCTATACAGACGTTTTGGGCGATCATATTGATAGGCCGGTTATATCGTTGCAACAAGCCATAACACCAGATGATTATTGCAGATGTTAATTTGAATTCATTTTTTTCCAAACATTGTTGATGTTCTACAGATTTGATGAGGCTGAAGCATCTGATTTCAAGGAAACCATTTACTGAAAATTACGAAGGCAAAATAACTTTATTCGTCACACTGCATGGGGCATTTAAAGTTTAAAACAGGGGAAATGGGTTTCATACAATTCTGAACTGAGATCACAGTGGAACACTTGTATGCTCACATGTATTTTTCATCAGAAAACTTTTGAATGCATATCTTTGAAATGAGAATGGTGATTTTATAATGTCAAATGCATGCTTATTTTAGCCAATGACAGGCTCGAGCCAAAACTAAGATGCACATAATTGTCTCAATATGAAACAAGAACTTCACAACGGATGGGCATTTGATACACAATTGTCTTCTCTATTGGTTCCATTTTCGAGAAGATGCCATAGACACAGTTGAATAACCGACCATTAGACTTGGTAAATAGCCTTCATTTACCGGAAGTAGATTGGTTGCCAAATTCACCATGTACAACCAATTGCACTCCGTGGGCAAATGAATGAGTTCGAGAATTTACCGTTTACTTTGCCCACTGTCAACTTATCACACAGTTCAGGGAAACAAGTATCGATACTTTAGCTTATACCAGTATACTTGTATACTAAAAACAGGAATTCACTGTACCAGAATTTTTATTATGATGTGCCCTTGACATCATTTAGTCTCATGGCATAATTATACAATTTAGCATGATTTATTTAGTTATTCAGAATATGCATGATTATTAAACAGTTGTAATGATGAGTCAGAAAGAATATATTCATCATTACTATTAAGTTAGATATACTTGCAATGGATGTATCCTAGCTTGTGAAGTAACTCCATAGGCTATAGGCATGTATGTAAAAAGGGTATAGATCATTAGAACATGATTCCCATATATAGAGATAGAGGTTTACAAAAACAATACACTTATATCATAACAAATTGCTATAAATGATTTATATCTCAAAGCAGAGCCGAGTGGAAATTTCTTTCTTTATCATATTTCTTGGCTCTTTCTTTATGGTTAAATGCCATTTTACATGCGTCAGAATAGTGATTACATGTCTGTTTTTTTTTCTTAGATTTAAACTATGTCCTACACAATATGAATTAAATGGGCTCTGCTCGAATTTTGATATACATCAAATGTTATGCACTTATATCTACATAACATGCTCTGTAATGGTAATGAAAAGATGCCCCATAATTGATAATATATGATTCATTGTGTTACAGACCTGATGAAGCTGAAGCGGGTAGCGGCCAAACAGGGACAGGGCAAGGTCAAGAAGGGAGAAGCCTTCATCTCAAGATACGCCGGTGGCCTCTGCTTTGACTTCAGTACAAAGGATCCAAACATGTACGTCTATAGTGCTCCAGAAATCATATGATCCAAATCCCATCATTGTAGTAATTGAAATATCGTGTATATCGACAGTGCATTATATAAACATTTTTCACAGAACAGGGTTGTGAAAAAAAAAGTTTACCTTCTACCACCCTGCCAAGTGGTCACCAGGTAGAGACGTCGAAAGGCACGGTCCAGTATGTTATTACATGTGAATTTTTATTTTTATTTTTTAGATACCTGGCAGGCACAGAAGAAGGCCACATCCACAAATGTTCATGTTCATACAACGAGCAGTATTTGGACAGTTACGTTAGCCATACGGTGAGCGGCTACCACATATCTAATCACATTATGTATACACTGATGAAAATTTGAGAAACATGAGAAGTACAATCAGTCCCGGATATATCATACATATTTTCATGATATATTTTTCCCACACTCACTCACCATGAGCCCCAGTGAGAATACCAAAGGAGTCAGGAAAAATAAAGTTATACATATTTTTCAATTCTGAAAGTGTTGAGTACATACTCGGTTGGGGGGGGGGGCATTGCTTGATGTGTAGTATCAATTCAATTTTAGGTAAATAGTCAAGACTGCTTAAATCTGAGGACTCCATCGCAGTAGGATAATGTGTTTTTTTTTTCTATTTGCAGGGCAGGCTTTCCTAGCCCACTTAAAAGGGTATATTTCTCCTCTTTTCTATCCCCTTGGATGTGGGTGGTGCATATATGCGTGGGCACTGACACATTCCTCTTGTGAAATTGTGTAATGTAGTTCTCTCCATGAATATAACCTTAGCTGTCGAAATGGCGTTAAACATCTATTACTCACTCACTCACTCACTCTATTTGCAGGGTCCGGTCTATTCCATCCAATGGTCGCCGTTCAACCCTGACGTGTTCCTCAGCTGTAGTGGTGACTGGACCATCAAATTGTGGCACCAGGACCGACTCCGACCCATTCTTCACTTCCACTCCTCCACGGTAAGGCACACAACCATTAAGATGACCAGCCAGCTCACAATAGTTTTACATAGCTCTTCTATGGGTAGTATCCCGGTAATCTACCTCAGTGTAAATGGAGACCACTCTTGTATAGAATTATACAGACAATTATCTAAATATTTGTTTGCTTGTTGTTGTTTGTTGTTTTTTTGGGTTTTTTTTCTATGTATTGGATGCAAAAACTGTAAGATACTGAAAGTAAACTTTATTCACCCATTGCCCTAAATAGCTTAAAATGGTATATCTATTTACAGAAGATGTGTTTTTTATCAGATCTTAATGGCTTGTATTTATATATGTACAGAAAGCTGTTCCTGATGTGTGCTGGTCTCCACGATCTTCTACTGTGTTTGCCTGTGTTAACGAAGGTGCTGTAGAAGTCTGGGACCTCAGTCAGAACACGTATGTAACACACTCTTTTTCACTTCCCAATTAAAAATTGGAACAGGTTTAAGACAGCACCTGACTGACTCAAAACATAGCATATGTTTTATCAATGTACGGAGATTCAATATTGGCCATATATATGCTTTTAGAACAGATTTAGAAGTAATAGGCAATATGCAAAATGCAGTTATAGACTGCCGTAAAACCCTGCGTATAAGCCTCAATTTTGCAAGTAGCTATAAACCACCCAGGACTTGAAAATTTCAGGTTTAGACTTAGTTCTGTTCTATACTTCACCAACTCCTCTACCTTTAAGCTGCACCCTCAGTTTAGGTTGACCTAAAACCCTTTCCTGACCTCCCAAATGGTCTACCAGCCACAGCCTATGTTCAGAGTTTTATAGTGTCGAATATTGCATGAGTTTCCTTACAGTAACTTATTGGCTGTCGGTATATTCCTTGCCATAATCAAAACGTTTGTTTTATAGACTTGACCCGATCATTGAGATGTCAGCCATGGCCGGTACAAAAGTCAGCAGTTTATCCTTCGCCCGCAATTCGGATGTAAGTAACATGAATAATAGAAAATCTAGACTTTTTTTAACGATATAAAGCTCGGAGACCATACTATTCCACTATCACCAACTGGTGATGTCTCTTCATGTCTGAAGAAGTCAGTCATAAGAGAGGTTAAAATTTGCCTGCTTCTAAAGTGTACGGCAACGTCTAGCCTACCACTTCCTACCATTCTAGACGTACACGTTGCCGTACATGTCGTGATCTTAACCTCTCTATTGAGACATTCCGCTAATTACAATCATAAAGATGAAGGATGAGGTTGATCACCCCCTATATTTATGCTAGCACAGCATCTTGAATAGAATCACCTCCGTAAACCCAGACTGTTATGATAAAGCAGGGAATATTTGGTTTTTCCCAATGTAAAGATTTCTACTTTGATGTATTCGGCCTTGTATGTTGTAGTGTATCTTGGTGGGAGACAGTGAAGGACAGGTTAGTGTGTTCCAGCTTCGCGGCATGCCAGTTACCAGCAATAACCCAGCTGACCAGGTGAGATATTAAATATACACAAATATATATATATATCTGATATATTCCATGGTCTTTTGGTGTCTTATATTTCTCAGTTCACCTCCTACCCCCAAAAAATATGCATGTTCTGATTATTAGCATTGTTAAAATTCATATTCGAATTTTAATTAAAGGCTGTATACTATTATGAGTGATGAGCTCTTTCTGCTTTAAATGATGGTTTTGGGTATTTGAACATGCAATATTGATATCATGTATCGTTTGTATTTCAGGCGGAGTCATTAAATAAGATCATCCAATCATCTCTGGCCAGTCAGTTACAGAAGTAGGATCCAACCACTCAAATAATGTATTAACAATCACTCCACCCCACACTATCACTACATTGTGATGTAATCATTGTGTTCTGTGATAAGGTCCTTCACAATGGTGAACAAAAATGCCACATCGTATGCAACCAAACATTATCAAACATTATTCCATAGTTAAACGATATACTGCTTACCATGCGTTTCAAGTTACCAAATGCAATCAACCACTCCGTCCAGTTGTTAATATTATATTATGTATATGATATAATTTTATTTCCAAAATTGTTATATTCTCCTGAGTCATGGGAGTTTATTCCATGGCATATACATACCGAAGCTTGTTTATAGTTGAAGTAACATTCCAGTGTTACTGGAAACCCAGGCAATGTGATAGAGTATAAAATGCCATTGTTGTGTAGAATACATTTTATTCAACCAATTATGTGAATTGCAAAGAAAAAAGATCTTATACAATGTACATAAACCCCTTTTGTTAAATAAAGTTGTTAATCCTTTTTAAATTTTGTTTTACTTTATATTGTCATCCATTACACTGTGACTGGGATGTAGATAATAGGAACCATACCAATGAAAAATCTGATTAATTTGAATTAAATCAATAGCGGATCCAGAATTCGGAATGCAGAGGTGTGGAAGTCTAAATGAAGGGAGCACACTCCCTGTTTTTAGGGCAATTTGTGATGAAGATAATACCAAGTTCACAAATTGACTAGCTGACAGGCTCAAGCCTACTGCCCCAGAGAAGCCAGTTCCTTTATTGTTATCACATGCTAGGCGTGCTGATGGTGCAAATTACTGATAATACATATGTCATAGTGCCTAGAAATGAGGCAATAAAAAAGCCCAGTAGGTTAAACATTAGGACATGTACAGGTAAACAATGATACAGGCTTAGGCTTTCCTTATCTCTCTGACTAACTGGTCAGCTCCGACCGTTACATCCCTCCGTCACTTATATCAAATTTTATACTTATAAAATTAAAAAGGAGTGTCATACCTGACAAAATAATTACCACATTAGACCCATGTTGGACTATTGCCCATGACAAGGACCTTTTCCTTTCACTCACTGAAGCATAGAACTTGCATACAGCAATGATGACCCAGTGCCAGTATAATGAATCCCGTCTTCATAAACAAACAGTTCAGATGACAAAACCCAGCATTTGAAACACCACCAATTCACTGAACCACAATTACCGTAAATCCCCGGTCATAAGCCGGATTTTTTTTCCTATTTTGGGCCCAAACCGGCTTCTAAATTTTTCCCAAAGTCCCCCCCCGGCTTATGACCGGGGTTTTTAAAAGGTTTAAGTTATTTTTAACCAAATTTCAATAGAAATCAATAGAAAATAAAATAACTTTAATATGTACGATTTTTATCATACAAGTTCATTTCAATATGTTTTCTATAAGAAATCAATAAAAAATTGATAGAAATATGACTGATTTTCCTCAAGAATTGGTGAGGTTTTTTAGTTTTAGGGGGGGGGGGGTAAGGGGGGTCAAGGGGCTAAACTCACCCCCTGGCTTATGACTGGGGTTTTTGCAAAAGTCTAAAATGCACCAAAACCGGCTTATAGATTTTGCCTGAACTCACCCCCTGGCTTATGACCGGGGCCGGCTTACGGTAGATATGATCCACAACATCTCGAAAACCTCAGAATTGCAAGGTATATGCATTTCCCAGATGTGCATGTCCAGGAACCACAGAAATGTCTGCTAACTTTTAAGTACTATTAGTGGACGTAAAATCAACCAAACCAAACCAAGCATAAGCCTGGAATTGGATAATGCATATATGCATTGTTGGTCATACCTTTTTACACCTTATACTCATGATACCATGGAGTTAATATGCTTGGTGCCACACATTACAAATTGCAAGACTATATCATGGCTTCTCTTCAACATAACTAAATTGGCTTATGCGTAGGTGGTATTTGTAAACAGGATAACCCCACACAGTAATGATAAACGAACAGTGGAAATATCACAAGCAGGTCTGTCTTAACCCCTAGATCAATGACCCCTGACCAATTAACTGCAAGAGTCCTAGGTGCATCGTTTCATCATCTGACTGAGAGTCCACTGCATTGTCCATCTTAGGACCTCCAGGGTATAGTAAACATCCAATTGGATCCATAGGGCCATGGAAAATAGTGCAATGTCAATTACCTGCAAGAGGTCACTATACACAAGGTTCCATGTATAAAAAGGAATCCCCTATCATGAATACAATCATAAAGAGATAAGATTGCAAGAGTCCATAACTAGTATCTGTATAAATTACTATGGGATCACAGTACAACCAGTTAATGGTGTCAGAGATAGTAGCGACAAAATTTACAAATATAAATTACTTTCAGAATCACATAACAACCTGTAAAGACCACTGATGGAGAGAAACAGACATCCCCTATGAGATATAAATCCAATTGAGTAGCACTTATGGATGTGATGTCCCTTCTTTGGTGTCCACCTCTTTCATTGCAGCTACAGTGCTGCCAAAAACCCTATTATTATTCTTTGGGCATAGACTGCCCAAAGAATATTCACAAGAACCATGTTCACCGATGTTGAATCGCCCTTCTAGTGTAGACTTGTCATGACCAAGTCTCTAGCCTAGCCAAATATTGCCCTTTTTCACTCATAGGATTACACAGGCACCAGCCTATCCTTTTGATATTGGCTATTAGTGCTAGGACAAAGAAAGTCTACTCACCCTGGATATAGCCGTGAAAACCCATGTTAACCCTTTAAGGCGCTGGTGTCTGTTTCTATAGGGGTATACATAGGGTAGTACATAGGCTTTATGATGCATTGACACATAAAGTGGTCCTTACAGGGTTAATAGGACACTCTGCTGTCCAGGGGCCGCAGCCTGGACCCCCCCCCCCAACCACTGAGCCCTAACCACCCCACACAGATTAGTACCTGTACAACGTCAATAGACCCCCCTGAAGCCGTTCTACTGAGCCCTAACCACCCCACACAGTTTAGTACCTGTACAACGCCAATAGACTCCTCTGAAGCCGTTCTACTGAGCCCTAACCACCCCACACAGTTTAGTACCTGTACAACGCCAATAGACCCCTCTGAAGCCGTTCTACTGAGCCCTAACCATCTCACACAGTTTAGTACCTGTACAACGCCAATAGACTCCTCTGAAGCCGTTCTACTGAGCCCTAACCATCTCACACAGTTTAGTACCTGTACAACGCCAATAGACCCCTCTGAAGCCGTTCTACTGAGCCCTAACCATCTCACACAGTTTAGTACCTGTACAACGCCAATAGACTCCTCTGAAGCCGTTCTACTGAGCCCTAACCATCTCACACAGTTTAGTACCCGTACAACTGTATGATCATTTATAATCATGTATTCAATAGGAATGGTTCCTAGAAGTGCCACCAGATGGAGCCAGTATACCATTTATATACACTTGCTATGTGTTTGACTTAAGAATAGATGTTCAAACTATGTTTAGATAATGTTTTGATTTAAATTCATTCTCTAACATGCTACAGCATTGATAGAATACATGAATGTAGGAAAGGAAATCAAAAGAACTGATGATACAATGTTAGAGACAAGTTCTACTTCTGGTCACATTTGTGGCATTCAAAAAAAAAATATATGATCAGCATCATACCTGACTTAATCCCGCCGGGAGGCGTGGCGCAGTCGGTAGCGCCTCTGCTCACGGGCTGTAAGGTCGTGGGTTTGGTTCCCGGCCCGGCCGGAGCACAGTGGTGGTTCCAAACGTCGCCGTAAGGTGTCGTTTGAGTTCCTCCCTGCTCTGGCTAGGCAATGACTTAATCCCAATTGAGACATTGGAAAAACCCGCGTATAAGGCGCACCCCCAACTCAAGGCAGCCTGCCTCCCGCGTATAAGACCCATCCCCGGTCTGATTCGCGTATAAGACGGGCCTTATACGCGGAAGATTACGGCACTCACAATTTTCAGCAATTAGTCAATATATGTCAGTACTTAGTCACTCTATATCAGCAATTATCAATACATGTCAGTATTTACTCACAATCTGTCAGCAATTAGTCAATATATAACCAAGGAATAGCCATTGATTCAATTGTGCATCCTCCCTTTCTCACAATTTGTCAGATATTGATTAGTCAAAATATGTCAGTATCTATGGACTATTTGTCAGCAATTAGTTAATATATGTTAGTAATTGTTCACTATTTGTCAGCCATTTGTCAATATATGTCAGTAATTACTCACATTTTGTCAGCAATTATTCAATATATGTCAGTATTTACTCACTACTTGTCAGCACTAGTAATTGTTCACTATTTGTCAGCAATTCATCAATATATATCAGTATAATTTTACTCACAATTTATCAGCAATTAATCAATATATGTCAGTACTTAGTCACTCTATATCAGCAATTGTCAATACATGTCAGTATTTTATTCACAATCTGTCTGCATTTAGTTAATATATAACAGAGAAATAGCCATTGATTCAATTGTGCATCCTGCCTTGACTGGTATGTGTCAAAATATGTCAGTATCTATGGACTATTTGTCAGCAGTTAGTTAATATAATTATGTCAGTAATTTTTCTATATTTGTCAGCAATTAGTCAATACATGGTAGTAGTTACTTACATTTTATCAGCATTTAGTCAATATATGTTAGTAACTGCTCACTATTTGTCAGCAATTAGTCTATATGTCAGTAATTGCTCACTATTTGTCAGCAATCATTCAATATATATTAGTAATTACTCACTTTTTGTCAGCAATTAGTCGATATATGTCAGTAATTGCTCACAATTTATCAGAAATTAGTCAATATATGTCAGTAATTACTCACTCTTTTTCAGCAATTAGTCAATATATGTCAGTAATTATTCACTATTTATCAGAAATAGTCAATATATGTCAGTAATTTCTCACGCTTTGTCAGCAAGTATTCTGGATAAGTCAGTACTTAGTCACTAGATATCAGAAATTAGTCAACACATGTCAGTATTTACATACAATTTGTCAGCAATTAGTCAATATATGTCAGTATTTACCCACTTTTTGTCAGCATTCAGTCAATATATGCCAGTACCTCCTCCTATGTCGGTAATAATGCAGTATTTGTGAGCAACTATTCAATATATGTCAGTAATTACTCACTATTTGTCAGCAATTAGTTAAAGCATAGTTTAGCATAGCGCATAGAACACAGTTGCCCATAGATCATTTTAGGGCAATGCCCTATCCTTAGACATTTTGTGTGATGTACACATCTTCTGGAACCACATTGCCACTACCAGAGATTAATTATCTCAAATCTTTTTGTGTTGATCGCATCCTGACCCCCTGTAAACCCCTATATCATGCTATATAGTGCTGCAGGTGCCATCCAGATTTGGCGCTACTGTTTGATTTACCCATACCCTTTTATGCCTGCCGGGGGCATCTGGTAACATACCCATATTTAGGGACCCTATTCATATCACTTGACTTCCTGATACCCTAAACCTGATTGTTAATCAACCATTTGTTTCCCTTTTTGTTTACACTTGACAGCTCTAGCATTTCTCTATCTGATTGTTGAATCATTCGTACTTCAAACTACTAGGCACCCTGTGCAATCACACAGTTTGTTATTGGACCAGGATTCCCAGTCATCCCAATATATGTAAAGCCTCAGAATAGAAATTGAAAATAACATTTTTTTTTTTTTTTTTTTTTAAATATAGTGTGAAGAAAACTATATAGCTTAGTGACTGAAGTTTTGTTTGTCTAATATAACTCAAAATACAATTGATCTTTTCTTTTCGTTGCATATTTCTACTTATTAAGTTTGGTATACCTTAATTTAGTAATTGAATAGGAACCCTGTTTGACTGGCATAACCAGTAATTAAATAAGCACTATCTCCTTCCTCTTTTACAATTTTGTGACAGGCCCATCTAGCTGAAGCTACCTGAGCTTACATAATCTTACGAAAATGTTAGAAATATACTCCAAAAGGTACAATCATGATTGGAAAATCTCCATTTCAGGAGGTGGGTGGACCACCTTTTGAAGTAAAAAATGCTCTGTATACCCTAACTTAACATCAATACAGACCCTCTTTTAGCTAGCTCTCTAAGCTAGCAGTTTAATGGATTATACATTTGAATTTCTTAGTGAAATGAACCAGGGATGGAAGTCACTAAGCACCAAAATCCGTGAAATGCTCGAAAAGAACCCCTTAAATATAGGTTTTGTATAGGAATGTATAGGTTTTTGGAACATGAAAATCCCTGAAAACAAACAGGGAAATCCCTTAAGACTTACATCCTTGAATGAACATACCATCATTCCTGACCCACCATTTGCAATTCTAATATATTCAACCTAATACCCAAGGAAATGATTAAAAGACCAATAAACACTGTAGCAGTCTTAGCTAACAAATGTGAGAAACCTAATGAAAAGTAGACTGTACCCAACCATGGCTTATTCTAACTATTCTGGCTTATTGTTAGACTAAACTCAAGACTGTTTTACTGGCTTTAGTAATACAATACAGTGCTTCATACCTTATTATACCTGTTAAAGGTAAATATGTAGCAGCCAATACTATAATTCTAAAATGGCTGTGAGAGCCTGTACCTACATGATAATGGCTGTGACAGCTTATACTGCATATGCATACACATATTGATGATTAACACAAGGCCCTATTATTTGTATGTAAAAACAAGTACTTACAATTTATCTTAGCTGTGAATGCTAGTATATGCATACTACAATGATACATTTGTACATATTTTAACAGAATGAGAACTGATTAATATCTTTAGTGCTTCCACCAAACTTTCATCAATCATTGAGATCTCCAAAGTCCTGTGGAATAGTAGATATCCCCATGTAGACAGTTTCAAAGAAGCAAAGTCCATGAGTAAAGTTGAGGCCACACAAGATCCATGACAATGGTGCTCCTCTTGTGATATTGTTGAACCCAAAATGTTTCCATATTTCTGACAAAGCTGTAGCTCAGTGAAAAAGTTCCAATGACAATCTGCAGTTCCTCATGTCTATTAATACAAAGTCACATCTCCATAATATACCTTCCCCCATCCTACATGAGAGAATGAAAGTGCAGTTATCCCATGATAAAGGCCTGTTCCATGACAATGTTGAATCCTCTGAGAAATGGTTACCAGGAGAAAAAAAATACCCAGCTATGACATATACCAATGTCAGTACTCCTCCCAATGACAATGCTGCTCCCATTCTGTAGCTGCTTGCTTGGTGTGAGGAAACACCCTCCAGTCTATGTTATATCTGCTGCCATGATGCTGCAGGCTTCAGCAATGGAAGTCACTAATGTAGCATAACATCCACCTCCATGCCTCACTGTAGGTACCCAAAACTATAACTAAAGTTACAGTGATCCTGGAAAGATCACCAGATATAACAGGCAGGTTACATGTAGATTTGGGCTATAGAAGGAGACACAGAACACAAGTTGCAGGTGCAATGGGCTTTATCATATTGAATATGTGACCCATCAAGTGAGAACAACCCTCCGCGGCAGATTTTTAATTCCCCATTTGGCCACCAGGGGGCATTGGAGAGGCAAAATTACTGTAAAATCAATAAAAAAAATATATTAAGCTAATTTTTGATGCAGAATTCAATGGTCTCATTTAAAATGCACCATTTTCGGTAGAAATGACCCCTATTTGGAAGGTAAAATGAAGATTTTTCATGAGAAATCAGCCTATATGCCTGTTTCTGGTTGCCATGGCAACCATTCCAATAATCAAAATTTGAAGATTTTTATGCCAATTTTCAGGGAAACTCACTAAAGACCCAAATCTGAAAACAGAAATAGAAAATTCCTTCTAGATCAAAATCTATGACAAAAATCACCATATTGTTATGTATTTTTTACAAAAAAAGGCTGATTTAGCGTGTTTTTAGATATTATTATGGTTTATAATGTATTTAGAGCTTAATCATCAATTTCAAATATGAATAACGACCTATGTTCAAGGTGGGGTTCTGACATAACTACTAGGAATATTTAAGCCAATGATGTCTCATTTTAAAGATCTTCAGATGAACTTTGATAATGAGTTTCCCTACAGATGGGTGTTTTTGCTTGCCTGGTCACATATATGCATGTAATACTGCAGGATCAGCAAAGATAAGAAGGGATTGCAATAAAGTGTAACCCTGCTAACAGCTTGTCAAACATGAGATACTGGTCAGGTAAACATACACATCAGGGTAACTGGCTTGGTTATCAGGGCCTACCATTTGGCCCATTACAAGAGTAAGTAATAGCCTTCCCATTGGATGGGCTATCGTACAAATATGACTGTCTCAAGTACTCCCCCACTATACTAGGGATCATGTGCGTAAGAGGGGGGTTCTGACTAGCTGGATTGTTGTTCACACATATAAGTCCTCCCCCATGGCTAAGGCAAATTACTCTATATAAAGTAAATCACAGAAGCCATATTGCCCGGTGAAATTTGAAATTGAACCACCGTTTAGGCCCGGGCCTCTTGGACGTGCAGATGCAATTTCATCCCAAATCAATGTTACTTGCAAGCAACAACATATGCCCTTATGTGGGATGCAAATCAGAACACAACAGTCAACTTATAAAGAGATGGGGGCGTGAATCAGAGCGTGAAGTACATTTTCCTGGTACATATTATGGGGCCCCCAAGGGGACCCCCCTGATGTCATAATGTCGCCAAAATTCAAGGCATCATGTCACACGTCACTTTTTTTAGGGAAAATAACGTCTAAAAACCTCAAAATTCAAGGCCTCAGATGACATGTCACTTAATTTAGGGATTGGACATGTGACATGTCACTTTTAAAAGGGTACAATGTCGGAATGTCACCTCAAAATGGCCAAATGTCACCATGTCGTTTTTTACCCCTTGGGGGCCACATATTATATAAGCCTACCTTTGTTGACATTCACAATGCAATCAATGGGTCATAGTTGGAAATAATACCTTATAAATAGCTACCCTGGGAGGTGTGTATACACGTCTCGCCTACCAGGTCTGGGTCACATTCTGTGCTATTTTGCAGGCCGCCCCTTTCACCCTTAAAAATAAGATAGAAAATATCTATGCATGCGAAACCACAACATATAGGAAGTATGTAGCGGGCTTTGCAAGACAGAGTGTTATCCTTTGGGTGACCTGGATCTCATCATTTCCAGATCGAAACTCTGAATAATTCTGAGTTTCGGACGTGAGATCACCATTTCTGGAGATTATTCCTTTATGTCACATTTCTGATCAAGCTCTACGAAAATTGTTCTGAGATCATAATAGGCAGACCATGTGACCCATTCAATATGGAATCATCATAACATGCTTCCTGCATGGCTGTAATAGTCCTATCTTGTGTTATTAGTGTGTTTTTTTTTTTTTTTTTTTTTTTTTTAGGTATGTTGTGCCAAATTAAGTATAATGTATAATCATGTCAAAATTGACATGGATCCGTGACACAACCAGATATGGAGATATGTTGTGTGTTATTGTACTCCATTTTTACCTATGCGTAGACTACACCAGCATTGTAAGGTGACATGTGTGACCTAATAAATACCACTATACGCCTACATGGGCATTAACCCCTTTCTCGTACATGCGTAATACATGTTGTGGATCAGTGCACCACAGACAAAAAGAAAGCAGACGACATTGTGGACGCGATGTAAAGCCGCGATCTGTAACAATAACGTGATATGCATTAACTATGTACACATACCGGAACACACTGCAGCCGTGATCTATCTGTAGATGGTATATGCTACAACTTCTCAAAGTTCTGTATCAGAACCCAGGTTCTAAAAGAAGTCAGTTAACTCTGTGAGGGTCAGATAGTGCAAGGGGAGTAGGGTAACTCCCCTGACTCGACCACTAGGCATGTTGGTAAACCTTAAGTCGACCACCATTTTCCCATACGTTATTTTCACAATTCATGGGTGATGATTGGGGACTATGGAAGGTTAAACTATTGTAGTTAATAAGGTACAATCAATTAATAATGGGGTGTGGATGGGGGGTCCCCCATGTCACATGTCGATTTTAAAAACTGGCCATGTCCCCATGTCAATTTTAAGAAATGGTCTTGTCACCATGTCGATTTTAAGAAATTGTTCATGTCACCATGTCAATATTAAGAAATTGTTCATGTCCCATGTGACTAAGGGAGTGGTCAATTTTTAACAACAGGGGGGGGGGGGTGGTGAAATTCCGTGCGCACGGTGATAATGTTTCCATCTCCCCCTCCGTTGGGGCTTTTTCGCTCAAAAGGGGTGAAAGTTTTTTGTCCCCCCCCTACAAACCCACCAACCCTCCCCCCTGTTGTTAAAAAATGACCACTCGCTCAGCACTCCCTAAGCCTAAAATAGCCCATGTCGCCATGTCGATTATAGTGGTCCACACCCATAATAATTCTATGTTACATGAAAGAGGTTAGACTAGGGTGGTTGATATAAGGTACCAACATGCCTAGTGGTCAAGTCAGGGGCGACTTACCTTATAGCATGCATGGCGGTCCTTGGTGCTGGCCAGGGGTGCTGGTGAATGCTTTATTAGTTTGTTTTTTAAAATGGCAGCCCATTCACTGCTGCATGATAGAAGTGACCTTGAGTGCATTATAGGAGTACAGTGCATGCCTGAGCAAGGTCACGGCTTGTCCATCAATCCTGTGGGGTATCGTAGGATTTAGACCTTTAAATCAGTGTGGTACAAATGCTAACATGTTTTATAAAGACAATAGACAACTCATTCTTCACATCTTGACTCTCTGTTGGACTATAACACACTCTGGTCTCGGGCCTTATGAAGGCCCTTGACCATTGTGCGTTATAGTCCAACAGAGTCTCGACGTGAAGAATGTCATTGTCTATTCTCAAGGTGAATTCTTCTATTGGGGAAAATGTGTAATTCATTGATACATGATGAGCTTTGTGATACACATGACATTGTGTTGATAAAGATCACGTCATTTTGATACATACCGGGGTATCACTAATAGTATGTGTAGTTACTACACATTACCCGTACGTCATTGATGCACATCACGGTTGTACAGGTACATGTGCCCAAGCGGTCACGTTTTGCTTCAGCAGTTCAGCATAGACTATATATACCGCTGAGGGGTCGTAGGTGCACACAGCTATATGTGCTTGATGTGGAAATATTACGGTGTTCCCTACACGTGTAGACCTACATATGCAAGTTTACGATAAACATGTAGTACTACAGAGGATCTAGGGAACCCAACCCCATTTGTACTACAAAATGTATAGGAAACACCAATCTCAGCCATACCATACATAGTCACACACAAGGACAATGGACCTCCGGCACAGGACAATCCAACTCTCACTTAGTGCGGTCCGTTGCTGTATATTTATCCTCTCTGCGGGCCTGAACTTCCGTGTCACAGGACAAGGTAAGCTTCTTCAAGTTTCAACTTATGATGACAATCGTCAATGTAGCAAACTAGTAGGACATTTTTGCATGTTGACACACGACCTATAGTCTAATTGCTGCATTCGGGTCACCGCCCTTAAAAGCCAATTAATTTACATGTGTTGATCATACATCACTTGTAGATCTAGGTCGATGTCGACAACTAGATGATAATATTGTTCCTTGTCTTCTAGTTGTCGCGTCTCAGGACCTGGGCAACAATAATGGATCTACAGTCACCTGTATAGGTAATAGTTGTCAGGGTAAGTTGGCGCATGAATTGCGTTAGGTCGAATTTACTCCGCCTTTCAGATTACAGTCTGAAAACCCGGCCTGGGTGACTCGCTGAGATATCAAAATGGTCTGCTATTTGAGTCAAGAACCGCTGAATTGTACTCCAAAATACCCTAAAAGAAGCGTACCACTGGAAGAGCTGCAGTGGCTAACTACGCCTTTACCCAATTCACTCATCTTATCATTATCATTATCATTATCATGAGGATCAGTTAATTAGATTTAGAGTTAATTGAGCATCACTACTCCAGAGATGACATTATCTTGTGCAAGACACTTGGAGAATGTATTCATAAGGCGCGGCTTACACGCCAGGATAGGTCCCTATAGTGCGTCAATATAGCGGCCCTTAAGTTATTAGGGTTATCTCACGGGCGCAGACATGTCCCCTAACCCCCGACCAGTAGGACATGTAGCAGGTAGGGATATGAGGAGTGAGAATGTACCTGTCAAGGTTGTTCTTCGTACTTTCCTATAGTATTCTATTATAGAACAGCCACTGCTGAATGTCCAGTTCCGGCGGAAATGCCCCGTTGCACCTATGTATACATGAGGTTGTTTTTCTTTTGTTTCTTTTTTTTTGTTGTACAAAACTCAACACTTTATTGTCATGAATTCCAGTACAAGGTTGTAGGACTGAAATCACACCCTGGTGTGCTAACTCTTCATTGTATGTTGGCTGTATTATCATAGATTGAAAAGGAAGTGCCCCTCTAGCCAGATCTGGAGTCCCTTCCATAAGAATAACAAGTTGGAAAGTTCAATGTATACTAATGCATACAATTTCTCTCTCTAGGATCGAATTTTGATCGGCGGCTACAGTCCAGTTTGACTATTGGTGGTGTCTGCTTGGTACTGTTGGTTACTGGCGGATGTGTGTTTGCATGTTGCATACGTAAGTGGCGCAACCAGTCAGATGATACAACTAATAAAGGACGTAAGAAGAAAAAGAAGAAGACACCAGTAAATAACCAAAAACAGAACCATGAGACTGTTTTCACAATAAGCAATGAGCAATATGACACTATGGGGGAATCAACCGTTGAGGGATCAGATAAACTGAAGTTAGTGTTGCCCGATGCAGCCATTTCACGGCAGTCTAGGCATCACATGGAAGAGACCTTTAATTCCTATGGCAAACCTGTTGATTGTGAAGAGCAAGAGACATGACCAGAGAGGAAATACGTTGACATTAACGTGAATACTTCATATCGAATATGTGGTCAGCTAAACACAATGAAGCAGCAGATGAAATAGCATTGTTATCAGCATGTCACAATAAGTATGGTGTACTCATCATAAGTGAGCCTATAAAAGTACAGCAGCTAATGAAGGTCCGACATGCATGGGTAGTGACTCAGTGTACTGTGATAAAGTTAAAAGAGAAGAGAACTACAGGCGTTGTAATTATCTTTTGAAAGAGAGAGAGAGAGAGAGAGAGAGAGAGAGAGAGAGAGAGAGTCAGAGACAGAGACAGAGAGACAGAGAGAGACAGAGAGAGAGAGACAGAGAGAGACAAAGAGAGAGAGAGAGAGAGATTTGACCAAATTATTATAAATCTTCACCTTAGCAACTCGCATATCGATATCTGCCAATCCGGTCATGACTAAAGTGCCCGCCTTCTTTTGTAAATGGATCGAGACTCTTGTTTACATTGTTTGTTTTGCATTCTCACAGAATATTGACGGTTAGAACCCCCGTAGGCCTACATCCAATGCACAAACTGATCCTTGCTAGTCACATATTTTGTTATAAATAAAAAATCATAGAAAATTCTTTGTTGGACTTTCATATGTCACCAAGTATGTCTTCCCTTTCACTTCTGCTGTTAACACTGTACGGATCCCCCGAGTATAGCTGGGTTTCCAATTTTTAGAAACCCTTGTTTCTACGACTCATTCTAGCTTCGAGCATAGGATATGATTCTCGTGATGTCCTAAATCAAACAATTTAAACTCACAATAGCTAATCTATGTGAAATATAGGCACATGGCATACACTGTCAGACTTGTGTTTAGATTCTTAAACCTTTTCTAAGACTTTTCCTTCTCCCACTTGTGTAAACACTTATTAGATAAGGTACATTAGAAAGTGTTTAGGCAAAAGGTGTTTATATGCTAAACTTTTCAAATTGCACTTCTTGACACATTTCTACCAATTGTTCAAAATCTAGACAATTAAAAGACTTATTTTAATTATTGACCTTAATGTGTTTGAATTCTAAACAATTTGTACAGAAATGTGTGTAGGTTTAATCACTTGTGTAGAATCCTTGTTTGGGTAAATGTGTTATTCTTCATACACTTTTTAACATAGTGATAATAGATATGTGTTTAAAATCTAAACGCATTGATTCCATGTGTTTAAAATTACATGAATGTGTTTTGGTAAATGTGTTTGAGCTGTAAACACTTGTGCAATGTGTTTAGAAACCTGGGACAAATGAGTGTTTAAAACAAAGATATCTTTTCAACGGTGATACTTAAACATATAATTGTGCATCTAAAATCAAGCATTTGCTAGCAAGTATAAGATAATGAATACTCATCCAGTACTGCTCATGGGTATCGGTATATAGTTACCGTAATCTCCCGCGTATAAGACGCGTCCTCTACGCCAAACAAATGCCTTGTGCGTCTTATAGGATTTCTTCAAGTTGGGGGTGCGTCTTATACGCGGGGTTTTCCAACATCTCATTTGGGAAAATGCGCTGATGACAGCTTGAACTCATAGAGCCTGCACCGCGGCAGACCGGTCGGTGTAGATTTGCTTGGCGGGTTTGACGCCGACCGTGTGCCGATGACAGCTTGAACTCATAGAGCCTGCACCGTGGCAGACCAGTCGGTGTAGATTTGCTCGGCGGGTTTGACGCCGACCGTGTGCCGATGACAGCTTGAACTCATAGAGCCTGCACCGCGGCAGACCGGGAGGTGTCGACGGGCGCTCGGCGGGTTTGACGCCGACCGTGTGCCGGTGACAGCTTGAACTCATACAGCCAGCAGCGCGGCAGCGGTGTACAGGCGCTAGGCGGGTTTGACGCCGACCGTGTGCCGGTGACAGCTTGAACTCATAAAGCCAGCACTGCGGCAGGGGTGTACAGACAGCCGATGACAGCTTGAACTCATAGAGCCTGCACCGCGGCAGACCGGTCGGTGTAGATTTGCTCGGCGGGTTTGACGCCAACCGTGTGCCGATGACAGCTTGAACTCATAGCGCCAGCACCGCGGCAGACCGGTCGCTGTAGATATTTGCTTGACGGGGAAAACGCCGACCGTATGCCGATGACAGCTTGAACTCATAGAGCCTGGGGGTGGTGGGTGGGGGGGTGCGTCTTATACGCGAACCCCCCCTTGGTGAGTTAGGGGGGCGTCTTGTACAGGTTTTTTTCTAAATATCGATCCAGGGAGGTTGGATGCGTCCTCTATGCGAACCAGCCTACCATGAGTTTGGGGAGCGTCTTCTACGCGCACCGCATCTTCTACGCGGGAGATTACGGTATATTGCAGAGGCGTAGGAAGCAAATCTTTATTGGGGCGGCAGCAGGGGCCCCACTTCGATCATCTTGAATTGTCGGCTCAAGCGCAATAGTAGCTATTCGCACCTATATAAAATTTGTATTGAAAAGTAATTTTGATGAATTTTTTATCCGATTTGAGGCCCAGGACTCTATTTTCCCTATCCCATTACTATATTAATCTAATTAGAGATCAATTTTTTAGCTTCTTGCTCAATTTATTATGAATTCTTGGCAAATTTTGGGGGGGCCAAGACATACTCAGGCCCCGCCTCCTTTATGATTGGGGGGCAGGCCCCCCTGCCCCTCCCTTTTCCTATGCCCCTGAATTATTGATTGCATGCCTATTAGGGGGCCTACCCCATGAAGTTAGAATTCCTCAAACTGACGATTCATCTCCGGCACAGGGTCTCCACATGGTCTTTAATAGGCATTTAAGTTTGAGTGACATCCCCTACATATCTTAATATGTTGAGTCTCAGCCTGGGTTGCCATCTCAGTTTGATAGCCTTCAACTTGCTTATTGAATTATTCCCGCTTGCTCCCCGTCAAAAGAAAAAGGAACTATTAACTATCTTAGCCAGAAGTTAGTCAAACAGGCTAACTTTTGCAGCCAAGTTGGGATTTTGCACGTGCCCAAACATCCAAACGTTTCTTGGGATTTTATGACTAACCATTAGGCCAATGTCCCAACTTGCCTGAATTTTGACTAAATTCCTTAGGAAGCTTCCTAAGTGCTATTCATGAATTATTTATAAATTCTGGTGAAAGCTCAAGATGGGGTTTAAACCGAAATGAACTTGCCATGTTTAAGCCAAAGTTGCATCTTCTAGCTCAGGGCGTGGCTTAAAAGTAAAGTTTCATGGTCACTCCTTTGATTTGATTCAAATGCCTACAATAGGTTTAAAGACCCACAACAGAGCCCTGCCATTTAAGAAGCATGTTCAATGTCTCATATCGAAATCATGTGTTTGTGTGTTTCTTGTTTTTCCTCCAATTCCTCATTAATCTTTAAGGTGTATTTAATTAAATGTTATATCAGGTTGGATGGTAAAAGTCTTATTGTGTTGATTGTCATTGCAAACACCATTATTTTGACATCTATAGACCTTTCCATGGTGTGCACCTTCCAGAAAAGTCCCCATACAAACCACACTGCCACCTGCTAGCCATTTCTCAAACACTACGATCCTACTCCTCTCCCTCCAATTTCAACCACCCCTACTGACTTAGTGTCTGAGAAATGACTTCCAGGTGTGAAGATGATCATTATCTCTTAGACAAAACTACTACCCCTTAGACAAAGTGACTAATTTTCTCCCTTGGCTAAAGCGCTGGTTCCACAGGCATAAATCGGTCGGATTAGCACTAATCCGACCGATTTTTTTCTATACTTTTGATATATCATAAATCGTCGGATTAGGGCTATTCCGACCGATTGTATGGCTGTGGAACCAACACTTTAGTCAAGTCAACTTGCCTGAATAGATGTCAATGTTACTACATTGTTAGACATTGTTAGTCATATGTTAGTCATTTTGCCCAATTGGGCATTTTGCCTAACTTAACTTAGACTTGACTAACTCAGATTTTTTACTGTGCATGCTTTCCCAGTAATCGAATTCATTGTATTTCAGAATTGGACAATATTATCTAATCTTCTTATACATTTCTTTTCTAAAAGGTATGGATAAAATGATGGTCTTAGGGGCATTTATTTATGACAACCTTGTAAACCTAGGCCACCTATCCACACACCCTAAATTTTGTAGTAAATTCTTCTTCACAAATTTTATGCATGCATCCTGCAGGGTGTAGCTATGAATAATCATTTTTGTATGTGAGAAGAGATGAAGAGTTCCAAAACGCAATAAACACCATTTTGGAAAAAAAATGGAGTTAAGATGAGAAGACAATAGGTTATGGTAAGTGAAAACATGTTGCAAAAACACTTTTTTCCAAAACAGTCACCATTTGGCACCTAGGGGTCATTTAAAATCCCATTTCTTTCCAAAACACAATAAATCCCACACCTGTTTTGTTCCAAAATGCAATAAATCCACTCAGACAGACATTGTCATGATATGTTTGTTCATTAATATCCTTATTTCTATGGAGTTAATGATTTATTAATGTCATATCACTAAGTTTTATAAGTTTTGTATCCTTATTCCTAATAAAAACCAACTTTGCTGGTGAGGAGAGAGGTAAATAGATGTGAAAACCATATTGATGGATTTATTGTATTTTGGAACAAAACAGTGGGGATATATTGCATTTTGGAACAAAACAGGATTTATTGCATTTAGCAAAGACATAAATGATAAATCACCATTATTTTGTTTGTAAAAGAACCATCAGTGTAAAAAAAGTACTTGTAAATGTTTCATTTATATATCCAACTAAGTAAGAAAAGTCAAAAAAAGAAAAGAAAACCAAATTTTGTTGGATTTATTGCATTTTGGAACAAAACGGTTTGGGGGATTTATTGCCTTTTGGAAGAAAATGGGATTAAATCACTGAATTTATCTGTGAAGGAAGACTCAAAGATTTCAAAACAAAATGTGGAGGTGTTTTATTTATGTTCTATTAGATATTGGACCTTACAAAAATTACCATCTCCTCTTCAATTTTTTGGAATGATAAATGTCTCATTATCTCAAAACATCCAAAATGGATTTGTTGCATTTTTGAACCAAACTCTTTAGATTCATGTTCTCCGAAAACTATTTTATGAATATGATATTGTAAGTGAAAGTGACACAATGTTAATTCGACATAATCGTGATATTTGGCAAAGTATACACTCTTGAAACAACCCAAACCTTTGCAAAGAAAATCGATTGCCAGCACGTGTATATGATTAAGCCCTAGCAAGCTTTTTTTCATTCAATGTTCTTTACTTCCGCATTCCCTGTCTAACATTTCATTATCAGCAACCACACGTTTTGTCTTACCTTGCTCATGAAAATGAAAAATAAATCTGCAAATATCACTATAAAAACACTGCCAAAAACAGATATTATATCAGGACCAGCCATCATCAGGGTGTCCTTTTCGATATCTGCTATATCTCTAAAAGTAGCTTCAAACTGAATAAGTGTGGTCAATGTAACAAGGACATGGAAGATCTGGTGTCCACTTCCCAAAATGTCCATTGCTCCAGGGTACCATTTCTCATGTAAATTAGATGAGAAGAAGAACATTGCAGCAGCCATAGATGCCATAGAACTTAGATGGAGAGGTATGGCGCTAGGCACACCGTTCTCCCCTCTCCAGCAGTCCCATAGGCGGTATGCAGTGGGTACACTAAGCAGAAGGGAGTGCAAGAAGCCTGAACTCATTTGTAGTAACCTCCTTTTGAATGGATATGGTCTTCTGTATTTCAGCTTAGCTAAGACACAACATGCACAGTTGGTGAAACCAAAAAGTGTGTTGAGTTGAATGAAGTAGGCGCCAAAGTTGCTGTTGTAAAATGAAGGGCAGCCACAGCAGTAGTACAGGAGGACGCCGGTGCCTTGACAGTAGGTGCCTGTACCTATGTAGTCCACCTGGAAGCAGGTGTAGTGAGCCTCTTCTGACCTGGAGTGGAATGTGTGACCAAAGACACTCACACTTGCATACACACAGGTTGTGATGCCAAAGGCAAAAAAGCCCCATGTTGTAGGGTCTGTGCGCCAGTCCAGGCGACCACCATAGGATCCAATGCACAATAAGAAAAGGAAGAAGGCAATGATGTGACTCCAGATATTGACGGTTTCATTGTGAATCTGTAATTAAAAAGATATTTCAGGAATCGTGACTACATCAACAGACTGGGCGTTGTTTTTGATTTGTATATAGAACATGCAATTGATTATGTAACCAATTATCATCAATATAAAAACATAGATATCTCTCTCTCTCCCTCGCTCTCTCTCTCTCTCTCTCTCTCTCTCTCTCTCTCTCTCTCTCTCTCTCTATCTCCCTCGCCCTCTATCTCTCTCTATCTCTCTATCTCTTACTTTATTTGGATTTACCATTTTGGTACATTCGCCCGTGTACTCATAACTTTGATTTGATACTGATTATATAACATCGGAACATTTCCACCTACCTGGAATATACTCTTGGCATAGTAGCACCATGGGAGTGACATGGGCCTGTAGCTTGTATATATTGCAGGTTCTCTGAACACAGTTGGCACCACTGAGCAGTGAACGGTATTCTGCGGGGGATGTTTGGGCAGAATTCTATTCAGAATAGACCACAAGGCCTTGAAACTCTTACTTGTCATTCTGGCAGTCTTGCTGACTGATTATCACCTTCAATGTCTTCAGATATAGTCACTTAGAGGGGCTAGTAGTCTTCTTGCTGGTGAAACAGTGACACTTCAAGTGTGTTACCAACCACTGGGTGGGGCCTATTGCATGTCACAATACATGTATATAGACTAGAATAAAGGTTTGAGCTGATATTACATATATTATGTAGGCCTTAAAGTCTTATATAATTATATATGCTGAAGTAGAAAAGTCTATATCATTATCTACATCATTAACATTTTAATGGTATACAATATAGGTAAATCTGTATTAACGAGTTATTACGTTTGATTAGAGTTTGTCAATAAATGAATAGATCACAGTCAATGCATGTTAGTTATGCATGTAAGTTATGCAGTATAGCGGTCTAGCATGCCTATCTATGCCTGGCTTGGAAACAAATAACATCGAGCTGTAGAAATGCCTCCCATGTTTTTGATAATCATAACTGCACTGTACTGTACCTGTGGTCGTCCCCAAATTTGTGTGCTAACCATAGCTGAACATTCTCGATGCAGAGTCAAATATATCCGGCAATGCTGTCTGTGTTTATTATGCTCATAAGCGTGTCCGTATATACATGTATAGACAATGGAAGGTCCATACTTTCTCCAGACCGTCACACTCAGTTCGTCTACTGGCTACTAAGTAATACTTGGCATTATACTCAGTCTGCAGTCCCGACCAAATATCCTTACTCAACCGCAAATGCTCTGAATGTAGTTCCAGTATGCACTTGATATCTTGTGTAGGAGGATTTACAATTTGAAAAGTGTTGAAAATGAACCATGTCTGATATTAAACATGTAGATGGCCCTAGTCCCCTAAAATCGACATGGCGACATGAGCTTTTTTTTTTGCTTAGTGACATGAGACATGGCCAATTTCTTAAAATTGACATGGGACATGGGGACCCCCCATCAAGGGCCCCATGTAGCTGGTATTGAACAACTTGCGATGGCGTTACCTTCAAGATGTATAAGACTTTCTTTTTGTTGGTCATAATTATGTAGTTGCTATCTTCGGCATGCTTACCAAACATTAAAACATTCGGTTTAAGCCTATCAGGGCGTACAACTGGTGTGTAATGACCAACCGAATGCACTAAATGATTTCATTCTTATTACTAAGCCGCCTAGGAAATGGGAGTTCCGGGGGGGGGGGTCGTGTCCGATAGACGGTAGGACATTTTTTTAAGTGTCGTCCTGAACTAACGGTATCCTATAGATACGACCAAACAACCCATTATAAATACAGTAGGTATACCTATGGATCCTGTATGATTAATGTTAATAGGAATGACGAGCGTTATCCGTGGCTAAGTCCCGGTCACATTGATCTTCCAATAATCATGTAATAATTTACTATAAAGAATAACCGATGAAGCATACTGTACGCATTGTACATCTATCCCGGCCCCTGCTCTTTCCATTAAAGTCAACGTCACCGGCGTTCTCTGATTTCAAAAGTACCGCCTTGTTCACCGATTTTGGGCCAAAATAACACCCCTTACTTGAAAAAAAACGCTGATTTTTTTTGGGTTCCAAAAATACCCCTTATTTTCAAAGACAATGACATGTTTGGTCTAATGAAGACATCGATCTTTAGTTCATTACATGCAGCCATGCACCATTAGATTTGGAATGAAGAGCACTTCTGACTAGGTGGAATTCTCTCCCACAAGCACTTCTGACTAGGTGGAATTCTCTCCCACAAGACTCATATCTGCTACATGAATACCCACACTCTTACAAAAGGTGCCAATTATTTTGAAATCCACTGATATCTTTTCTATGTAAAATTGACCCAAGGGTTTCAATGACATTGGATGTACTTGAAAAAGACCCTTATTTCGCGGTTTTTAGAACGCAGGTGGCGTCCCCTAAGGGTATGAAGTGCAGGGGCTGGGACTTCTATACAAAGCATGCTGTTTTTTCCGTATAATATGCATGTGTCCGCTGAACCGTAAATACAATTTTTTTAATACTTAATTCAACATTAAATCTGCAACTCCCAGTCCCATGGATGTAATCAGAATGAATATAAGACATGTTTATATCAAATCGTTTTATTTTACACCTGGGTCTATTTCAACATGGTATACACATGGTTCCATTTTGGCAGATCCTCAATCAGAACTCACATAATTCATTCTATGTACACTTAAATAAGACCGACATTTCTGATTGGAAGTCGCAACTTGAGCTAGTAAATTGATTTAACTTAAATTTGCTTGAGATTCAAGGACTATGTTGCATTCTTTTACAGCGTATGTATTACAATGCCCAATAGAATGCGTGCTAACCTCATCTTTAGCTTGGTGTTTAACATTAAGATACCTGCAGTATCACCGGAAGTAATATTGGCCAAAATCCATCTCCCCTGCGCCAGCCCCAACCCCCAGGAAATCTTAACCATCGGTTGTCCCAGTTTGGACTTCTTCATGGACATTATCCAAGATATCAATAAATGAGTCTTTATTCTCTCACTGTAATCGAACCTGATGGCTCACACGCACATCATGATTTAATCAGTTATTGCTGATCAATGGGTGTTCCCTAAGTCGAAAGACGTCTTGTCCGTCTTTACCTGAGGTCTTTAATTGAATAAAGGTTCCTTCAATAAGAGCCGGCCCCTACTCCTCGTCAGTACAGGAGGCGGCCTCCAGGTGGCGCGTATGTTGCTGTTTGAGGCTCATGAGGTAGAGACGTAGGCTGTCCACGTCAAGGCGCGAGTTACGCGCCGTCTGAACCAGTTTCATGGCCGTCTTAAAGATGGCACGCCGACACCGCTCAGCCTCCGTCAGCTGCCGAGACACCTGTAGAGGTAGAAAAGAAAAATATGAAATTTGTTAAACCTTTATGTATTTCCCATCCATGATATTCAAAAGGGGAGGAAAAATAAAGAGTATAAGATTGGAAGTCATCGAGCAAAAAAAAAATTCCCTAAAAGTCCAGCAGCTACACCCCTCCCTTTTTTTCTATTTAGATCAATATATATTCTTGAGGATAGCGTTAGCCCTCGCACGATTAGCCTAATAATTAGGGCTACCAGTTTTCAATGGCACCAGGAGACCGACAAGTACACCATGTACACACAGATTTAATTGTTTTGACATTTTGATGAAAATGTTCTAACAGAACAATAAACAACAATCCCTGCTTCAGTCTCATCAGTGCATTCTGTTCACATCTGGAATAGTTTTACTGAATCTTGTAATATTTTTGAATTACTATTTTCATTTGATTCTGACGATGTGAACCTTTCAAATTTTAAGCGTCGTCTTTCTTTGGTACAATGGTCCTCTGCATGATCCAACGTTCAGGTCATAAACTAAGAACAGAGTAGGGAGGTTTAGCACCCCCTGCGTGAGCAATAAAACGCAGACGTACTGCATACCTACAGCACTGGTACGTCTGCGTTAAATGAGCTACGGGGGGGGGGGCGTACGTCGTAGTTGCTAAACCTACCTATTGTTTTAAAAAAGTGACCTTAATCGCTGCTCAAATAGCATTCATACGGACTGATGTTGCCCACCTGTCAAAAAGTTCATTGCTCAGCACCCAGCTGGCACAACAGCCGTGATCGTATAGTGGTTAGTACCTCTCGTTGTGGCCGAGAAAACCCAGGTTCGAATCCTGGTCACGGCAGAGGCTGTGTGGTCTCTATCATGGCAAGTCAGCTTGTTTTTTTTTTTCGTTTTGTTCTTTCTCCAATTTATGTGGGAATGTGAGTTAGATGATATCCATATATAATGACATATTACAAAATGACATTGCCTGGTTTCTTGTAGACCTTCAGTAATACATTTATATGGCCATAGCAACAGTTGGCCAGGAAGGAAAGTTTAGGCCAAATAAAAAAAAAAAAGGTGTATTTCCATTAACCCAACCCTAGTAAATTTTGAAGAATTTTGACTTATTTTTGTCATATTTCAAAGAAATTTTTCACTATTTTCTGATGATTTTTCCTGTATCCCTTTCGTGTTCTTCCCCTCTCTCACAGTTATGTCATTATTTAACAATGAAATCAAAGAAGTTGATATGTCCATTGATATGTGCCCTAACATATCATATATAAATTAAAAACAAAAACAAAACAAAAAACGACCTACCGACCCTACCTTTTTAAGTCATGTTACTGGAAACACACCTTTATTTTTTTTGGCATTAGGAAAATAATTAAACGATTTTTCTTTCCACTTTTATCTGACCTTCTTCTGATGGTCCAGAGTCTCGGTCATGGTGCGTGCGTTGTCTACTACACATTTCGGCAGGGTCGATACTTCTGCCAGTGCTAGGCCTGTGGGAAAACCAAAGGTATTTTGTTGCACATTCTTTCGAAATATACTTGCCTATAACACCCGTAGTTCAGATCTTAAACGTACACAACGTTGAACAAGAATGTGAGCTAATATTAGAGTGCTATTAAATGTCAGAAAAATGATGCCTACCGTTTTCATTCTAATAAGCGCACACCCCTCCATTTTGGGTCCCATCCTGGTGTAAAATCAGTCAAATAAAGTGTTGAAATTAAGATTTTTAGGGAAAAATTAAAACGATTTTGGGCTTTTGGGTGGCTGTGCTTATTAGAATCAATTCTTTTACGATTTTATGGTTTTGAGCACCTGCCAATTAGTTTTCCACACATGTGCGCTTATTAGAATGAATACGGTATATGATGTGCATTCTAACCCCACTCTAACAATGCAATTTATGTATCAAAGTGCATGCCGGGGGGGGGGGGGGCAATTGGATTTCTTTTGACGGGGTTGTGTGGCTGGGACACTGGGGGTGTGGATGGGGGGTCCCCAATGTCACATGTCGATTTTAAGAAATGGTCATGCCACATGTCACTTAAATCCCCATGTCCCATCTAAGAGCCTACCATGTCCCATGTCAAATTAAAAAAAAACAACACCTATGTCATGTCACTTATTTTTTGCCTCATGTCACATGTCGATTTTAAGAAATGGCCATGTTACCCTGTCGAATTTAGTGGTCCACACCCATCCTCGGAACCCCCCCGCCGACAACCCCTACTCTTGGTGAGAGGGATTTCGACCAAAAGGTGACCCTTGGTGAAAGGTATTTTGGCCAAAAATGTGGTTTGGCCAGCCGCACACCCCTGTCAGTGACATAAAGTGAGTGCCCCCCCCCCCCACCGGAGTGTATGAACATGTAATTAGGGGATTCCCTATTTAATTGTTATGGGGCCTATGCACTGACGTGTGTGCCGCCCACTGTATCATGTTAATGCATGTACCCTGAGGCCTCTGACCTCATGGCTCCCAGTCATGGATGAAGTCAGCACATGTGATGGGCATTACTGAAGTAAAACAAGATCGAGTACATAAATGCAGTAGGTATCTCTGGTAATCCCCGGGCTGGTAATACTGACCATAATGTCTCTCTGCCATGATGCCCTTAGCTAACACGTGCGTGTAGAGCACCTTCTGTACACGGCGGTCCTCCTCCTCACTCTGCACGTGCTGTACCTGGAAGTAGTAACTGACCAACACACCCAATGTAAGATGTAAAACTAGTATAGGACTTAGTATGGAGGCCTAGTGGAGCCACCATCTTGAATTTCGCTGGTTGAGCTAAACCCCACTGATAAGACATACCATGATGGGTACCTTGTCCCTGGTTAACACCCACTTCCAGGGACATGCTGGTCCCACCTTATCAGTGTGGGTCGCAGGCACCAGCTCCAGACCAGCTGGTGGCCAATAAGACCCCCATGCACCTGTAAATACACTATGAAATATCATGAGACTTACGGAAGACTCAGAACTTCTCCACATTTCCTATAGTGACTATAGTCTAGTAGGACTCCTGGAGATAAATGTGCAATGTTGCTGGTCAATTTTCAGACAGGACCTTAATCCCTTTAGGCCTTGCACTCCCCCCCCCCCATTCCTAATTGTCATCTGCCGGCAATGGGAGTAGGGTGTATTAACCTAAAGACGGCCACATACCTTGAGACATCCATCCCTCATGAATAGGCATAACCTTGGGTTTGCTACAGAATCAACATTTTGAACTGTTAGTTTCAATGCTCATGAACATTCTTACAATGTTGATGCAGGGCTAAATCTATTTTTCATAGCAAATTTGTGGGGGTGGACGTCGCAATGTATGTGGCTATCTTTAGGGTAATTTACCCTATATAGATTTCTTACATAATTTGTGCGCTACATTTCTAGAATACCTTAATTTCACTGACTCGACCTCGACGGAAAACAACTTAGCAGAGCGTGGTTTCGATCCACGGACCTCTGGGTTATGGGCCCAGCACGCTTCCACTGCGCCACTCTGCTCTCCATATCACTTGTACCATCTATTGTGTGTATGTATGTGGTGGTACATATTTTTACTATGATTCCCAAAACCTTATTCAGGCATTTAGGCTGTATGTGCAAAAATAAGTAGAGGAGCCAGGAAATCACTGTTTAAAATGTACCGACGTTTCGGACTTGCCAGCCCTTCTTCAGGCTACACTGACACATTGCCGCAGCTGGGCCAAAATGACGAATATATCTCCATTCATAATGGCTAGAGAATAATTAGTCTAACGAAGTCTAGCTGCACCAATAGGCTAGGCAAGAGTCCCATTACAAGAAACTGTCGGTTGATTTAAAGCAGTTTTATAATACCTTCCTTATCATTCTTCTTTGGGACTTCCCTAGATCTTCTCTTTCCTATCCCCTCAGAAGTGTGTGGTGCACATATGCATGGGAACCGACACTTTCCTCAGTGAAATAATGTAACAAAGTTCTCGCCATGAATATGCCCTTAGCTGTTGAGAGGGCGTTAAAAACATCTATTACTCACACACTCACTCATTATTCTTCGACTTATCATTGCCGGCAGATGGCATGATCTAAATACATGCACTTACTTTTCAACGTTTGGATAGAGACTCTGTAGGTTTGTTAGTTCTATGAAGTGTGTTGCCATGAACGTGTATGCCTGTAGCGGAATTTAATGCAGGATATCAGTAGCTGCTATATAGTGATACTTACTAACATCCCGATACTACAGGGATAGTTAATAGATGATAGATGGCCATTTGAAGTCATGGATTGAGAGACTGTGCTAGACACTCGGATGAAAACTGGATATGAGTCTCTCACCTATTAAGCCTACTAATGTGTTGTATTAATAATGTCAGATGAGTGTAAAGCTCTTGAAGGTTTGTCGCCGTGCAAATAATCGGGTAGACCACATCATAACTTTTCTGTATGTGTTGTGAACGTTCAAAAAAAAAAAGTAACCGAATCTATTCTCTTCATCAGGGATATCAGTACTAAATGCATTTAATTTTATTACTTCAGCTCACCTTCAGATTCAACAAGTACTCGCAAATGGCATGACACATCCCCATACCTTCATCTACGCTGGTACCTATAACGATAAATACACTGTTAATAGCTAAATGTAAGTAATCAACAAGCTAAAAGCAAAAAATATTGATTTAACTTATGGGATGCAATATTTGTTACTTTCAATTGATAACTGTATTTGTTTACAGAATGTCTTGTTCAGTATAATAAACTAATGAATTGAAATTAAACTGATTTAAAACATACATCTGTGTCTCATAAATTATGCATCAGAAAGTATTATCGACACCATTTTGGTACAATACTTCACGTTATTCAAATTCACCTAAATGCAGATTTTACCATGGACATGGATTGCTCAACCACTCTAAATGGGGAGAGGGCTCCAAGGAGGAGAAAAATTGAACTTATACCAGGTACAAATAATCCTAGACAAATATAATAAACGTGTCTATGTTATAGTGATCTTTTAACGATAATGTATTTAATATAGAGCATGTTTATAAGATAATTGGCCATTAGCACTCACCCCTGCCAAGCTCATCAATGATGACTAGGGATTTTCTGCTCGCATTCCTAACAATGTAATTGATTTCTTTCATCTGGAATACAATGTCGTTTGAAATATTAATTCTTAAAACAATCTTCTTTGACATGAAAGTTTCGCTTATTCTGTCGCTTCATTGCATTTCGGCTTTCTAAAATCAAATTCCAATAGTCATTTATATAGGTTAGAGGAAAAAAGAAACATTATTTAGGGACCTTTAGAAAGCACGATATATATGGTAAGTCTGCGTTCTATTCAGCTTTGGTGCTAAAGGTCCATGTTACAGCTCCATGTTAAGGATCATCAATTTTGACATGGACGTCAATACACGTTGTTGAGTTAAATTATATCAAAAGATAAAAATTGAAAAATCAAAAAATTGGCGCTGACCTCGACCATGAATGTAGAGGAGTTGGTCTCCATGTCGTCATCACTGCCGATACGGGAGAAGATTTGGTCAGCCACACGGAAGGATGCATACTCAGCCGGCACGAAGGAACCCACCTGGGCCATAATCTGTAGTAACGCCACTTGACGCACGTACGTAGACTTGCCGCTCTGTGGTACAGGACACAAGAAATATACATCGTATATGCTATTACAATAGAGCTTAAGAGTATACATTATAAACAGTAAAGGGCGGTTCTCTTGGAATGGAAATTAAGAATATACATACAAGTACTGCCAGTATAGTTTGCATAAATTGAGCCTCATAAAAAATTATTTAATTTTTCCCCATATAATCAATGAAACTGAGCTGGGACTGAAACTGTATAACATAACAGATTAATTACCATGTTGGGTCCTGTGATGACGATGAAGTTCGTCTCCTCAGAAGCATACTGAATGATGATGATTTCAGATCAGGAAAGGTTATGTTCATCATACGCACAACAATCAATAGTATATAGTCAAGTTCTCAGAAGAAGCCATTGTCCACATATTCAACAATTACTTGAAAATGAGAACGATTATTTGACGTTCACAGAAGAAGAATAACATAAGAAGAATAACTAAGGCGCTATTTCTGCCTGATGTTCGCCTCATCTGACCATGCTTCAAATGGAAGTGTCTTACTGCATTGTTTGGGATGGGCGGGTCCACCATGATCTTGTCAAGGATTGGGTGCCGTCCTTGTTTGATGGCCAAGGTGTCCGTGAATTCAGGCCGTACTGAAAAATGAAGCACTAGAAATGATAGAACCTGATCTACCTATATATATATATATATATATATATATATATATATATATATATATATATATATATATATATATATATATATATATATATATATACATAGTATGATTTAGACATAATGCTATACTTCGTTGGGCACAGCGCTTTCATGATCATGCAAAGTTTAGAGGTAAACGTTTGAATGCAACGAAATTCAGCAGCCCCCGCCCTGCTAAAAAAATGGCCGGGGGTGGCGGTGGTCATTAGATCGAATAAGGTGCAACCAGGTATTTTATAAACGTAAAATGATCAATTTCGAAAGCTGCAATAGGGAGCGGGTGATAGAAGATGAAAGGGGAAGGTAAAGTGTGATAGGCCACATGCTGGAAAGATAACATTGACGATATTACATACCGTAGTCAGAGAGTGTACAGTTGTGTGCGAAGGCTACAAGCATGTCGATCATAGAGAGGCATTCAGTGAGTAGGTAGAGGCATCCTATGTGTTCTACAACGTCCTTCATCAACTCAGTCAACACTCTGCAATGAATATAATGATAAAGCCCCCCACTTTTTTACATGAGCTAAAAAATTAAGGTAAGTATGTTTCAAACTGCGTGGCTAGAGATTTCTTTCCCCTTCTCCATTTTATTAATAACTATATATTTTCTCTTAAGAAGCGTGATCAACTTACACGTTTGTCATCAGATATATCTCCTGAAGAGAAGCCTTGATCCGATCTGGAGACAAAATACAATGTGGAAAGCCATGCAATACAGAGAACGTTATAATGTGTAATTCGTTTGAGCCCAAAATCAATTATTGTGGAAACCCAAAATAAAGATAAGAAAACAACGTCAATCACAAAATTCAACGCTTTTTATAGAACCTTCAACAGCGGGGACTTACCATTCAGCTTTATCTGTAAAATCAAAGGTATGCTTTTTTTACGTTTTTTCCTTTGATTATACAAAAGCTGTCATATGTGATAAGGATATGAGTTATTAAGCGTTTAATGTATGTTATGGGTACACACGAGTGGGTTTATGGGTTAATAATCCACGACCCCGAAGGGCGAGTGGATTATTAACCCATAAACCCACGAGTGCGTACCCATAACATGCATTAAAGCGTTTATCGAACATATTTCTCCATTTTGTATTAATTTCTTACCTTATAACCCCAGAATTAATCCAGGAGAAGACATTTTGTAAATGCATACGATCCGCTCGCTTTGCCAAGCCAGCGTAGCCATTGTTTTTACTCCACCCGTCAAACCCTCGTATTTCCAACGAATTTTCGGGTATAATCCAAGGATGTCAAGCTCTGTTATTCTAGCAGCGCCAAATATACAATCTCTAGTTGGTGTTCGCATACATTTTGTCTCCATTTTCTTCGAAATAAATAAGAATCCACTGATTTTCCATACCGATCCAACGCACACGGCCCGCTACACGGCCATTTCGTCTTGTTGACATAGCGGGGAGGTGCCCGGATGTAAAAACTAGGTCAGCCACGCGTCGAGCAAGGAATGGCCAGACGGGGCGGGTCCCGACTCGTATCGATGTGGAAAATCAATGGATTCTTATTTATTTCGAACAAAATGGAGAAATCTGGCATGGCATGTTCATCTAGGATATCTAAGGATGGTTCTGTGGTAATAACTCCACCAGGCTCCATATATTCTAGGCTATCGAGGTGTGTAAACTTCAGGTATGTCGGAAAACTTTTTCAAATCCTCCATGTGCAGTGGTTTCTAGCACCGGTCGGCTTGGTATAGTGGACAGCGAGCTCGCCTCCTGCCCCAGCGGCCGGGGATCGATTCCCCGTTGAACCTAAACGGTTTTAACTGGAAAACTATGGCGTGGTTGACTTTGTATACTTCGCCAATTTATTATCATGTCCAGATTGAAACTAGCAGCCTCTTGAAGACGAAGAAAAGGTCTCAGAGTGCGTTATGGCTGGATAAGGAACTGGGGTTATGAGCAAAAAAGCACAGTTGAGGCTCAAATAGTTAGATAATTCTCATTAGCTTTCTTTTTCCAAGATTACCAAGAATTCGGTCTCACCAAAAAACATGATATACAGTAGTATTTCTCCAGTACACATCAACGATAGCATAGTGTATGTGGTGGTGGAGTATTGTCCTCATCTTGAGTATTGTCCTCATGTAGGACTTACCAGGTCGGTAGTAGTACAGGAGATGGTGGACTTACCATGTGTGTAGTAGTACAGGAGATGGTGGACTTACCAGGTCGGTAGTAGTACAGGAGATGGTGGACTTACCATGTGTGTAGTAGTAGAGGAGATGGTGGACTTACCAGGTGTAGTAGTACAGGAGATGGTGGACTTACCAGGTCGGTAGTCTACTCTACTACTACCATGTTGGTAGTAGTAGAGGAGATGGTGGACTTACCAGGTCAGTAGTAGTACAGGAGATGGTGGACTTACCAGGTGTAGTAGTACAGGAGATGGTGGACTTACCAGGTGTAGTAGTACAGGAGATGGTGGACTTACCATGTGTGTAGTAGTACTGGAGATGGTGCACTTACCAGGTGTGTAGTAGTACAGGAGATGGTGGACTTACCAGGTGTGTAGTAGTACAGGAGATGGTGCACTTACCAGGTGTGTAGTAGTACAGGAGATGATGGACTTACCAGGTGTAGTAGTACAGGAGATGGTGGACTTACCAGGTGTGTAGTAGTACAGGAGATGGTGGACTTACCAGGTCGGTAGTAGTACAGGAGATGGTGGACTTACCATGTTGGTAGTAGTACAGGAGATGGTGGACTTACCAGGTGTAGTAGTACAGGAGATGGTGGACTTACCATGTTGGTAGTAGTACAGGAGATGGTGGACTTACCAGGTGTAGTAGTACAGGAGATGGTGGACTTACCATGTGTGTAGTAGTACAGGAGATGGTGCACTTACCAGGTGTGTAGTAGTACAGGAGATGGTGGACTTACCATGTGTGTAGTAGTACAGGAGATGGTGCACTTACCAGGTGTGTAGTAGTACAGGAGATGGTGGACTTACCATGTGTGTAGTAGTACAGGAGATGGTGGACTTACCAGGTGTAGTAGTAGTACAGGAGATGGTGGACTTACCATGTGTGTAGTAGTACAGGAGATGGTGGACTTACCAGGTGTAGTAGTAGTACAGGAGATGGTGGACTTACCAGGTGTAGTAGTACAGGAGATGGTGGACTTACCAGGTGTGTAGTAGTACAGGAGATGGTGGACTTACCAGGTGTAGTAGTACAGGAGATGGTGGACTTACCAGGTGTGTAGTAGTACAGGAGATGGTGCACTTACCAGGTGTGTAGTAGTACAGGAGATGATGGACTTACCAGGTGTAGTAGTACAGGAGATGGTGGACTTACCAGGTGTGTAGTAGTACAGGAGATGGTGGACTTACCAGGTCGGTAGTAGTACAGGAGATGGTGGACTTACCAGGTGTGTAGTAGTAGAGGAGATGGTGGACTTACCAGGTCGGTAGTAGTAGAGGAGATGGTGGACTTACCAGGTGTAGTAGTAGTACAGGAGATGGTGGACTTACCAGGTGTGTAGTAGTACAGGAGATGATGGACTTACCAGGTGTAGTAGTACAGGAGATGGTGGACTTACCAGGTGTAGTAGTACAGGAGATGGTGCACTTACCAGGTGTGTAGTAGTACAGGAGATGGTGGACTTACCAGGTGTAGTAGTACAGGAGATGATGGACTTACCATGTGTGTAGTAGTACAGGAGATGGTGCACTTACCAGGTGTGTAGTAGTACAGGAGATGGTGGACTTACCAGGTCGGTAGTAGTACAGGAGATGGTGGACTTACCAGGTCGGTAGTAGTACAGGAGATGATGGACTTACCATGTCGGTAGTAGTACAGGAGATGGTGGACTTACCAGGTGTGTAGTAGTACAGGAGATGGTGGACTTACCATGTCGGTAGTAGTACAGGAGATGGTGGACTTACCATGTGTGTAGTAGTACAGGAGATGGTGGACTTACCAGGTGTGTAGTAGTACAGGAGATGGTGGACTTACCAGGTGTGAAGTAGTACAGGAGATGATGGACTTACCAGGTGTAGTAGTACAGGAGATGGTGGACTTACCAGGTGTAGTAGTAGTACAGGAGATGGTGCACTTACCAGGTGTGTAGTAGTACAGGAGATGGTGGACTTACCATGTGTGTAGTAGTACAGGAGATGGTGGACTTACCAGGTGTGTAGTAGTACAGGAGATGGTGGACTTACCAGGTCGGTAGTAGTACAGGAGATGGTGGACTTACCAGGTGTGTAGTAGTACAGGAGATGGTGGACTTACCATGTCGGTAGTAGTACAGGAGATGGTGGACTTACCAGGTGTAGTAGTACAGGAGATGGTGGACTTACCATGTCGGTAGTAGTACAGGAGATGGTGGACTTGACACGGACAGCTTTAATAAGCCCTGCTGGAAGTGCATCTAGTTGGAGGCCTGAGGCACCCCCTGTAGTGTAGAGCGTAATGTGGAAGCCTCGTGCTGCATTGTATGCCATCTTAAAGGGCAGGTCGTGCAGCTCACCCAGCTGCTGGATCAGGGCTGGAAACATTTAAAGATATTATTCATTAGGTATTGAGCGCCTCAATGGCATTTGTATAGCTCACAGGTGTATATAGGTCACACTGACACTCAAATTTTATCCTCATGTACGTTTTACCCTCATGCCAAGTAGGAATTAATGCATTCAGGCTCAGAGTACATTGAAGTTCACAAAAAACATAAAAAGGAAAGCACAAGCTAAAGATAAATATATATACGTTCACTTACTTCCAATATCATCTACTATTTCAGTGTATGTTCTTCTGGCGACATCCAACAGGCCTGAAGAAAATTTGCAGGTTCAGAATGAAATCTTGATCTCTAATGAACTTGTATTGCCCAGTTTGGGAACAATTTCAGAAGTGTGTTTACTGTGATAACCTCCCTAGTTTATATTAAATATAGATAGAAATTATTGTAACTTACCATTGATCTTTGGCTGAAAATAGATCGAGATACATTAGCTCTCTTCAGATTTGAATATTATCGTATAACTATGTTGATTATTCAACGTTTACAACTTCTATGAAAACAATGTCCCCTATCTCCTTCATATTAAAACCAGTGCTTACCTTGACAGCAAAACACTTCTGTGTCCTCATGTTCAGAGTACCCTTCTGGTACTGGGTTTCGTCATTGATAACCCGTCCTATTTTCTCTAGGATGATCTCAAAACGTGGATCTGATAGTGACTGTTAACAACAAAAACAGGGAATTAGAATCACTTTTGATTATCAATGGAAGAAAATGAGACGCCTCAGAAATAATCCTTATCAGATACATGCATATCATCTATAATGGACACCTTCCACACGGTACAATTATGGAGGCTTGCTTACCCTACCTCGTGCCTAAAAGGTGTGGCTTATATGCAAGGATGGACGCCTACTGTAGATACCTTACAGGGTCAGCTAAAGTAAGGGGTGCACCTTGAACATGAGGATAACACTATAGAACAGTACTAACCCCCCCCCCTCTTTTTATGTTCCTGGACTCAGGTGCGTATTATGCCTGAGATAATATGGTATTTTTCATCATTGCATTTACAGTTACTTATATATACTACCTCTCGTCCTGTAATTGAGTTCGGACGCACAAAGCATAGACCTCACCTCGCGGTAGGCCCTAAAAAGGGCACTTTCACTGGGCTGTAGTGCCGTCTGTAGTGGGGCTACCAATTGTAAAGTATGTTTCAAGCAGATCACATTAGTGATCTTAGCCTCTGCAGTACGCACAGTTTCTGCACGTGGTACCTGGATGGGGAATAGTGAAAAGTACATTTAGGCATTGCATTTCCTATTCAAAAAAGAACCTTTCTCTTGATAGTGTCTTTACTATATACAACGCAATCACTTTTTTTTTGTTAAGGAGCAGGATGAATATTTACATATATTTATAAATGCCAAAATGGTATATTGTATCATGCATATGGTACCTGGACACAGGCGGACAGGAGGTGCTCCACGTCTGGGAAGCGGCTCACGGCCGCCTGTAGGTCAAAGAACAGATCCTCCTTCTCTGTGAGCTCAGTGACTGCCTCCTGACGTGTCCTAATAGTCTCCACACCTGGTGGTAGTACAGAAGGACACCTTAATACTCATATAAATATAAGTTATCAACTGATGACAGTTCATTTACCATCCCACTTGGCTTAAAAAACTAACGTGCTAGCGTCAAGAAGACGCTAAAGACTCTGCAAACGTTTGTTGAAAACATAAAAAAAAAAATGTACTCAAAAAGAAACAATGTTTTTATGACGATCTTTAAAAACATTTTCATTTTCAGGTCAAAAATTCTGACATTTAAAAAAACATAACCAGCAAACGTTTGAAAAAAAAAAATCTTTGAAAAAAAATCTTTGCCAAGTGGGACCACCTAATGTCAGCTGTAACCACTGCACGTTGTGATGGCCTCCTGGTAGTGTAGGTGCAGTAGGCCAGTATATAACATAATAATTTCAACATATCTGTGAGAAGTTATGCACTAGTAACAATGCGTTCAGCCGAATTTCCCTAAAAATCTACCTCAACATCCATACAAACCATCAACACAATCATGGAAAATCAATAAGGCCATTTTAGAATTTATCATTGAGAAGGTTTTTAATACATGTACTTACTGGATGGCGGTTGGAGGATGGATGACCGCAGGAGTCGTGCCCCTGGAGGAGTCTTGGTGAAGTTAAGTACCCCAAACAGGGTGTGTTGGCTGTGGGGGTCCCGGAGGTTGACGAGCAGCTCCAGGTTACGGCTTGTCGACACATCTATATCAGCGCAGTAACAGAACAGTGGTGGGGTAAAGCTATTATTGATAAGTCACATTAAGGAGCAGTCACACTAGGGAATGTTTTATACAAAATACTTTGTTTTGAAACATAAATCTAACTACACTCATAAGTGTGCATGACTACTACCGGGGGTATCTCTGGCCGGGATCTCTGGTAGTTCAAAAGTTTAAAAGTATAAATTACCATGTACCCTTCAAGAAATTTACCTGCTACCTACATGTATCTATATCTCGATAACTCCATGACAATATAATTTATGACTATAGCCGGTTCCAGTGGCAGGTGAAATTGCATTACCTATCATAGCTGTTTGTTCACTCCCTTTGAAGATGACTTTGATTGATCTTGGAGCATAGACAACGTTTTGGATAAACTCGACGTACTTGAGGAGTGCAGCGGTTGCAGCTAAGCAATAATACCTGAAGTAAGCATAGCTTCAACATTAGGCAAAGAAGTACAGACATGCAGGCGGAATAGCATATTTTATACTAGGCGTATTTCGCTATCATGCAAGACAAGTGTCATAAATGGCAAATGGTGCATACATTTGGCATATTGGGCATACATTTCATTAATGTTATTTTCAATGACTTACTTTGCTGTTATCTCCATCTCGACCGTTTTATTATCGGGAAGGCAGAGCTGTTTAATATACTGCAACCCTAAGGAATAAAGTAATCATGAATTATCTAAGGTAAGTGTTAGTGCGTGAATGACATAAGTTGTAGTTCACTGAAATTAATCTATAAATGCAATAGTAGATATTAGTTGATCAAATTCAGTTACACTCACATTTTTAGATATGAAAAGGGTTATTCAATAACATGGCTCATTTCATACGAAAACTGAAAAGCTACCTTTACTCTCGTTGAAATACTTCCTCTGTACAGTAACCATATTGGTGGACTGGTAGTGATCACTGACCAGTTTAAACAGGGGAGTCATTGTGCCATTCTCACATGACGTCGTCGGCATCAAGATCTGAGAGAAACGATTCAGTCACATCAATTGTCTGCTCTTTTAAACCGATTTTCCCTTGAGTGTCAAGACATTAGCTGATAAGCACATAGATCGAAGCTATCTTACATCCATTATTTATAATGATTAGTTAAAAGCTGTTTACAATTGGTCATAAAATGTCTAATGGGGGTCGTCAATTTTTGAGTGCGTTTCAACTGTATTGAATTCATATTTTCTCAATCTACCATATCAAAATGTGAAAAGGACAGCATTTACCTCTATAGGTGGATGCAGCTGAAGCTTGGTGAGGACCTTTACATAGGTCTGACTATCTGGGAATTGTGATAGCACAAGTACAGGTCTCTTTAGGTCAATACTCGCCATGCCAATCTCCCCACGCGCCACACCGCGCCCCTCGACTAAAGCTAAGAAAAGGAAAAAGAAAATGGTTAGGACCTTACAGCAACTATAGTTGAGCTGAGTTTCTTACTTTCTTTTTCTTTATCCCCCCCTAAAATGTTAAATTTGAACCCTAGACACTCCAAAAAGTGTATATCTACCATAGAGTTATAGAATTCCAAAGTCAGATGGTATTTATGTCCATGGTACCTATAACTGCATGTCTGAGTAAAATTGTTCCATCCACCCCTATAATGTTAATGGCAAAATACTTTTTAATAATGCGTCACCTGTTATGATGGCGGTGTTAGGCTCTCCACCATTCACGGCTGGTGTAGTACTTGTTGCAGTAAAGGGGGTCCGTGTTGATCCTGGGGTTCTACTCCGGGCAGAGCTGAATGCAGACATCTGAGGGGTCTTGCCTTGATTTGAACTAAGAATGGATCTTGGTGTTTTGAACTTTGAAAAGTTCGGTCTGGGTGTCTGCAATGAGAGGGGCACATCCAGGGAACTGGACACGCGAACCCCAAAGACCTTAACAATAAGTATACTAACTAACACTGTGCTAAAAAAAGAACTGACTGGGTTCTAAGCATACCATGGAGGTGTAATAGACTATGAGGTTGCGCAGTAACAAAGGTTTTTCAATCTCAAACAATTGTCACAAGACCATTCAAACATGGTTGGACAATCTAAATGAATTGACGCACAGCCACAAAACCCCGAGTATAAGGCACAACTCGCACATGAGGTGCATCCCCAACTCAGGCAGATCCCATCAGGTGCATCCAGTGTCAAATTTTAGTCAATTTAATATCATTCTAGTTTAAAATCATTACGTATATATAAGCTGCATTCCAAAGTTTGGCTGACTACACGAGTCATAGCTGCATGGGGTCTATCATCACATACCGTCGCCTCTGTGCAACAAGGTTGTAACTGACATTTGAGCAAAATTGAGTTTTCTTCTGTTTTGACATCTATTAACCCTTATCTACCTTCTATAAATGTACTGAAGCTCTGTCTATGAAATAAGTGCCTACAGACCCAGTGCAATAAGGCTAGCTGTGTTACCTTAGTGCAATGAAAATCGTACGTAGCATTTCTTTTGCCTCTCCTGAAAAACTTAGAATATGCAGATACAACTTTGTTGCACTGAGGTGACGATATATGCTGTCACTATATATATATATATATATATATATATATATATATATATATATATATATATATATATATATATGCTGAAAATTTGCAGTACTTTTCATTTTTTCTCGTAAAAGGTCATAATATGTATTTTTTTTTATAACTGCATGATAGGTACGTTACCTTGATGACTGTGGAACATCTGATGTTCTTGAACCGAATCCATTCGGACGAATTGCTCCTGTACCAATGCTGGAAGATTTGTTAACCCTCACTTCGGAGCTACTTGACCCTGGGGTTTCAAGCAGTCCAAAATCTGAAAGAAAGTTTAGTCAGTAAAACTTGACCTGGAGGGGGGGGGGCAACATTTTTTTCAACTCTCCAGTTAGAGACGAGTTATTTATTGCCAGGTGGGGGGGGGGGCTTGTTAGATATAGGGGGGGCATTTTGAAAAAGAACCCCTTGGTGGGGGTCCCAAAACCCAATTAATCTTCACCCGGGGGGGGGGGTCAAACCTAAATATGGGCTATTCAAATACCCATCGCGAAGTATCATTCCACGCACATATCCGATTTTTGGGGGGTCATTTTACAAAATCAGTTCTTAGTGGTGGTGGTGGGGGTGTCCCAAAACAATCTGCCGATCCGTCAAAATCCATCAAGCTCCCCCCCCCCCCCCAGCGGGCAATAAATGACTCGTTCCTTAAGGAAAGGGCAATTGGAATGCAAAGAGATATGGTTCCTTATTGGTGCATGAGGGTAGGGGGGGGGGGTCCTACTGGTGTCAGGCAAGTCTTACATTATTAGGGAGGGGGGTTTCAGGACATTTTGTTACAAAGTGTTTATACAGTAGGGGAGGGGAAGGAGGGAAGGAGGGGAGAGGGGGGGGGGCAAAAAGTGACCAAATTGGTGTTACCATATTATTCTAATATAATAGCTTATTTGAACGGTCCCACCAAGGGTGTGGATAGATCTACCAGGGAGTAGGTTTGAGGGGGGGGGGGCAAAAACATTTTAGGCCCTTTTTTTTAGTGAAATATAGGCCTACTAGAGACGGTAAAGTCACCAGAGAGAAAATCCGCACACTGCCATGAAATATCCTTACCATCATTACCCTATCTTTTCGCCCAATTCATCAAAATATCGACTATGGTCACTATCACACTGCCGTGTGAGTGTACTTTATACTTTGTTCTAATAACTACTCCTACTCTACTTTCTTTTTGACCGCTATACCGCATGACATGAAATTATATTTGAAGTAACTCCAGTCCAGGAGATTGTAAGCCAAGAATTTATTAACTGTTTGGTAATAAAGGTTCAGCAGCCACGTAAAATCATGAAAACGATGTGGCCGAGCTGGAACAAAAAAAAAAAAAAAAAAAAAGAGGGGGGGGGGGTGGCATAGACCCCTCCGTCCGAGGGAAGGATAGGCTGAGGAACTCTGCCTCTCTACTCAGTAACTCACGGAGGAACAGAGAGAGAGTTCAGAAACTTAAACTTAAAGCCTAAGTCTAAGCCTAAGTATGGAAGGCCAGTGCAACATCCCAGTTCCCATTTGTTATTTGTCATTTGCCAATTGCCAATTGATACTTACGTCTTGCCAGTTGCCGATTGTTATTCAAAGTTATTGGCATTTGCCAGTTGCCAGTTGTCAATTGATACTTACGTCTTACCAGTTGCCGATTGTTATTTAAAGTTATTGTCATTTGCCAGTTGCCATTTGCTAATTGCCACTTGCCGATTGTTATTTTCATTTGCTATTTGCCAATTGCCAGTTGCCACTTACGTCTTGCCATTTGCCAATTGTTATTCTCATTTGCCAATTGCCAATTGTCACTTGTAGCTTGCCAATTGCCAATAACCATTCAGTAATTGTGGGTTAACAACCGTTAACAACTGGCATAGTGTATGCATAGTCAGCCAGTCGGTGCCACCTTACAATACCGAGATACGGACGTAATGACTATTCCAGTTTACTCCTGACTAAGACACAATTAAAGGGGGGCTAGCACGGAAAAGTTGTGACGATCTGATTGGTCGAGGGGTGGTCACATGATTTTTTAATGTGGGCGTGCCTTAGCGTGCTAGTCACCCTTTAACAATTGGCAAGTGGCAAATGACATCAAGCTAACAATTATTAACAATTATTTACAATTATTAACAATTATTAATATTAATCTACTAATAATTATTTTCAATTATTAATATTTTTTAACAATTATTAACAATTATTTATAATTAAGATGTAAGTGGCAATTGGCAAATGGCAAATGATATTAACAATTGGCAAATGGCAAGACATAAGTAGCAATTGGCAAATGGCAAATGACAAATAACAAAAGGCAACTGGGATGTCGCACCGGCCTTCCATACTATGGGGAAGGGTTTTTTTCGTTGTTGTTAAAAAATGACAACCCCCTTACTGTATTTCGGACCTCGGCCCTGTTGCTGGAAATTGTTTAACATTGCACAGGAATCGTCTTTCTTGACGCCTCGGCTGGAGTTGTAACTCAGACCAAGCTGCTCACACTATGTTTGGTAGTTTGATGTCTTGACTCTTGCCTTGGGCTTGGAAGTTGGACAACTTGAGTTTGAATCAATGAATGAAGTTTGACACTGGTCACTGCAGCCAGGGCCCTGGCCCTGGGCTAGGCCGAGATGCACACGTTTTTGAAGGTTCTCTCTCCAGTGTCCGTGTACCACAGTATTTTTTGTTCATCAACAACATGTATAGATGGCAATGAATATCTTGATTTGGTGTATTTAGTACGATTCGTCAAACAACCGTGCGGACAACGAAAATAGCAGACGACGCCCACTCCCGTGTGAGGTCAAACATTTACTGCGACAACGCCATGGGTCACATGACCAAAGCAAACCAAGATGGTGGACGTCAACAAAGTGTGACGTGGATTCTTGAAAATTAATCAAGAAAACCCTAAAATTGGTATCGTTTATGTATCTTGTACTTGTACAACACTTCCAAGATGATTTCAGATCTCATTCTCTTTGGGTAAGTATTTACACAACCACGTAATATACCCGGTAATATACCGTAAACTGCTTTAGATTGTCAAATCACTCAGCTCTCTTGGCTTTGCTTAGGTATGCCAGCATTGGGGCTGATATAAGCCTGGACTGCGTCATGGAAAACTGTGCCAGGCTTGTAAGGTTTGTGCAGGGACAGGTCTCAGTGATTAGCTTATAACCATGGGAAATATTGGAGGGTTTAACTGCCTGAGAATTTGTACCCAAAGTACACAAAATTCCCTTCAATTTAGTGTTTGATTTTTTTCACAACTCTAATTAGTTAATTAATTGTAACCTTAATTATGTCAATGTAATCAATACCCCCTGATCAAATACATGAAGGAATTTAGGAAGTCATTCAAAAACATATAGAAGAGGTAGTATATGGTCTTAGCATCATCTCTGCCAAATATGAAGAAAATCTATCGTTGAGCACATAGGTTTCTAGGATCAGCAGAAATTTGTAATTGATAATTTCTGCCCAAATTAAGGGATTTTACTAACTTTTTATCTTTAAAAATTGATATTTCCACTTCTTTTGGTCAGAATGACCTGGGATGAACTGCATTGTGATGGCAAAGTTCCAGGCTTTCAGGGGATGTAAGCTTTTCCATGATACAGCAAGTTTAAAAATCATACTAAAATCATGGAAAGGTCACACTTGTTCCTTCTTTGTACAGTTTAAAATGATGACGAAAAAAATGCCTACTTCCGATCATGAAAACCACCATAACTTCATCAATTTTCACTTTAAATTAAAAATTCCAAAAGCATATTATTACTAACATGTGACTCTAAAGGCTGTGCTAAAAGCTAAGCGATCAGACAGCTTTTCAATTTTTAGTGGCATACCTACTTTGCTAAATCTGGGAATCATTCATGCCAATCATAGGCATGATTCTTGCCGTCTTACTCTTACTCTTAGACTTAGTCTTAGGGAGTGGTCATTATTTATCAACAGGGGATTGGGTGGTGGGTTTGGCAATAGGTTCACTTCTTGCAAAATGTTCCTGGCCCTCCGTTTAGGCCGAAATACCTGCCTGCTTACAGGCAGGACTTTGGCTATTCTAATTCTGAACTAAGTCTAAGAGACTAAGTACGGTTCTCAATGTCACTTCCTGGAAATTGTCCCTCCTATTCACAAACATATACAGCCCTGGAAACAAGGAACGACTTTTCACCACTTTGACACAAGTAAATTTGGTGAAAATTTGGTTCAGCAGAAATTCTTGTGAAATCTTGTGAATTTCACGAGTTCTTCACATTTTATTGTCAGATGCATGTAGGCCTACATGTAAAAGTCATGTGAAATTCACATGAAATCGCATGAATTTCATGTGACTGCTGAATTTCACATGAATTGCTGCTCACAAATTCACGTGAATTCACGTGATCAATAATGTGCATTACACCAAATTTTCTTGTGAAATCACGTGAATTTCTCGTGAATTCACAGGAAATTGTTTCTAGGGAGTACTCTTCCTGTACAGCAACTTAAAGTGGTTGAAGCATGAAATATTTCCAATAAATCAGGCATGTTTATGTTCAGAGTGCAGCCTCCAACATGGAAGGCCATGCTGTTTACTGAGGAAAGCAGTTTTAGAAACGACCTGGATTATAAATTGCTGTGTGTATTTCAAGTGCTTTGTGCATTGAGAACATTTGGATATGCAATGAGGGAAGTGTTGGTGGAAGCATTTGACCTGACAGTAAGTACTTCTGTGAGAACTGGGCACTCAACTAATCTGGCAGAGTATAGATAGACCACCAACAGACACCTTTGGTCTCTGAGGTTCCCTCAGAGTGTCTATGGAGTACCTCTGTGGAGACGAATGTTGACACTGCCAGGGTTCCCGGGGTGCCCGGCCAAACGGGGGTTGGGGGGGGGGCAGAGCCCCAGATCAAGGATATATGCCAGATCTCATAAGAATTTGAATTACATTCAGATGAGATCATCTGAAACCTATGGAAACTTACATAGAAGGTTATTATTCTCATCTGAAAACAGTCAGAAGTGTGTGACAGCATGGTCCCACCACATCCCTGAGGAACTGAGGTGGCGTGAATGTTTGTCTCCAGTGTGACGTCATTCTACTTCAGGCCAGGTAGAAATCCCAAGAAGAGACCCAGATGCGTGGGTTTGAGGGGAGGCCTAAAAAATTCAGACTCCTCCCGAGGGGGTGATGTAAAATATGTTGACCCCTCTTGTCTTCGGGGGAGGGGGGGTAAAAAAAATTTACCCTCTTTTTAGCAAAAAAAGCCTATGCTACTAAAGTAGAGAGGAGCGAAATTTCTCCGCCCCTATGGCCAGTCTGGCTGCCCTCGAGTAGCACACAAAAAAAGAGGGTAACTCAGGGTTCCCACTGGTCAGTTAAAAGTCAGTTAAACCTATTTTTCTTTAAAGGTCAGTTAAAACAATATTTTTGGAAAAAGTCAGAAATGAAATTTTGACTAATTTAAGGGGTTAATTGTCAAATTCCATGCGAATTCACAAAATTTCTGAAATGCTCATGCGCGAGAGTGGATAACTTTTTTTTTCGTGGGCGCCTTAAATCATCCGCTATTTGGTCAGTTAAAAGTCGATAAATGTCAGTTAAAAGTCAGCTAAAACCATGATCCATAAATAGTAGGAACCCTGTAACTTGAATCTTTTATGCCCCGCCCCCTAAAGTTCTTCAAGTTACAAGTTCTTGTTCTTGCCAATCTTAGCCCTTCAACTGAAGTTCAAGCATACTACTAGGGATCGAGTGATCATTTTTTAACAACGGTTGGGGGGAGGGGTAGCGGGTTTGCACCAGGGCAGGGGTTTGAACGCTGTTCCAGAGGCAACAAGAAAACAATTTGCCCCCTCTCAAGCTGTCAAGGGTCTAATTTCTTTTTTGTGCCTATACATGAGTAAAAAATTTACACGTATGACAGTGGGGTTTTAAAAAGTGATGGTCATGACGCAGGGGTTTTAGAAAATGACAGACACTGACAATTTCAAAGGTTCCCATTAGGCCTTCATTAATATATACATTAAAAGTGACAGAGCAGAGCTCCATCATTTCTAAAGAGTGACGGCATGACATCCTGCAAATTCTGATCACCCATGTTTAGGCACTTTTTTTGCCCCAACCCCTAGTAGAGCCAGACAAATTGCGTGCAAACTTGCCCTTTCAACCTACAATAGTAATGCGCAGGCTTTTTTGGTGAAAGCAGGTCAAATTATTTGCCCCCCTCCCCTCAGAGACAGAGGGGTAAAACAATTTTGTCCCCCCCCCCCCACCAGTCAAGGGATCAAAAAATGTCTCACCCCCCCCCCGTTGTTGTTAAAAATTTATCACCCCCTGTGGTAGCCAGTCACTAGTCAGAAGCTTGAGTAATGGAGTGCTCTTTATTCAACAAACATGTTCTACCACCCCTGCCCCTTCTGTAGGAGGAAACCTCCCAACCCCTATCCGCCCCTTGTGTTGAGCGAGTGAGACTTTTATTAATCATTGAACTCCATTTCAACAGAAAAATTAAACTACACTAAACATTACTTTATAGATTAATGTGTGTACTCACCTGTGCATCCAGACACACAGAGGGGACATCAAAAGTTGAAAAGATAAGGACTGGATATGATACAAACACAGGCAAATATGTATGCCTACTCATTATTTAGTATAAATAAAAGAAATTCAATCAATCAAGACTAGGGAAGCCCCTCCCTACTCTGGTCTCCTGCAGGAATTCGAGGGTGTAATATCTGCAGGCCATGTCTGATGACATTTTCCCCAGATCCTGGGGAGAAGTTCTCTTGAACTCCACTAGACGGGAGTTTTAGATTCTCCAATCACAGTTTATATTCCAAACATCTGTATAGGAGAGACAGGTTGACTATTGGGGTGCTAGGGAACCCTCTTGTGAGTAAGGGTTAAAACATTGGATGATTGACTGGTAACTCTTTAGACATGGCCTGCCTGCATGATACAGGCAGGTCGTCAGCCAAGCCCCTCCCCCGCCTGACCCTTTGAGGATTTGTCTGGGGTCATTACATTGTATGCCTTGCAGTGCATCATTATTGGCTTCGTATGATAGAGGCATTGCATACATTTGTACTATAAAGAAAAAAAAGATAGAAGTTGGGCCACACCAAAAATAAGTTGGTCTACGGATTTTGGTTTTGAAAAAAATGATGCTAGCGAGCGATTTTTTTTTTTTTTTTTTTAAGAATTTTTTGGCGTCCAATAGATTCCTTGCTGGGAAATTGAGGCGAGCAAACAATTTTTTTTTTTTGATTTTGCCAAACATCACAAAGAGAAAACTTGTAGAAACTGAAGAAAGCAAAATCCATAGACAAGATTTTTTTCAGAGAAAAAAATTTGTATTTCCGAAAATATGGAGAGGGAGATCCATAGACCAACTTATTTTTTTTGGTGTGGCCTTATATAATTATTCTTGCTGGGTGAATTTTGTGCCTCTTGTTAGTGAGGATTGACAGATCGATTCTTTAGACATGGACTGCCTTTATCACATGTTCCCATCCTACAGGCAGGACGCCATCAAAATATATACCCATCAAAGTTGCTCATAAAGCATTCTCTTTTTTTCAGAACACTGCTCGTCAATGCAGGGGCGATATTGAATTTCAAACTGTGAGTACCTAGTTCTAAAATCAAACATTTAAGCCAACTTAAAATTTATAACCTTCATCATCGTTCTAAAACCTACTTATGACGATCTTGATAGGGGAAGCAGAAAACAAATCATTGATTGGGGATAATACTCACTACTCGATCATAAGGACCATGCACTGACCTGTATATACCATAATTATGTTTAATATTCATGTCGATTGGTGCTCCTGTATAAAGATGTAACTTACCCATTAACTTTTACGACCGGGAAATTTAGGACTATGGTGAATTTTCATTTACGATACCGTTATTCATCATTCCCATTTATTATATAGGAAAAAGCGAGACACAATAGAATTTGCTGACAGAGAACCTACTGCAGGTAAGAAATACATAAGGAAGCTAATGCAACCACTACGGTAGTTGGTTTACAATTAGAAGTACCAATAGCTATGTGGTTAACATAAGTCATCATTATCACCTGTCTACCGTGTTCTCTAAAAAGTTTTCTCAAAGTTCAATTGATCTCAACAAACAAAACTCCATGATGTAAGCATAACATAATATCGAAATATTACTTTCCTATTACTGAGAGAAATCGTACTTTTCTGTGCTACCTATTGTTTCTAGTAGGTTTATAAATTTCTCAGGGAGAACGATGGCCAAAAATAGAACGATCTCATTTTAATGCAATATCAATAACTTTCTGCACACGTTAAGAGGTCAATGTTGATATCTTCTTACTACAGGTGAAAAGGTCAGAGAATTCCTGGCTAGCTTACAATACTTCAGAGTCTTCATTGGAATGTGGAATGTATTCATCATGTTTTGTATGTTAGTGTAAGTAGCCTTCTCTATTTTACTTCACATAATAAGGGTTTTATATTCAAACTCAAGGAAATGGCAATTACAAGGCAAAATATTCAATCAAATTCTAAGTTTATCGGTCTAAGATAGGGTTGTCACTCGTTGTGTATAAAGGTGGAAAATATTCCCTAAACCCTCTTCTGGTCCGTGCTACTTTTATAAATAATCATTTAATTGGAGTCATGAACAGGGAAGTGTAAAATGGATCCCTATTACAAGGCCACCAAGTAACCCTGGTACCGGTAACAGTAAGAGGCATGCGTACAACTGCTTAGATACACCTCCTTGACTCTATCTAGTCAAACAACCAATATACAATATAATAAGTATTTGATTTTCTCCTTTTTTTTGAGGTTTGAAAAGTGTTTATTGCCAATCACGATATACAAAAAGTGGTAGTGAGATTCATAATAGTATGTACATAAATTATTGTGGAATTTGACAAGTGAATGAACTATTTGATAAGTATGGTTGGCATAACCCACACTGTAATACCTTCTTATATCAATATGTATTCTCTTCATTACAGATTCTTCGGTCATTAGATAGCTGGATGGGGACATGTACATACAAAGGTGGGACCAGGATTGGTCAGATCAGAATCTCACAGAAATGTGCATCTGGCAGGAATTCATTATAACATTTCAAATAATGAAACTGCCGCCACCATTCAAACTAACCGAACGGCGGGTTGAAGATCAGAGTAATGTGTCGACATGGCTTCGAGTTGGGATGTGTGCCGAGATTTGTGTGTAAGGAAATGTCGAGGAACAATTATGACTCAATAACTACTGCGTCTGTGATGTAAATAGCCATATATACCATGGGGACAACTGTAACATAATGGGAATAAAGTCATGAATTTTATACACAAATGCCTAATGTTGTAAATGTTAAAGCACCAGTGTAACCAAGAAACATTAGCGTCCCTGACTCCGTATACTTCTTGTATCCATATTTGAATCTTATGCTTATTATTGGATACACCCTCGACCCCAACCCTATACATTAAGCTCACCTCCCCCACCTATATTTGATAACTGACTCGTTCCTAAAGCATTAGATTTGCTATGCCCAACTTTCAAAATCTAACATTCAGGAATGAAAGTCTTCAGGGATTTCCCTGATTTTAGGGATTTTTAAATTCCAGGACCCTATATATTCATATAAAAACTCAGGTTTTTGGGCCGATATTGGACCATTTCAGGGATTTTCGTGCTCTGTGACTTTCATCCCTGAACTTTGTAATATTCCATACTGCCCAATGTAAGTGCCGGTTTTGAGAAAAGCAAGTTATGGACTATGCATAAGCCAGTATTTGCCCCTTTAAGCTTAGGGGTTTCAAATGAGCGAATTGATTTGAAATGAACCTTCAGGACTAAATGTATCTCAAATACACATTTTTCTTGTATAACGACCAGAGGTATTTTAATTCATAAACGCTGAGGGCCACTATGCTATGTCTTGGTTGAATGATAATAAAGTACTGAATGGGTGTTTGATGAGATGAGGTGAGGACACTTCTTTAAAATCCTGAGCGCGTTCAAATTGAAAGGGTAGACACTGAAGTCACACATCACTGACTTCAAAATAACAGGCATAGCTAGAAATGGGCCTATGGACTTTCATTATCATTCCACTACTACGGGTATTTAGATGACATGTGAGGGCTCGTTGTAAATCTCTTGAATTGGGCAGTTATCATAAAATTAAAAATCTTTAATTAGGCCGAAACCTCGATATTTCAAAGAGAAGGGTAATTTCATAGATTTCACCAAGAAACAAAAGCAAGCATACCTGTAGACATGATAGGCACTATGAACATGTTCGCGATGTCATGTGCATAGTTTTGCAACTTCCTAAAATGATGTGCAGGTTGATCAATGCCACTTTTTACAGCTAATTTCAACCACTATTAAGTGATAGAAATTGCCACCTGGAGGGGGGGGGGGATTTTTGCAGACCGGGGAATTTTTTTCGACCCCCCCTCACCAGTGATATTATGATAAAAGTTTTCTCGAACCCCCGACTTAGAGCCGTTTTTGTGAAATGAGGACCCCCCCCCCCCCCACTGGCACTGGCACTAAAGGACTCGGCCCAAAGTCAAGAAGCTTCAATAGATACTATTCTTGCCTAAGTCAGAAGTTGTGCTTAGGGATACACTTTATTGTGGGCTTCCCTAGCCCACTTAAAAGGGTCTATTTCTCCTCTTTCCTATCCCCTCAGGATGTGTGTGGTGCACATATGCGCGGGCACTGACACATTCCTCTGTGAAATTGTGTAATGCAGTTCTCGCCATGAATATGACCTCAGCTGTCAAAATGGCGTTAAACATCTATTACTCACTCACTCACTCACTTTATTGTGATAAGGATACATGAAGATACATGCACGTACAACTCTCAAGGCAATATTACATAGCTCCTGAAATACATACTGGTAGTGTAGTCAATGATGATAACTCTGTAAAGCAGCAGTGCCACCTGATGACTAGCTTAGAAAATAGTGACCGTAACTCATTCCAGTAAGAAAATCTGGTAAAAATTTGGTCAGCAGGAAATTGCAAATTTCCAACAATCTAGTGCCACACAAAATAAGAGCATCCCAAGGTGAAATAACCGGGGGGGGGGGGGCACGTCATATGCTCAAGATGTCCAATATACTTTAAGAAGGGGCAGTTTCTTTTTACCAAAATCCCTCTAACCGAGTATTATTTTTTGAGGAAAAGTTCTTATGCATTTCATTTTGTTTTAAATTTTCTCCAAATAGGGGTACTTTCTGACACAAAAGTGACCAAGTAAGGGGTCACTTTTCAAGAAAATCCCTCTCAGCAAGGGTAAGGGATGTCAGAGGCTCAGCTGCACACCCTGTCAGAACAAAAATAGGCGATTCCAGCTCAGTGGTAGAGTTTCTGCTTCCTTGTCCTGAGGTGCCAGGTTCGATCCTGGAAAGTCCAAACACCATTTTTTTGCCATCTACTACAATACATAGCCTCGTAGAAGCATCGCTCGCTCATTAGGATACTTGAGCTGGATGATGGAGTGGACTCCGTCAAGAAGATAACAAGACTTTGGATGAAACAAGATGGACACAAAAGGCCCTTTAATAAGAGTTGCCATGAATAATGCAATCTCCAAAAGAAAGATACTACTTTCAGAGTACAAATTGCAAGGACAGGATGAGAAGTTTACGCTAGCTTTCAACCCTTCCCACCTGGCAAAAAAAGTTTTTAACCAATTTTCAACCATATAAACCAATAAAAACGCTTTTTTAACGTAAAAAAAAACAACGTTTTTATGCCAAGTGGGTTGTTATTTAAACCAGGCAGAATGGGAAATGACCAAGTAGATAGTCATGGAATCAAAGACAAAAGAAGAAGAACTGGAATAAAGCATGCGGTCTGGGGACCCCCATGGAATTATCAAATCTGGCAAATAGTAAAAAAAGTCAACTAAATGTTAAAACAACACAAATAACAATTACATGTACTTGAAGACTGTTAGGAAATAATAGATAACAGAGCGTCTTACTGCTGTTTTAATGGACTCCCAAAGGCTTTGGATAAGGTGCCTACTGGTTACTACTTAAATGCAGGAGTTACAATAGCAGGGCTGGGCATTTCTGAAAATCCAGGAGCCAATTCTAGAGGGGCTGTAGCCGCGGTTTTAAGGGGCTGGGAGGACACCCCTCCCCTCCCCCTCCCACATGTGGAAAATTTTCGATTTTAGAGGGCATTTGGTGCATTTCTAGAATGCAATATAGAGGCTACTCTAAATAATTTCAGTGGCTGCTCCAGGATTTTGAATAGTATAGGGAAGGGTCTAAACCAGTGGATCTGGAGTTGGGTTCAGCACCAAAGGTGTTTGAGACAAAAATGACACGTGCTACTATTAATCTTCACCTTTAGTATAAAACAAACCTTCACTTTTTGGAAATGACAGGCTATTTAGGAAAAAGTATTGGCTGCTCTCTGAGGATTTATCTACAAATCAAAAAACATTTATAATAGGATATTCTGTCAGATTTTCCCTGACTCACACTGAAATTTCTTAAGATTCCCTGACCACTTTATTTTACCTGACTTTCCCTGACCTGTGGGAACCCTGGGTAGGGAAAATACTAATCCCTGACCCCCAACACACACACACAAAGAAAAAAAAGAACAGGTATTTGCTTTAGGGGAATGTGGAGGTGTGGGGTCATTTCACTAAAAAAAAATTGAGAGATATAATGACAAAACATGCATTCTCTTGGCTTTGGGAATCACTTCATAACTTTGGTTCTATTGGAAATATTTGAAAAATTCTTCCACTTTTGGAAAGCCCAGAAACTAGAGATCTCATTCTAGTTGTCGCCAATTTCAAGGCCATTGTCGCCACTTTTTGGCTACATGGGGACAGTTGCCCAGCCCTGCAGCATCTCTGGAAAGATTCTTCATTGGATTAATGATTTTCTATCAGGGAGAACCCAACAGATAATGGTAAATGGTGCCCTATCCGCAAAAGATAATATCTATAGCAGAATACCCGAGGGGCCAGTCCATGGCCCAATGATATTTGTCATATATGCTACATCAATGATTCCCCACAGGGTTCCCCTCAACTGCAAAGATGTTCGCAGATGACACCAAGATATAGAAAAAAAAGGCACATAAATAGGCTCCAATCGTGGTCAAAGAAATAGGAACCCCTTTTTCATCCTGCCACGGTGACGGTGCATGGCATATTCATAGCTGGATTCGAATCCCACTAAAGGAAATGTTGTAAGTAGGAAAAGACCTACATAACCTCCGCCTACATGTTCCATGAAGGCCTTATTCGATTTTCAGTCAGTCAAAGTCAAAGTCCTGATCATATCAGTTGACTGAAAATAATGACTAAATAAGTGCTATCTGATTCCATTGTGAAGTCGACCTTTTCGGTCATTTGCTCCGACCTTCTCAGTCGAGTATTAAGAATTGGGGAGGGCTTAATAGGATTTTTTTTTGTATACGGGTAGATCTTGTTCAATGCTGTTCTGTAAGCTTATATTAATTGGGATCCGGGGACGTTCTTATTGGCAGTACCGACCCCTCCCCCTCCTTCCTCGCATTTACTACACTCGGATATATGTGCTTGTGCTATCTGACATGCATTGTGTACTGTTTCTTTCGTGATCCATATACATATTCATCCAAGAGATAACAGGTTATTAAAATTGACTAGGCATTAAGCTGACAGAAATAACACAAATTGTAAAAACATGGTGTATATGGTCACTGTCAGTATTTGTGATGTTTTCTCTGGGTATCAGTAATAATAAATGTTTTCATGCAGGAATTGAGTAGCCCAATTGTCCTCAGACATTTCCATGACCTTTCTCAACGGACAACACCACCCTCCAACATATTTCACCATACAAGCACCCTGTACAAATCCATCCAGGGAACTTTTTCTTAAGGCGGCTTTAATGCATGCAAAATATACAGGAGCGACGGTGAGATTTAGGCATTTGATTGGAGATCGAACCAGCTCGTTTATTGTATAGCAGTCAATGGCTGGCCAGTTGGATCTTTCATCCAGCTCAGGCTGTAAGCCCAAGGGGCTGGTTGGGTCGATTTCTGGCGGTCAGCCAAGGCGTGACCATTGTCCCCTTCCTCCTCGTCACCAGCCGGACAATTGAACCTCCTGTGGCTGCTCCCATTGGAGGAGCCAGCTCCAGCCGTGCTGAGCCGGCCGGATTAAGGACATTGAGTTCCACTGCTCAGCTCACTAATCGCCTCCAATCTCTTATTTAAAGACATCATTACTGACGGGCAGCTCCCAGTGCCTACATTCCTTTTCCCGGCACTGCTGGACGTTGGCAGGCTTCAGTAGGTGACTACTCCTCACATAGGAATGGTCACGCTCACTTTACACTCCTTTGGAATGATACTCATTTGGACTACAACAGATTCTTTGGATAGCTGCGACAGCTAAGAGAAGAATTCATTTATTACGATCCAAGATTGTGATACCCAAGTTCATTTTAGTTAATGAATTTGAAATTACTGTATCTGGAACTATTGTAACTGGAACTTGCAGAGAGAGAAGAAAATACAAGAAAGTGGTAAGTTCTTGGTGTTGTATATAGGCGACTACTGATCAACTATAGACCTTGTTTTGAGGCAAAACACTCCAAGTAGGTAGCGTGTGAAATATGTGGTCAGTGCTGTTGATGGATTAAGCAAGGCGTTTTCATTTCAGCTTGTCGCATAAGTAGTCACTTGCAGGCACATTGCCCAGGTAGTAACCCAAGCAAACCCGGCCAAGTAGTTGTTGATATAAGGGGGAACGGTCGTCCATAGCCATCCCGGTACATTGATTACATGTTTGCGATCAGCCGGACCTTACAATGCCCCTGCTTCCTGCAGGAGGAAAGATCAGTGCATTTACATTGCCGTGGGAATGGCCTGTGAGGTTTGACCAATCAGGAGTATACCAGGGTATATACAAGTGTATAGCGACATCAGTAGCTTATGAATGCAGCCTATGAAAATCTCAAAGCTATATAATAATAGGGCTGTGAGGAAGGTATGTATATATTTTGGTGGCCTGTGTGCATATGGACAATCATGACAGGAATATGTAGCTAAGGGATTTGGGGAATGGTGTTACAATGTAAGGGGGTGGTCATTATTTATCAACGGGGGGGGGGGGGTGGGTTTGAGGGGGGGGACGTAAAAAATTTTCAGACCCCTCCCGAGGGGGGGGCTAAAAAAAATTTGACCCCTCTTGAGGGGGGGGCTAAAAAAATTCACCCTCTTTTTAGCAAAATAGCCCGCGCGCTACTATAGATCAAAGAGGGGCGCGAAAACTCTCCGCGCCTCCGGCGCGGGGGGGCGCAAAAATTTTGACTGCCGTTGAGGGGGGGGGCGTAAAAAATTTCTGCGCGGCCGCGCGAAAACCCACCAGCCCCCCTGTTGATAAATAATGACCACTCCCTAAAAGGTTGCGACTGAGGTAAGAATTGATATTGTTGTGACTGTTTTCTATGCAAAGCTCCCAACTATTCATTCATGAATATATGTGGCTCAATTTCGTCTATGTTTGCTGCTAAAATGTTATATAACACCAAACCTTTTGTTAGAGGAATAGCTACATTCATCAGAAAATTTGTACATAGGCCTGGTAGAAATGGCAGGAACCCATGCCGTTCTCTGTATGGTTTAAAGCAATTCGAAAAGCTACTATTGGCCCATAAATAATAACGTGGCCCTGATAAAGACAGAAACAGACAAAACAGATCACTGTAATACTCAACACAACAGGAAGCCATGACAACCCTATTGGTAATATAGCACAGCTCCGATGACCCTGGATGAGTCGGTAGTTGCAGCATTTGCTATGTATAATCACCCGGTTAGTCACAGTAATCGAATCTGCATTTATCAGCAGCATCGGAAAATCAATCTGATATAGGCCTACACGTACACCTCAGCTGGACCCTCATAATTAATGTGCACCAACCTAATTTGGACTGGCTTTCATTTCACTCCAGCTTCACAAGGATACAAAGGTGTTTAGAGTCCTACTCAGCTGGATTGAGTTGTACAGAGAATTCTGAGTGGATCACTTGATGGACAGGCAGTAGGGTACGGAGCAAGAGTCATTAAGCTGAGCTCATCATGAGAACTGAAGGGGAACGAGTTACTGTGGTTTCCACAAACAGCATCACTGTATGGGAGAACCACCTGAATGATTTAAACTGTCCTCCGCACAGATATCTACCACCTCCAGGTGAGTTGAACTTTATGGTGTTTATGTCTACTATTTCGAAATTTTACAGGGAAGATTTTTACCACTTACTAAATGCAGCTTTTCGGTAAAAATGGAACTCTGTATAAACTGTTGAAGAGATATCAGGTCGGAGTGCCTACAACTGTAGCCCTAATACGTGATTTCTAAAAGGATGTATATCGATGTGTATCTGTACTATGTAAAGAGACCTATATCCCAACTATTCATAAATAAATCTGACTATAATTGTCAGTTTTAGGCACAATGTGTAGTTTGATCCCTGGTCCCAAGCTTATTGATCTATATGTTGTCATCAATACTTGACACCATGGCCTGCTGCACACACACATCTGCATACTACATGTACACTGTACCATGTTGGGGGCATAAGAGCACAAGAGCACCATATGGGCCTCCCTGACTGGGACGGCCACATGTTGCGTTGCTTAGCAATTTAAGTGGATGTGGGTTTTCATTGAATGACTAATTCAATGGGCACAACATGACCCACGTGGGGGGTCTTGTATATCAGTCCTATAGTGGGTTAATAAGAATGAGTGAGTTTCTACTTCAACACAATGTACCACTATGCGATATGATAATAGTTAAGGACATGTCAAAGGTTATAGGGGTGGGTACTGTTAGCCTATAGTTGAAGCAGATTCCTGCTGTCATTTGACTTCCTGCAATCTTGCTGATATCCTCGAAAATGCAATTGATGCACATGCCATTCAGTTGGTATTGTGGAGCCAAATTACCAATATAAGTAGAAAGAGAAGAAAGCGATTAGGATTATATTCAGAATTTCATCGCATTCGATCTGTTAATGATCATAACACTATGGCAATTCCTACAAACATAGATGTCAATCGATATGATCCAACTATTTGCATAATGCCCGGAGGTAAGTTGGCCAGTGTTTTCTGCCTTTACTCCTCAACAATGTTTACCCACAAGGCATGCCATGTTTATTTGAAGCGCCATAAAAAGTCAGAATTCTCGCCAACTAGTTGGCTTCAGTGCTGCAGGTTGGGAATGTCCATTTGGCCGCCCAATCGGCTTTCTTATGGCCGGATACTTAGTCAGCAGGTTGTTTGGAAGGTGGTGTTGGGCAGGGACAGAGGCATTAGAGTGCAATAAGTGGCTGCTTTAAACCATGTGTGTTATACCACTAAATCACATGCATGCTTGCCTGCTTATCATTTGTACAAGTGTTTACAAAACAACCACAATCGACATGCCTGAAAATGGTTATGTCACAGATGTTATGAATTCTATGCAATGGCGTATCCAAGGTTTGGAAGAAGCAGGGAGGAGGCTCTTGTTATATTAGACATGCAGGTATGAAATTCCGTCTTCACCTAGTCCTCGCTTGTTTGCTTCTTATCAAGCACCCATGCATTCTTTCATTTTGCTGCCTTATATGAAGTTCATAGGTGGGGTTTACTTATATTCATTGAAATTAATTCTGACTTTATGTGTTTTATCTATTCAAAGATATATTACACAATGTTCCACATACCGACACAATAAGAAAACGTATTCCAGAGGGATCGGAATCTCCACTAAATAATAGGTAAGTTATGTTCACTGAAGCAAGCATTTATAACTATTGATGACCATCGTTTTATCAAAGAAGCCAGGAACTTAAAGAAGAATGCATCCGTATAACCATGCAGAACCAATAACATCATTTCCTCTGCTTCGGCTCCGGTGTCTACACGCAGTTTCAGTAATGTAGTCCTACCTTACAATATGTTAAAGGCATGGGCGTCTACTAGTTACCAAGTTGAGTCTGTATAGTTGTTATCTATATACTATGGAGAGGGTGTGCCACTCTAGGACTGATGCTGCCCTCTGGCAGCTCTATTCCTATGCATAGCCATTGGTGACAGAGGTGAGGGGGACTATGCCAAAGTCCCCACTCACCTCTGTAATCCATGGCTATATGTATAGGAAATAGTTCAAAGGGTATCTGCCAGAGGGCAGCAAATGTCCTTGAGTGGCCAACCCTCTCTTAGTATATGGATAACACATACACAGACTCAACTTGGTATTAAACTAGTACACGCCCATGGTTAAAGGGCTCGCAAAACTGAAGTTGTGGATATCCTTTACATATAGCCGTGGGTCCACTATGCAACATAGGGTGCGATCTTGGGCTAGTTGTATAAAAAGAGATGCACATGGAGGGAGTTGCATTTTCTGTTTCATCATTCCTGCAATTGCCTGAAAACCAAAATTTGATGTGTTCTGTAAGAAAAGTCTTAGTGCAGGGTACACTGAGGTCCCCTTTCCAATTACATGTCATGATTATCTTCCATGAGTTAGTCTGATGCAACTGCAGACCCAGTGCAATCTCTAGTTGCATAAAGGTTTAGTCTCACAGTGGACTTTGGCATATAATGTAATCTCAACACGTTCCCCCTTTGTTAAAGGACTGCCACGCGGAAGGTTTTCTACGACGACTGTGGCTGCAACAGATGCAGGCATCCGAAAAAGCCTCTCTCAAAATACCAAAGAAAAATAAAACGAGGTAACATTTTTTCCTTCTTTAATACTGTTATCACCATTCCCTTACTTGTGACAGATATAGTCCTAGACTTCTCTGTCTAATTCCGGTTGACCAAGAGGTCTTTCCTTCAATACCACCCTATCACCTAGCATTCATATGGGGCAATCTAGAGTTGCAGGCTCAGGGGAGCAATGGTATTACCCCAAGAATACTTATCTAGACTACCTACGTATATTTAGGATGAATTGAATTGAATGTTAAGCAGATGACGCCTGCTGCATCAGTGGCATTTGGTAGTATCCCTTGAGTAATAACTGAGCACCCTCAGAATTCATATTAATTTTGTAATAACCCCCAATTCCGTACCAGTAGAGGATAAGACTAGAGCCATTGCGATGGTACCATGTATAGATGCTCTAGATGGTATTCCACAATAATGTTTATCAACACATAGTTTGAAAACTAATATTAGGTTTTTGTTATACTTAACAGTGTCCTTACTTGTTTCCCCATGACAGTTTTATGTTGGGTGGGCTGGATCTTCTGCTGTCCTGTATTCACCCTTGGTTGGGCATTAAGAACTGCCCCAATAGACAAACAGGACCTGCAGGAGGACGACTGTTACCCTTGCTTCACCAGTCCTAAATGATCCTTTGGATATTCACCCAGCTCTCACTGTCATCTTCATCTTCATCAAACAGATTTCATTACACAACATAATATATTTCAAACAGTTCATTATATATAACATACATGCCCTGCTGATTCTATATTGGTGTCAGTCATACAAAGTATGTAGAATATTTGTTATACCAGTGTTTCCCTTCTAGGGGTGATATGTTTATGAAGTTTGTAATGTCCCAATTTCCCAATTGAATGATATGTGTGGTTATATAATGAACATGTCAAGCATGTTTTTTTTAGCATTACGTACAGTTAGCTTAAAATGATGTACCACCGATTCTGATACCACATATTTTAAAATGTCTTTGAATTGGTATCGGTATCATAAAAGTATTCTGCTACCCTCATGACCGGGAAAAGTTCAACATTTGTGCTGACACAATTCATTCAAACATCATGACTTGTGATTTCTATGAGTCGAATCAGACGGAAGATAAATTTTCTGCAGTGTCAGGTTCTAAAATGCATGGATAAAGGCATCCATGCAGTTATATTTTACACCAATGCATAGCAGATATCATCTACTTATTTTACGCTACCATGTATATTACTACCGTAGGTGTACCACAAATTGCATACAGAAGACTGTATATACTGAAAATCATTAGCACATTTGTTGGGTGAAAAATAGTCCCCAGAAGATATGTGGACAGGTGAGGGGAAAGGGTCCTTCGAGGTAAAATGTGATATTTAAAATTGAAGTGATTGGCTTTAAAATGAGGTATAACACTTGCTGATAGCCCTATTGGTCTTGGAGATATTGCTTCACGAAAATGAAATGACGTAACTGTATCAATACAGCCAATAGGCTCTATCATTCATTGTTTTAATTGAATCAGGCATCTATAATTAGCATAATCATTTAGATGATCAATCAAAAATGACCAAACCTTTCCATACATTTGGGCATAGCTTTGGATCTAGAAATGGTATCTATATGCTTTTTTCAGCGTATGAATCTCCACAACTCATTCTATCGATTGACATTATTTTTTCTTTTTTTGGAACGTAATTTTGGTTGCCATGACAACACATTAATCTGAGAACCCTTATTTGGGCCTTGTTTTGGATTCAAAATGTTCCATTTACGTTCCAGATAGACAGGAAGTGTCAGTAAATAGAATGTTTTTGAGAAAATCATCTTTTTCTGTGTAAAAAAGTACATAAGAGCAATTTTTGGCCTATTTTTCACATTATTAGCCTTTTTAGGTCCACTAGTGGCCAAACCAAGTACTAAAAATCACGCAGGGAGAGCCCTTTCCCCTCATCTGCTCACATATGTCTTAATTGTGTTTGACATTTAGCCAACATAAAATGTCCCAATATAGAAAACCTCTACCTTTTACTCACCAGTCCTGGTCAAACTATCAAGGAACACCTGCCCCAAGGTACTCGCTCCCCCCAGTAAGGGATTAACTATAATGGAATCGAACCAAGCATTGGGTCTCGTAACAAACGGGGGCGAAACTGGGTGTTTTGAGTTGTGTGAGGGAAGTCTAAAGGGTTGAATAGCCATGTTATTGCTCTCCACCTCTGGCAAAGCACTGGCAGACCCATTTGGGGTGCGCTATTGTGGTCATAAAGAACACTAATATTATGGTTGGACACTGTGGCTTGCTGTATATGAGAATTATATTTTGCATTGGCACCGTTCAATAATCAAAGTGGAACCAGGCGCAAACCAAGTACAAGTGATAATTTCTGTCCTGAGCATGCTGGGTATTGTTTTAAAAAATATGTGTACTTATGAATACGTCTTGAATGAAATTATTGGCATGTCCCTCATTTTCCATTTCTAATTTCTGCGTGCTTCAGGATAGGCATATATGTATGTACCTTGTGTAACAGTTATGTATGGACCCAAGGAATGAATGCTATCAAACACATGAGTAAGAGAATTATATTGAACACAGAAATGCGACGTGTGACTTCTAATAACATGTGCATCATCGCTTCCAGAGTGTTGGAGCAAGACTGGCTTTAGTCAGTTGTTGGCATTGCATCGCTAAACAAGAAAGCTAATTACCTTTCTGTCTACTTAAACCTATTAGAGTAGCCACTAGGCATGATGTAAGTAATTCATTGTAATCTTATTTGGGGATGAGAGGTGGGTAGAAAAACTAAGAGGATCACCACAAATGTACCTCACCCATGCTGACTGCCATCTTAAGGACATTATTTGTGATTCTCCTCAGTAGGGTTACTCAGTGCAGTATGATTCTGATTAATGAGGAATCCTGGGGCAATTAATCAATTCTGCTATAATTATAGACTGTGTGCAATGCAATGGGCTATAATACTCAGCAATTGATTTTCTGCTCAGGTCTGCCAAATGCTATTTGTTACCTGTACTCAGGCACTCTGACGTTTTGAAGCTTTTTACTATCAACACTGTGTGAATGGATTGTGGATTGTTAAGAAAACTTGCTGGATTTTTATGTGCAGTGCATATCGTATGAATATCTATTGTAATATTGCTAGTCGAGGATGGTGAATAAAAGTGGAATTAATGATGAAGAAATGGTGTTTGCGCGTATCATATGATAATGGTTTTAATCTGATGATGACCCTAAAGGTCAAATCCCACGATGCAATTTTGGCTGAAAAGTTTCTGCAATTTAGTCATCTGTTGCAATTTGGGGCTCTCTCCTTATATTGCAAGACCTATAATGGCTACGGGGGGGCTTTAATGGCAAGGAATCCCTTGTAGATTTGCACTGAAGTTACAATCTTTATATTTAGATATTTTCCATCGCTTAAGTGAAAAGTTTCTGCAATTTACAGAATTTGCTTGCAATTTACAGTAATGTGGATAAAGTCACTGACAAATAGAGATGTGTGTTCACTTCAACTTGCAACCCAAGTCCCACTATGCAATCTAAACTTGCCCCATACCCTGCAATTTGTATGCAAAATGTCTGTATAAATTACACACAGAGTTCAATTTCGGTCTTATTCTGCACTGTGCTTACTTACAATAACTTGCAAATTCAATATCAAGGAGAATGGCATTGCAATCTAACGCAGCTTACAGATCTACATTGCAAGGGTGAGGGGTCAGTTTAATTGCAACAGTCGGATTTGTAAAATGCAACGCCTTGCAATTTGCAGTAAAGGCAAGTCCCTCTATCTGCAAGAGTTCCCAAATTGCAAGAACTTTCCAGGGTTAGATTGCATTGTGGGATTTGACCTTAACTAACAAAAAATCAATGTCTGTGGAGTATCTTTGGATTGTAGCATAATTATTGCATGAGGTTGTAGCCTAGATGAGTCTTAAGGTCAAATCCCACAATGCAATTTTGGCTGAAAAGTTTCTGCAATTTAGTCATCTGTTGCAATTTGGGGCTCTCTCCCTATATTGCAAGACCTATAACGGCTACGGGGGGCTTTAATGGCAAGGAATCCCTTGTAGATTTGCACTGAAGTTACAATCTTTATATTTAGATATTTTCCATCGCTTAAGTGAAAAGTTTCTGCAATTTACAGAATTTGCTTGCAATTTACAGATATGTGGATAAAGTGATTGACAAATAGGGATGTGTGTTTGCTTCAACTTGCAACCCAAGTCCCACTATGCAATCTAAACTTGCCCCCCCAGTGGGCACAGAACGTTGCATCAACGTTGACAACCCACTGATATTGTGTTGATGATGTTGATCAACCTGTCTTCAACACCTTTTCAATGATTCTATTTCAATGTTGTCAACCAACACCATTTCAACATCCAATCAACAGTTGACATTTCAATGTTGAAATATTGTTCTCAATTCAATGTTGACTCAACATTGACTTGTCAATGTTGAATCAACAATATTGATTTCACTGTTGATTCAATGTTGATTCAACATTGACACGTCAACAAAGAATGCCCTAACAAATATCAACGTTGTTTCAACATCATATCAAGGTTGTGTCAACATTGAATCAACATAGAAATACAAACGTTGAATCAGCACTGATGGTTAGATGTTGAATCATAGTTGATTTTGATTATGTTGTGTCAACTTTCAAATTCAACTATATTTCAACCCTATATCAACCGTTGATATGCAAACATTGCAAACGTTGTTTCAACGCTGAATCAATGTTGATGTGCCCAGTGGGCCATACCCTGCAATTTGTATGCAAAATGTCTGTATAAATTACACACAGAGTTCAATTTCGGTCTCATTCTGCACTGTTCTTACTTACAACAACTTGCAAATTCAATATTAAGGAGAATGGCATTGCAATCTAACGCAGCTTACAGATCTACATTGCAAGGGTGAGGGGTCAGTATAATTGCAACAATCGGATTTGTAAAATGCAATGGCATGTTAGAAGCCTTGCAATTTGCATTAAAGGCAAGTCCCCCTATCTGCAAGAGTTCCCAAATTGCAAGAACTTTCCAGGGTTAGATTGCATTGTGGGATTCGACCTTTACTCCCTCTAAGTGAAGAATTGTGAAAAGTACTATACCAATAGTGGCGCTTTCTATTCATGGGATTTAAGGATAAATTACCATACTTTGACAACATCATATACCATGTATTATTAATAGGTTTGTAATTACAAAAACAGTGCATTCGTGGGTAGCAGTATCAATGACCCAGTTTTATTGTCTTCCGCATCAAGGACGGGTCGTCATTTACTGCACCGATGGTGATACAGATCGTTCAATCGATTAATAACCCTATAATTAATAAGTGTATATCCCTACATAAAACATAAAAAAATCGGAATTTTCTTGAAACATGGCTTTCCTGATAATCATACTGCAGCGCACACGTCATATCAGAAGTATATAGCATACACGATACATAAACAACAACATATTGCAATGATTTATCGCGCCACTTAGGCTGAAATACAAGTCATTCAACTGAGTCTCTATTAGCCCATCCTGTTCCTCTGCATTATATCAAGTCCTACTTGAAGTAAAGTATCATTGGCCCTCTGACTGCATTAACATTCTGTGTGGTAGCCTCGGTTGGCATTTTAATTGCAATCACTCGTGCATCGTCTTTTTACCTATTATGTAACCGTTATATACCTCATTTTTAATGAAACATCACATAGACTAGATAAGAGCAAAAAGCACAAGTGGTATGGCACAATGGAATAATTTATAAGTAGTGACGCTATGAACAAAAATATAGAATAACTCTCCATTGACATCGAGGCCTGCCAAGTATCCCCCCCCCCCCATTCTAGAAAATGAGGGTGGGGGTCGGGGTGTGGTCTTCGAGCCTCATCTCAATTTATGTTCTCTTCGGAAATCTCATATATATGCTCTTTGGTTAGAGTAGACCATGGCTCAGGATTACGGCTAATCCATTCATATATGGCACTCATCAATAATTTAATGAAATCCCAAAGAAATCCGTAGAAACGTAGTAACTGCGTACTGAAATTAGACGCCTCCAGGTAGTGGATTTTCTCCCTTTCGTTCTACAAGCCAAAACGTTTTCATCTCTCCCTTGCCCTGCAATGCATTATATTTACCATGTACACTTAATAGATAAAGGAAAATCGGTCTTAGTAGTCCAAAATCAATAAAACCACTTGTTACCCTATAATATATACTGGAAGTATCATATGCTATTACAGCTACGGTGCCAAGAAAGGCTAGAGTTCCCGAAGAACCATGGAATACCTGCTATATATTTTTTGATAGAGATATGTGATTTGGTCATACGAATCGAATCCCACGATATGATTCATGCTTTGAAAACGGTTGCGATTATTTAAGCATCTTGTAGATTGGACGCTTTGCTTATGGATAATTACTTTAAATCACAATATAGCAATTGAAAGATCATTGCCTTTTCCAAATCACACTGTTGCTCCTAAGTTAGGCATATATACGTTATCTCTGCCATTCTGACATCCTGGCATTTTTTTTTCACAATTTCGGTCCGAATTTCTCAATTTGCAACAGAGAGTTTCCATTTGAGCATAAATCGCATCGTGGGATTCGACCCTATGTGCATACAACATCATTGGTGTTATGAGCCAATCCCTAATTTGTTGGCATGTATTGAAAAACTCCCAGCGACATGAGAATAATATGTCAATAAAAATTCAATTAAATTCAATTCCATATCATTGTTAGTCTATACACAGATAATCATAAAATCCCAATTTATCAGAACAGATTTTTTTATACATGGGGGAAAGTTGCCTAACTTGGACCCCCTAAGATCTTTTTCCTGTCCAGTGATTATTTCTATGAATTTGAACGTAAAATTTATACACTTTGTGAGGGTATCTGAGAGCTTTTTGGTGAGAGCATAAAAATCTAGGAATTTGAATTTCTCTAGTCATGGTGTGCAATTAAAAATCAAAGCCAAATGGTCCAATTTAGGCACCTGGTTAAATTAGACCAGTTGGTATCCTAAATTGGACCAATCTGCATATTTATTGTGTACAAAGTATGTCGTCTTACTTTGATATAATCGACGCTGGAAAAGATTCGAGAGGACTGCGCATGCACGCGTTGATCACTAACTTCCCGTAGGCGCACTGTTTGTTTTGAGATGAAACAATGCCAGCTAGTATCTAAATGTAAGATATTTTTTTTCCTTACCTTATTAAATGATGCGGGTCAGTTTGACCTTATTCAAGCCCAAATTGTGTGTCAAGTATTATTTGTTTACTTGATTGGTTTATTTGTTCTCCTTGATTGTATTCATTATCATCATTGTTACTTAGTGCTAATCGATGTTTGGTAGCGTTCGATTATTCTCTAAATTGGACCAATCTGCATTATTGTTCTCTATTTCCTTATATTGTCATTATACTGAAAAATTTATAAAACTAGGAAACATTTAATATATAATATTACATGTCCTCTTGTTGTTTCCATCAATATCATGTGAATTTGCTCCATACTGGAGTGAGAAAAAGGTTACACTTTGATTCAATTTAGAAAATAGGCCTAGCCCCAATCAAGTGGTCCAATTTAGGCAACTAAACTGGACCAATAGTATAACTATGGTCCAATTTAGGCAACTTTTCATCTTTCTCATTGATAGTTTGTTTTCTTAAACATGACAATGGGTTTTATCAAATTTCTTTTTAGTCTAGAAGTATAATATAACATCTAAAAATCTGAAAGGATTTTGAACAAATAAGTGTTGCCTAGCATACAGGAGGGCTTAAGTAAGCAGTGACGCAAATACGATCAAGGGGTCCAACAAATTTTTCACAGAAAGTGTGCATAAGATTACAGAAAAATTACACTTTTGGAAGTTATTAGGAACTTTAGTGATATTGAATAAAAAATGGCAGCATTGGAACCTAGTTCCTATTACTGCCACTAGGGGAAACAAGGGTGGTCCAATTTAGGAGCTGGTCCAAATTAGGCAACTTTCCCCCTATAATATATACTAACCTTGACAGGGATAGTCCCGCGGAATTCCAGGTTGAAGCCACATTTTTCCAGGTAGTGTCTCGTAACGTCACTCACGTGGATCTTGTATGCTGGAAAAGGAATAACATTTGTGACTTTTTTACTGTGCCGAAGGCTTGCATGCCTAGGCACTATCTAAGCCGATAATAAATGATATCGTCCAAAAATGTCACAACGCACCAAGAGGTTTGAAAATTGCCCAAATTCGTTATTTTGAACGCGGAATCGGTATTTCCGTGCCCGTGAGATTCGATACGCCACTAGAGTGCGTCCATGGAACTTATCAGAGCAGCCATACATTTTTCATGTTTTTATGTCTATAGTTGCGCACAATGGATAGGCCAAGGTTAATGCATGTACCTTCTCCGTTTGATTCCATCCGAGAGGCAGTGTTGACTGTGTCTCCAAACAGGCAGTAACGAGGCATTTTCAGACCAACCACACCTGCACACACCGACCCTGGAGAAGATCACAAAACACTCGTTCCAATGTCATCACCCTTGATTCCAGCATATTTGCTGCGGATACATTTTTACCATAAATTAAAATGAATCCCAAAGTTTCCTCATATATCTCCCAATGGACGTACAGAGTAGGTCTGATGTAGAGTATAGTGTAGGACAGAGCATTCATGGATCTCTCTGACGACCATCTTGAAACCCTCATCCCCTCAGCACAAAGACTGCTGTGTAAACATTCTTACACTACCTTTGACCAGTAAGTCTACACATACGTGACAAAGGCCCTACCTGTGTGAATGCCAATACGTATACGTAACGCGTAGTCAGGTACGTGAGGTACGATGAAGGTACGGGAGGCGTTAAGAAGGTCCAGTGACATTAATGCTATCTGTTTAGCATGGGCCGTACCGTTACGGTGGGGCACTCCTGACACGACCATGTCTATAGTAGAGGTAAAGTGAAAAATAGATATGAGAAGACCCATAACACGCTAGGACCTATACCAAAAGATAGGACAGTACGCTTAGGACATCTCTCAATAGTGTGGTACAAGTTTATTGTTGTTATTGTGAAATACCCCTCACATCGCCTTAATGCAAGGGAATTAGCTATGTAGCTACATAGGCCTATTTTCATAAACAATATGGTTAAACATAAGCTGCCCTTTCTCTCACTATGATCAAATAATAAGTAACGCTAATTAGATCGCTCGCGCCTAGTGATCCAAAATAGAATTAATTATCAAGCGAAATGTCTAAAACAGTCCTAGAATGCACTAGAATAGACACTGTTCATTTGCCAAGTGAAATGTCCAAAAGGATCCTAGAAATAGAATGCCCTAGAATAAAGCCCCACAATGACACTCATGTCAGCTTACCTCCTTTTAATAAAATTATATCCTAAACTAGTAATAACACAATTATCTGGAATATGGATCAATCAGTGTTAAATGGGACATATATATGACACTCACAGGCGTCTCCAATGGTCTCAACTTTATATACATCATATCTGTCAATGATGCTGTCAAAGGTTGTGTAGAGCTTATTGAGCAGCTCAACGACCTGGATGGGAGTGGAGGCTGAGCAGAGGGTAGTGAAGCCCACAATATCTGAGAAGTAGATGGAGCAGCTCTCAAACTCCACAGCCGAAATGGTGCGTCCCTGTCTCAGCTCATCTGCCACCTGCTTAGGCAGCATGCCTGCAATTATACAATCAATGTTAGTAACATACAATGCCCTTTTATTGACTTAAACACGCCAGGTAAGGTTCAAATTAATTATGATAGCCTTCATCTATAGCTAGAGGAACGTAATGTGGACATAAAAAGACATACGCAGGCATTTATCCTTAGGCCAAATAAAAAAAAAAGGTTTGTTTCCAGTCACCCGACCGACCCTAGCAAATCAGGGCCAATTATTTTCTTTTTTGATTTTGAAGAATTTTGTCTATTTTTTTTTCATATTTTAAAGAAATCTTTCATAACTTTTTGATGATTTTCCTGTATCCTTTTCACTTTCTTCCCCTCTCTCACAGCTGTCATTTTCCCGTCATTATTTTACAATGAAACCAAAGAATTTAATACATCCATTAATATGTGCCCTAACATTTATTATATAATGTAAAAAAAAAATCCGACCTACCGACCCTACATTTTCAAGTCATGTTAGTGGAAACACACGTTTATCTTTTTGGCCTTAACTCAATGACCATTTATGTTTTGATAAGAGCTTTCATAGCCATTTATACCACAATGGAAACGAAGAACAATGGATTTCGCACCTCTCATATATTATTGCATAAAGCCTTTGGTATAAGCTGGTTATCATACTAACACAGTGTGGAAAGGGGTGTATAGCACCTGTAAGGCCCCCTGTGTTATATATCGCTTACAACCCTGTCCTCATACAATTACCCTTACATAATGCACAGTACTATTCGACCATAACCATTCCCACCCCCTTTTTCCACAAATACAGTGCTATAGTCCTGCATATATGCAATACAGGGAGTTAAAGGGTTGAGATAGAACATCATTTCGAGCACATTGCTCTGCAATGACACGTACAATTTTAAGTTTGAATCGCTCTCTGTCTGTCTGTCTGTCTCTGTCTGTCTGTCTCTGTCTGTCTCTGTCTCTGTCTGTCTCTGTCTGTCTCTGTCTGTCTGTCTGTCTGTCTGTCTGTCTGTCTGTCTGTCTCTCTCTCTCTCTCTCTCTCTCTCTCTCTCTCACCCCCTCTCTCTCTCCCTCCTCTCTGCATTACATCTGCATCTCTCGTTTTTTCCCCAACCACTCAAATGCGCCCCATGGCCGGCTACCAACAATATACCAATACATTGTAGTGCTTGCTGTTAGGTTCTATGCACTAGTACTATGAAGGCACTCTCTCCGCCCATTAGGTATAGAGGCGTCCAATATAAGGTATAAAACATGTTCACCCCTGGCATGATAGACAAATGGATCCACAGAGAATAAGGTTAATGCAGCTTTTGTATAACAATGTGGAATAGACACAATGCAACTCCAGCCTTTTCCTATATACTAGTATGCATGGACACCCACTTGGTATAAAAACGTATTTTTTTACGTTAAAAAACTACCACAGCAAAACAGGCGTGACCTCAGATTTATTTTCAAAATATTTTTTTCTCGATTTTTTTTTCTCAATTTTTTTTTTCAAATCATTTTATAGACTACAAATAGAGTTAGAGGCAAAGGCCCATATTTTCTGCTTTCCTAAGCATGTATCCGGAGTCAGACAATTCTTTACCATAGTATTTGTTCAAACCCACTTATGTCGATAATTCCATGAATATGATATTATTGGGCTGTGTGGGTTGTGTTTATAGGTATATTAATGTGGTATAAGTTGTGTAGTTATTATCAGCTCACTCCGCTATTCTCACGTATTTGGGAAGACTAACTCTAGTGGTATGATGTTGGCTCAGCCCATCCTTTTAACCAACACCAAGACGCCGATACAAGTCACCATTTATTGTTCATTGGTTATTCACAGTTACAGCTGATGATGAGTCCACTCATGGTTGTACAGCTTCAACGACATCAGTCTATTCATACAAGCAGTTCATGTTTAACAATCCGATGCTACTGGAGAGGTATAAGTGCCATAGAGATCCTGTTCAATCCGTTCTTACATTGGCTAAGTGTAATACTAAATACTAAACAGCTTCATCCTCGTCTACTCCAGGAGTATGTGTTGCCTCCTCGGCTTCTCCCACAATACTAACTCCTCCCTATCTCTTACCAACCCCTCACACCTTTCAGACGCCGATGTTTGGCTCACCCGTATTCCCCCCTCCCCCTCTACAGAATCTACCTGACCAGATCTCGTCGACTCCCCTCCGTCTACACATTCCACAGCCTACCATAAACTCTATACTACCATAAACCCTATACAGGACTCCCATAGCACTCTCCCATATAGCATATAATAAATACACACATAGTACAGCATACAATAAATACCTACATAAGTGTACCCTGTTATACCCGTTCATTATAATTATTGGCTATTGATGACAAAACAGGTGCGGGCGCTCCCCTCTTGTGACGCGAGTCACACCAATTGTCAAGCATAATTAATGCCTGAATACATCTTTATGTATTGTTTTGTCACTAATACCTGAGGTAATCATCGTTATTATATTATACATTTCAATAGTTATTTATATACACACATATGCAACACACTTATATAATACCATGCATTATTACTATATATATTTTCCACACTGCATTGGTGACTTATTCTTAGCGCAAACTTGTCCTCTAACATGTATTTTATTATTACAATTCTCTCATTCCTTGATTCTCAATTTGTTTTTCTTTCCTTTGTTATTTATTTTACTCATTCACTCGCCTTTACTAAGCACTTTGTCCCATTCTATGTTTATATATTCTTTTTACTATCCTTACCCGGGAGTCGACACCAGTTACACCCAATCGGGCCAATAAATCTCCTTACATCTGTCAACTCCTTGTTCCGAAACGTTCCCCTCTATCTACCCTTTGCCCCAAGCATCACTCTAAAACACACTCTAACGCGTCTTGGGTTACACCTGGCAACCTCTTACTTAACTCACGCGTGCACAGCTTGTCAACGAGTATATACATCAGAAATCTTTTCACTTGCTACATTACGTCGTAGTTAGTGTCTCATTAGTTGGTCGTACATTTAAATTACAGTTTCTTTTAGCTATATTATCTTACTTAATAATATACACTGGCACCATTCCCAGACATTATATCAATTCATTTGTAGATAGTCTTTGTATTGTCTATTCCATCCTTTCGTCTCACGCCAGCTGCACGATATCTTTCTCCCCCCCCCCTTTTTCTCATGTCCTGACACCGTCTATGTCAAGTCTCTATCATGATGGCGTTTTATTCATCACCTTCAGTCTCATTCATTCAGGTCCACGTACACCGACGACGATCCCGTCCTGGGCTCTTGACCTCGCAGAGCCACGTTCACCGACTCTTTATGCCCCTTGTTTACTGAATATGAGACAGCCGTAGCCCCATATGATTCTCCAGGTACTTCTGGTAACTGTCTTGATCTTCTTAACTGAGCCATGGCTCTAGCATGGCCCGTGTCAGATAACTGATGTGTATTTATCTCTCTGTTCCTTATTGGTGTCCAGCCCGCCGCTGATATCATAGGTATCTCTAGTGGTACACCTGTCGCCAGGCCCCCACTATACCTAATCAATCTTGTCATCACCGTAAATCCATAGTCACCGTTCAGTATCCCTGCTAATTTCTTTGACACCTTCACAGTGGCCGGTAATGGCAATGGCACTGCGTTTTCCGCCGTTGCCATCTCAGTGGAATATAACACTCGACCCCACTGCACTGTAGCTATGTACTTCGGGCACGAATAGCTTATTGCTACGTCTCTAATAAGAGCCTGTTCTGCTGGTCTTTGAAATACCTGGTCCAAAGGCATTAGACTCTCCCCCAATGGTATTATTTCTGTGATCTCTTTAGTTGCCACCTGTAGATACAGTCCATCCACTGGTTGAAGCCTCTTTAGTTGTCGCACTTTCCTCACCAGTAACGCTATTATTATTATCAGTACTATCAATATCAATGATAACATAGCTATTGTCGTTTTGTGTTCCGGATCTTCTTCCTCATAATTACCTCCGACATCTTCACCGTATTTTTCATAGTCCCAGGTTTCTAGACTCCTTATTCTCATAGGCATTCTTGCTAATATGTATGCCATTAATAGTCTTTTTAAACAAAAATATTGTACCACCATCAGAGTCATAACAATCACCCCTGCAATCATTATTGGTGAATAATCCCATAGTGATTCAGTAGGAAAATGGCCTCCACCACTCATGCCATCCAAATCAGGTAATGCCGATCCGTCTTCCATTGCACTCACCAAATTCTTAAGATTGACAGCTGCTGGCGACTGTTGTATCCTAGCCTTGTGTTTCATTTTGGTCTTTACTAATTTTGGCAACACTTCATCTTGCAATACCTCTACAGTTTCACCATTTAATACGGCCTTTATCCATGTCAATTTCTTAACGCTGTTCATTTGTAGCAAATCGTTATTTACAAAAGTCACATTAGTTTCCATGTTCACATGACCACATCCTGCCAAACTGTAAGGCATCCACGCCCCGGCAGTCATGAATGCGCAATCACACCCAATGTTCAATATGGCGTAATGATGCATGTTCACCTTAACAGGTGGGCTTGACTGACACATCAATTGACCTTGTATGTCGGGTCCCGATACCAAAGTACGACCCTTTCCCAGTGCTATCGCAAATGAAGGAAAATTTGGTTGCACTATATAGTTGATCTCACATGTTTCTGCTATGGCCACCTTGTCATTTCTTATTAGTGCCGCCATGCACCCTCGCTCGGCTATTTTTCTCATGTGTGGAATATCTGGGCATACTGCTATTGAGTTGCCATGGCAACGCGCCCAATTCACCACTGGCTCTGATATATAATACCGCCCATTCTTTGATATGGCTACTTCTGATGGCAATCCCTCTATTCTCGTCCCGTCAGCTTCTTTATTGGCCAACCGCACTGGTACTGGAAACACCTTTACAGAGTATACACAAAATATGTGTTCCTCTGACACCACCGGAATCCTTATCTGCATTTTTACACGACCTTGGTGCTGATATACTCGCACCACACTATTATCATAGTAATATTCCGGATCAGTAAAAGCGACTCTAAATCGTGGGTACGTAGCCTTTAGATATACTTCAGTGTTGATTATAGCTTCTTTCAAATCTTCTCTAGTGACCAATTTTGAGGATAGTTTTCTTCGTGATGCCAATCTTACCTCAGCTGCCATATCCTTTATCTCAATGAGTTCATTTAATAAATGTATAATATACCCCCATTTGACCCTTGTCAGCAGGCTTTCATGGTTGTATACAATGGATAGTTCATATAATGCCACACTGTGCATAGTTTGAGTTCTTTCCAGCAACTTCCGTCTCTTCAATGATATCTTAGCCATTTCATACAATTGTAACTGTCTATCAGCCAACTCTCCCACTTCCGCCATGACGTCCTCCAAGCCATTGCTAGTACTTGTGGCCAATGTTTTAATAACATCACGCATCTTATAATATGATGTCTTCAGTAATTGAATATCCTTTTCATTTCTGGCTACATCATCAGCTCTCCCAGTGCCAAAAATATAGTACGACAACTCTCCTATAATATTTAGACCTGGTATACCTGCTCTCTTAGACCTTTTGACTTGTTGTTGTTCAGGTATGTTTTCCATCAGCTTTTCCACTTCCTCCTCTCTGGCCTGTATTAATTTTCTAATAATTTGATTCAGCCATTCTTCTTTCTGTTTGATGTTGTCACAGGTATCTTCAAATAATAAGGTTCTGTTATGATGTTGAATATCACACATAACCTGCATATTCTTCACACATTGTTCATAAATACTTTCCATTTCCGGCTCTGGTAATCTATCTGGTATCTCTAATACAAACACTTGTGACACATGATTGTGCTCAGCCGTAGAAATACGTCTACCAGGTTGCAAAATGACACCTAATTCGGCTCTCTCTAAAGTCTCGAAAGTGTGCCTTCCAGCATCTACCACACCCCACAAGGAACATAAGACACATAGTATAGTTAGCCACGCCATTTTCTTCTTATTATGGCTTCCGGTTACAGTTCGAGTTGGGTTACTACGACTCCTAACTGATCGCTCCTGGAAGTTTTTATGGATCTTGAACACTTAATAAGCCCTATCGTGTCAGATAGTTCACCAGTTCCTGACCCTTTTACCCCTTCTTGTATATATTTTCCCGTCAATCTGAACACGTGTGCCTTCCTCTCCTATCTAGCTGTACGTCTCTTCCATCTGATAACACCAATTTATTGGATTGGAGTCTTTGTCTCAGCGACTCCTCCTAATGTGCCCTCAATTTTTTTTACTATAGTTTTCACTATATTTTTGTTTTCTTATTTCAACTTCCCATCCCCTTTTGTTAGATACCTAGAATTAAATTCTCAGTCGATGCTTGACTTCCACCCTGTTCGCACTGAAGATGGCTAGCTATTCCAGCGTTTCTGTCAATGGCGCACTCGTCTATCTCCCGATAGATCGTCTCCAGCCCGGCTTCACCTACATCGTCGGCTGCAGAGACCTGTCCTCCACAGATGCTAACGTTACTCCGTGCATGCTAGTATGCACCGGACCGCAAGGCGCGACCATGCCCTCACACACCACCATTCGAGATCATCTACGCTTAGCTTGTAACATGACTGATATGACACTGCGCGTCATCCACCTGGATGGGATGCCCGATCCCAGTTACCGCCTGCAATCAACTGCTGCTGTTCCACCTATTCCTACTCCTGCTTATCAACCAGCTTATGTCGACATCACTCCGCCTCCAGTCAACCCTACCACTCCTTTCGTGCCACCTTGGAATCCCACTCTGATGTCGCCCATAGGTGCGCGTCCCACCTATAGCGCTATAGTGCCTGCTACCTCTGCTCCAAGCCTCGCATCCACCTTTACCTCCAATGCGCTACCAACTTGCACAGCGACTCTTCCTCTACGAGTGGACACCTCCCACCAGTATTCTCTGCCTGCCAGCTTCGCTGTTTCATCAACTTCTCGTCCACTGCCACCTCAGCATCACTCTTCATATGTAGACTACAATGTGTTTTCTCACCTTCCTGCTACTTCCGGTGTTTCGCCCTTACCATACACACCTTTGCTAACCACCACTGCACCTCTGACGTCCAGAACAGCCCTAACATCCACATTTACCTATTCTGCCGCTGCTTCTCGTCCCTTTTCTACTACCAGCGCCACTACTTCCGGTCAGTTTCCTGCTGTATCTTCATTAATGATGCCTCACATCACCATCCGAGCTGCTCCAGCTGCAGATGCCCGCGCCACCTCGGCTTCTAGGTCTCCGCCTTCCTGTCTACATACGCCCGCTCTGGCCCTGACCTCTTCCTCTTCCGGTCAGTTTACTTCATCTTCATCCACTGCAGCTTCACTTCCACACCTTCCAGTAATGTCGCCCTCGTTCTGGAGTACTCTGGCTATCTCACCTGGACATCCACCCTTCTCACCGTTGACCTGTCATTCCAGCACCATGGCCTCTTCCTCACGACTGACTCACAGTTCTTCTACCATCATATCTCTCTTGACATCTTCATCTGCTACCACTACGCGACATCATCCCTATCAGCTTTCTGCCAGACCACAAACCTCCCGTTCTTCTAATCTTGGAGGTCCTATCCTTCCAACATTGTCTTCCCCAGCTTCTACCCTCTCGCAGAAGTAAGTATATTTCTCTAGTGATTCATACTTTGATTCCTAGAGACGCTCACTTCGTTCTTGTAATAAGATACTATACACATATTTTCTTTTAAAATATCTGCATAAGCTAACTCTATAAAGTCGCTGAGCTCCTCTGATTTGTGAGTAGTGGCGATCACATTCACAGTCTCAGGTGTATAACTGATCTCATTAATACACCCATATGACTGAGTTTTATGTGTCCTAATACCTTCTTAGAAAAGAATTTCACTCACACTTATTTTTGAATACATATCTACAGCTATAGACATCGTATTTCATTTCTCAGAGTCTGGGCTTCTTAACTAATTAAACCATTATAGGCTCTGGTTCTTTAACAGAATGCCTTACTTCTGGACAAATATATCCTTTAAATTTAGGCCTCTTAATTATGGACCTTGTTACTGGAGTCATTCTATGTGTGTCGCGACTGTGGTCCTGTTGGTTCCGACTAGTGTTTCCATTCACTCTTAGACAACTTATAAGGTGCCCCATAGTGGTTGCCTCCTGTATGTAATGCACTTCTTTCTCTTTATCTCATATACCTGCTTTATTTACTATCTTCAGTTCTTCTCCCGCTTCATCTGCTGATGATGATGATGCCTCTACTCCTACTAGTCCTTAAATCTTCACTTCAGGTATGTATTTCTAATACATTTTATATTAAATGCATCCTAAATGGATCCGACCTTTTTACAATTTTCCACAAACTGTATTAAGTAGTTAAGTCTTATCCATAGAGTAGGGTGTATCTGAGCCTTAATATCTCTACCCTCTCTACAGTGGGCGATGATTCCTTTCCTTCAGTAAATTATTACTGATCTCCATTAATTCATCTCAACCGCTATGAACCTTCCGTTGTCTATGATCCAGGCTTTTCCACTAGAACTCATGTTTATAGCTTATCTAAATTGCTGATTATGTTGTCTTGTCTTGGTTATGTCCGTGTAGCATGCTGGTTGTTCTATCTTGTTAAACTTTTGAGTGTAGTCTGTATCTGTTGCTTGCCGATGTCTGTACAGCTGGAGTTCCACTCCTACACTGCCAACTGTCTTGCTTGTCATTGCATCTTATCTCTTTCTTTACCTGCGCATGTCTGCTCTCTTCCCCCCCCCCCCCTCTTCTGTTACTGGGCTCTTAATATACATATGTCTGTCTCAGTGTCCGGCACTTCCCCCCCCCCCCTTTTTCTCACTCTCGTGTTCATTCCCCCGCTGGCTCTGTTTCCGCGCCGTCATTCTCGCGCTGTCTTTTCTGTCTCTTTCCTCCTGTACCCCATTCTTTCCAGGCATCTGGAGCTGCAAATACTGCCATGGTTATTTGCTGTATTTTCCATGCAGTATTCTTACTTTCCTCAGGTAGTTTCCTAACCCAAGTTTTCACTTCACCTTTCATTCCCCACAATAATAATGCCACATATTCCATTTCCCCTAGATCATATATTCTCTTAATCAAATCCATGTCATAGAAATATTCTTCTATCTTTTCTCCTGGTGCTCCTCTAAAGGTAGGTGGCGTTATACTGATACCTGCCATTTTGTACATTTCTTCAACCCCTCACAACGTTCCCTTAACAGGTATTATATTTTATAACCGTACAGTCCCTCTGCTCTTTTCCTATCAACTCATATCCTTTCTAGTTATATTTATCAAAGTCTTCAGTTACATCCTCCTCCTCCAGGGTCGTCTCATTGTCTTTAACCCCGGATGTTAATACTCCTTGGGTGATATGCTTTCCCTTTTGCTTCAGTTTGAACATTTCCCAAGTTTCATCTCTTTGTCTACACTGCCTGCATCGTTTCCCTCTACTAGTCTTGCGATGCCTCCTACACTTTCTTGAGAAAAAGAATGCATTAGTCACACTCCCTACTCCATATTTAAAATGATGTCTATTTACTTGTTCCCTCAAATATCTTGGCAATCTCGCGATGTCCAATTTCAGTTTTGATATTTTCTGCATTACTATATCCTGTAACGTCGCCCCATTGTATCTGAATACCTTCGGCAATGAATATCCAAATCCATATATAGCATCCAGCGCGTCTTCTACCTGTTGTCCCCTATATCTCCCTGCCTTTACTATAGATGGTGCTCTCTTTCCCGCATCCTCACTAGTAGACATTATATGAGATGTTTTATCCCATGTACCTGTTCCAGGTGTTTGGCCGCTCCTGCCGCTGTTGCTGTTGTTCTGCCACAAATGTGACAGAGCCTTGATGTCACTTGTCTTCTGCTATAATACTCTTCTATCAATATGTCATCCAATCTGATTGATGTATCCAGCACAAATTCATCGTCTTTACTATAAAATATTGATGGTTCTGTCTGTGTCGCTGTTTCTGTGGTCTGAGTCTCTCTTTTAATTATACCACCGGTGCCTTGTAGAGTGGCATCCAACAACCACTCCCATTCTGTCTGTCCCACAGTGATGTCACGTATGCTATCCCATATGTTTCCCTGATGATTTACCAGGACCTCGGCTTGAGCTGCTTCCACCACCTGTATTGGCTCTTGCGCTGAGCTTGGTTGGCCTGACGTTGAAGTCGCACCAAATCCTTTTTCATTTGTTTCTGTTGTTGTTGAACTTGCTGCAGACACTGTGCTCCTTTCATTGTAAGTGCTATTGCAATAGTTGTCTTGAATCATCCACGTATTATAGTATTGTTGGTATTGCTGTTCTCCAACACTATCGTACCAGCTATCTGCCATCCGTCCATCAGCACCTGCTATTTACTGTGAGGTCTTATCTCGTCCCTCGTTGTGCGCGCACTGCCACATCCTGATGCATCTCCTCCTGCATATACCTGTTGCGCTGGTCTCCCCCCCTCCCCTCCTTTCCTACCTTGCCCTACTTTTCCCTTTTCTTTGTGTATCGCCCTCCTTTCCGTCTACCTGCATGAGTCAGCTTGACCTGCTCCTCCGGGCGGTCCCTCCCCCTTCGGCACCTGCATCACCCCCCCTTCTCCCTCATAGCAACACACGTGAATACTACAGGATTATCGCCCATCCTGTAGCATCCCGTCTAAGCTCGCCCTATTCTCCATCGCTGGATGAGCTGAGCTCCTCTCTGCCTCTCCTGTGATGCTTACAAATCGGTCCCTTTGGAATGATATGTTCACTGCTAGATTCCTCACTCATAATAGCCCCCGCAGCCAATTGTGCTCTCCTATCTCTTTGCCTCCGTCTTCTCTCAGCCCTATCCTCTCTCTCTTTTCTTTTCTGTCTCCTCTCCATTTCTTCTCTCTCTCTGTCTTCGTCCATCTGCCTCTTCACCTCAACATTTCTCACTCTACCCTTCTTTTTCTCTTCATTATCCTGTCTTCGGCCACCCTCGACCTTATCAATATCACTATCCTGTAACCCTTTCTTTTTACACCAATTATCGACCACAGCTTCCTGCCTGTGCTTCTCCCGGCTATCTCGCCGTACAACTCCATCTTTCTCATTATCAGATTCCTGTATAGGTGCGCGCGGTCCAGCTCCGGCCACCTCTCTCTTTTTCTCATGTGCACTTCTATCGTCGTCTGACGTATTCAATTTGTCCTCCTTATCAGCGCCCGCTAACGCTGTATCCTCCAGACCAGATGAAGGATGTTCCACCTCAGTCACCCCTCTCGGGTTCTCATGTCCTATGTCTTCTTTATCCACTTGTAATTCCACTTCTGACTTATCCACTTCCACCGCTCTCTCATCTTTGGCTTCTCCTTCGCCATTTTCACCCTCCCCTTTGTATGCTCTCTTCAGTTTATTCACATTTACTAAGTGAGGTATCTCTTTGCCCGTCTTCACTGCTCTCAACCTCACCCTGTTATCCCCCACCACCTCTATTATCCTGTGTGGCCCTGTGTATCTACCAGCAAACTTCGATGTATTATTCACCGCGCATTTCGGATCATAGTAATATACCCACTCCCCCTCTATAAAAGATACAGGTCGAGCCCGTCCATCCAATCTACGTCTGAGCTGCTCCTCATACCTAGCAGTATGAGCGTTGGCCGCCTCTTGTAATAACTGTATGCTATGATTTGTTCTAAGAAACCAATCCCTCTCAGATGGCACTTTAGGCAGTGGCCTTTCCTCAGCAAAGGACATAGCCACTGGATCCCTCCCGAATTGTAGTGCATATGGTGAAAACCCCGTCCTCATACTAATATTGGAGCGCACTGTCCACAATGCAATGGGTAACAGTTCTGGCCAGTGTTCATGATCCTCGGTCACATAGCATCCTATCGTATCCTCTAATGATTTATGCAATCTTTCAACCCTGGCATTTCCGGTCGGATTCCTAGAAGACGTAAACCTCTGTTTGGTTGATAGTCTAGCTGTGACCTCACGAAAAACCTGACCCATATATGTAGACCCTCTGTCACTGCACAGCACTTCCACCTTGCCGTACCTACACACGATCTCCCGTAGAAACACCCCAGCTGCCGTGTGCGCAGTTGTGTCTTTAGTACAGAATGCCTCCGGCCATCCCGTCAGAAGGTCTATGAAGGTCATAATATATTTATAACCTTCTTTGGACCTACGTAGTGGCCCAACAAAATCTGTCTGTATCACTTGCCATGGATAATCCGGCGTATCCCATGACCTCGCCTTGGCCCTAAAGTGAGGTGCTCTTTTTCTCAACGCGCACCTTTCACATAGCCGCACGTACCTAGCTATGTCCACCATCATATTTTTCCAATAAAACCGAGCCTGTACTTTTGTATTCAACGCCACTGTTCCCACATGTCCTCCGCACATGATATCATCATGCATGAGATAGAGCACTCTATTCACCATAGCCTTAGGCACCACTATTCTTGGGTTTAGGTCAGCTATAGGCCCACCCCTCTTTCTAGCTGGTTTTATATACTTGCATAACAATCCATCCTTCATACCCATAAAATCAGCATTATGTAAAATCCCTCGCGCCTTTTCCTCATCCACTGGCAATTCATCTCCCGCCAAATATCTCATCATCCCCCTGCAGAATCCATCCTTCCACTGCTCCTGAATGAAGGTTTCCCTATCCAATTCCTCCCCTACCAATTCCATCACGAGTAACTCACATCCCACCTCAGGCTCAAACTCCCCCGACTCCTCGCCAGGTGTATCCTGTCCCACTGCCAACGGCACTCTGGATATAAAATCCGGCAGGTAGTGAGTGGCTCCCGGCTCATACCTGATCTCATAGTCAAAGTCAGTCATTGCCAAACCCCATCTAGTCAACCTTTTGGATGGAGCCTTACTGGCTTGCTGAAGCAAAGGTATTAATGGTTGATGGTCTGTAATTATCGTGATCTTAGCTCCCGTCAGCATATCCTCAAATTTCTTCAATACTCTTATAACAGCTAGGCCTTCTTTCTCTGTTATAGTGTAGTTTCTTTCAGCCTTTGTAAATGTATACCCATAATATGTTACCGGCCTCAGCAATCCATCCCTCTTTACACAGATGGCCGCTCCACACGCGCCATCCGAAGCATCTGTTAAAACATAAAAGTGGCCTCCAATCTCTGGATGTACCAATAACGGTGTGCTCGCTAATGCTGCTTGTATTTTCTTGAATGACACCTCACACTCATCCGTCCACTTAAATGGCACCTTGATTTTCAACAAATTATTCAGAGGCATCGACAAAACAGCATAGTTAGGAATAAAACTCCTGTAATAATTACAAAGCCCCAGAAAGGATCTAGTTGTATGTTCATTATACGGCCTGCCAAATTCCTGCACCTTTCTGATCACTTTAGATTGCGTCTGCACTCCTTCAGCATTAATAATGTGCCCCAAAAACTTGATTTCCGCTTTGCCCCACTCACACTTTTCCGGCTTGACTGTTAACCCTGCTTTGCCTAAAGCTGCTAATACTCTGCCGACGTTAGTAATATGGCTCTCCACATCCGGATCAAAAATAATGATATCGTCTAGGTAGGCTAGACAAGTACGTGGTATTAAGCCTCCTAGCGCTAACGACATAATCTTAGTAAATTGCCATGGGCTCTGCTTCATACCAAACGGCATCCTCGTCCATTGCCAAACTCCCGAAGGTGATTCAAATGCTGAATATTGCCTGCTGTCATGATGTAAATCACACTGATGATACCCACTGAGCAAATCCATGGCTGTAAAGATTATAGGTTTTCTGTATGCCATATACAAAAACATGCTTCTGGCTGTGGGCATAGGATATGTGTCATCCGCCGTAATAAGATTCAACATGCGATAGTCTGTACATAATCTAGCCTTGCCATCCTTCTTCTGCACTACCACCAACGGACTTCTCCAGACGCTGTCACTGGGCTCAATAATTCCCAACTTTAACAATTCCCTCACCTGTTCATCAATAATATCCATCTTCTGAGGAGAATACCTGTATGGTCGCGCCATACACGGACCCTTGGACTCATCGACCCTTATTTTCATTGGAGCCAATGAACAATGACCCAACTCCTTCATAGAAAATGCTATAGTGTCCATGTTGACCACCAGCATCTCTCTGAATACCCTCTGCTCCTCCAGCGTCATCATAGTGTCACCCAAATCAAGGCCCCTGATCTTCTCAATTTTATCCAGCCTCTCCTGCTCACTCAATGTAGAAACGCCACATTCACCACCATTGTCCTGACGATCCTGCCGGTGTATTGATCCCCCTCTAGCATCTTGACCATTCTCCCGCCGTTCTTCAGTACATCTTGCCAAAATCTCACGAGCCTCATCCTTTCTATCCCTGCCAACATTAGCTGTATCAATTACCTCCAGCAAATTAAGTTCCGGTTCATCTATGTCTTCCGCGTATGCTATAACCTCAGTTGTATCCACATACACTTGCCTGTCAGAGAGATTAGCAATTCTCATATACCATTTCTTCCCCACATAGTTCACCGCACCATCCGCAGCTACCACCGCCAAATTAGATGGCCTCAACAAGACCGTTGTTCCAACCCTTTCAGCCGCAACATCCCATCCTTTCACCGTCACCAATCTTTCCTCCCATGGGTCCAAAATCGCCGCTACTTCAATTGAGACCGGATCCTCAGTAAATAGACGTACCTTTCCATCTATAGCTATAATCTGTGCCCCTGCGTCAATCAGAAAATTACGTCCCAGCACAATATCATAAGCCAGTGAATCCACCACATTAAAATCATAGTATATGCAAGCACCATCCATAAAACACTGCAGTCGCACCGTCTCATAAACTTGTAATGATGTTTTGTCCCCCAGACGCACCTTCCCCAATTGAGATGGCTGCCTGTCCCAAATTGCTGTCTCACTTATACTACTCACAATTGTTCGTGCTATAAAACAATCAGACGCGCCCGTGTCCACTAAACATCTGTATGTGTTCTCGTCAATAGTACACTGAACCAACCATGGCGCTTTGTCTTTTGATCCCCTGTTTCCCGACCCATCCCCTGATATCAAATTTAATTCTGGGGTAGGAATGAGCCGTTGTGCCCGTTTCCCGGCCTGCGAACATCATTTCCCTGATCTCGCTGGTCTCTGTTCTGCTGAGAGGATGACAACTGATCCCTGTATTTCTTCAAAAACGTGCACTCCTCTGTAGAATGTGTAGTAGAGTCATGAATCAAACAATAGATCGCTCCTCCTCCTTTCTGACTCTCTCCTGCATCTCCCATCATCCTAGCATATTCCTGTGCTCTTCTCTGACCTTTATCATCCCCCTGTTGTCCCTGCCTGCTTCCTCCTGTGTATCTCTGTCCTTGAAACCTGTTATTGAAATACTGAGACGCGTTATATTGATTTCCACCGCGTCCCCCTTGATAATTCCATCCTCGACCTCCACCGCCTGCAGCAAACTGCCTATTCTGACCATATGTTCCCGCGCCAGTCCCTCTGCCCGCCTGCGCCTGATACTGCCCTTGTGAGTTACCACCCCTTCCAGCATATTGTCCCTGCTGATTCTCCCGTCCATGTTCCATCTCCCTGAGCCCCCGTCTATATTCCATAGTGCACATCTCCACCACTGCTTTAGTTTGTTCTCTAGCATACTCTTTAGGATCGAATTGATCGTCCCCACATGCTCCATCCCGAGTCCCCTCAGACTCTAGCATATGTAACTGCGCCACACCTTTGGAGTTCCTTCCTTTCTCCACATTTTCCCAATAAGACGCCAGTCTGAGAGCCTCTTCAAAAGAATCAGCATTGTGTTTCATCAGGTCCTTATCAATGGGCGGAAGCAAACCCCCCACAAAGACTGACAGCTTGATGACATCAGGAACGTCCAACTCATCATATTCCTTTATTTTCAATGCGAAGTCCCAGACCGACTGTCCCTTTTCCTGCTTCAGACAGTGCAAATCCCTATGTTTCTGCCACAGTGGCCTTTTGTCTTCAAAAACCCTCTTCACTATAGCCACTACTTTGTCCAAAGTATCCTTTTCCCCCTCTGGAATACCATCCATCCATTTCGATGCCCCCTTCTTCAAGCCCAATTTTGCATACTCAAGATGTTGATCCGGAGACCATCCAAATAGCTTTTGCATTCCATTCAATTCCTTGAAATATCTCCGATAATCCTCCCCAGGCTCCCCATTGAAGGATGGTAGTTTAACATTCGGACTAGGCGCCATGTCGTCGTCTTCAGAACCAATAATAGGTGCAATATCCTCCTCCACCTGTTTCTCCGCATCCAAATCACCCCCTGAGCTCTCTTCACTATCGTTCCCCTGTACACCAATTCCAACACCTGCAGCTACGGAGCCCTCGGCGGCTTCCTCCCGGGTCTCCTTTTCTATCTGTCGTCTTCTCTCTTCATCCGCTCTTCGAACCCACCAATCCTCCCAGTCACCCGAAACATCAGTCTGAAGATGGCTATTTAGAACATCATCTAAATGCCCCTCATCTGTAGTACGACCTGTACTATTGCCTGAGCGGATATTCGCAGTTACCTTCCTCCAATTTACAGTGTCGTTCAAAAATCTCTCCCTTCGTGCTACACGCTCCCGGTCTATCTCCAGCCTCGCGGGCGGCTCCTCCCCATCAATGGCCTGCCGATATCTCAGCTCCTGTTCCAATATGGCTCTCCCCCTCTCTATGCTCCGTCGTACCCTAATATTAGTGTTCTGCAGACCTGCAATAACTTCATCCACCCTTGTTTTACTCACAGACTCTCCCAGACGACTGCCACTTTGATCACCTGTAACAACCGGTGTAGTACAGCTTGTCCAATCCTGTCCAACTCCACCATTCTCACCCTGACCCACCAAGTCCTTATCACTTAACTGTCTCCCATTCTCAACAACCACCAAGAAACCAGACGGTAGCAATCCTGCACTCCCCCCTTGTGAATCACCACAGGCCTCCGACCCCTGTTCCTGTATCTTCCCACCGACGTCCTCGCTTTGCCCTGGCACTGCCACCACTGTAGACGCCCCGTCTACTGGATCATTCTCCTCATGTGCTTCCCCCTCATCCTCATGACCGTCCTTTGTTCCACTCTCATCCACCTGTCCGTCTTCATGTACTGGCTCAATTAACCCCAATGACGTTGCAATTGCTTCAAAATTCAAATCCTCATCACCAATATCCGCCACATCCCCCTCAGATGCGCGTCTAATTCGTCCCTGGTCCGCTGTACCCTCAAACTCAAGGCACCTAGGAGTAGCCTTACAGAAATTAATACTGGAGCTCCTAGCAATGGGCGTCGAAAAATACTTATAATTCACTAATCTGTCTCCTGTCGTCCATCCTTTGCAGAGATTATCAGGCCGTTCCCCTGCATCAGCACTCACTGTGTGCTCCTGAACCGCCGCCTGTTGCCCATCACTAGAATTATCAGCCCTGGTCTCCGACTCTGCCGCAGATGACTGATGCTCGTTCTCCACTCCCAATGCTGAGAATGGTCCAGAGGTACCGTCCACTACCACCGACCCTGCTGGTTCAGAATCAGCCGCAGTAGACAATTGTAGGCCAGACGTCCCCCCAGACTTGGGATCCCTTTGAGACGACGCCCGCTCCACCTCTGACCGAGCCACGGGGAATCCAATCTCTCTAGACACCACCTCTCCAGGCAAAAGCACCACTTGCGACCTGGGTCCTAATTGCACATGCACATGTGTGTGATCCGATCTAAGAGTGACACGTGATTGATCAGGTCCCGCTTCACTCACTTCGGATCTTCCACCCTGTCCCTCTGCTACACCACTATGTGCTACTGCTGCATTCCCAGGCAATGTGCGCGCTGCAGGTATGATAGTATAGACTTCCACACCGTCACTACTGTCAGTGTGTGGCGATGCCGCTGAGTCACATCCAGCGTCTGAGCCGTTAGGTATCGGGTACGGCGAGCCGCTCATCAGTACAATGATAAGCCCAACCACTAATTCTCCACCATCTGGGCTGTGTGGGTTGTGTTTATAGGTATATTAATGTGGTATAAGTTGTGTAGTTATTATCAGCTCACTCCGCTATTCTCACGTATTTGGGAAGACTAACTCTAGTGGTATGATGTTGGCTCAGCCCATCCTTTTAACCAACACCAAGACGCCGATACAAGTCACCATTTATTGTTCATTGGTTATTCACAGTTACAGCTGATGATGAGTCCACTCATGGTTGTACAGCTTCAACGACATCAGTCTATTCATACAAGCAGTTCATGTTTAACAATCCGATGCTACTGGAGAGGTATAAGTGCCATAGAGATCCTGTTCAATCCGTTCTTACATTGGCTAAGTGTAATACTAAATACTAAACAGCTTCATCCTCGTCTACTCCAGGAGTATGTGTTGCCTCCTCGGCTTCTCCCACAATACTAACTCCTCCCTATCTCTTACCAACCCCTCACACCTTTCAGACGCCGATGTTTGGCTCACCCGTATTCCCCCCTCCCCCTCTACAGAATCTACCTGACCAGATCTCGTCGACTCCCCTCCGTCTACACATTCCACAGCCTACCATAAACTCTATACTACCATAAACCCTATACAGGACTCCCATAGCACTCTCCCATATAGCATATAATAAATACACACATAGTACAGCATACAATAAATACCTACATAAGTGTACCCTGTTATACCCGTTCATTATAATTATTGGCTATTGATGACAAAACATTATGTTTAAATAATAAGAATTTTGGCCTCACTGTATAGAAGTCGGTCTGTCTTAAGTTTCTCTGCCTCCAAATCAGCCGTCCGCTCTGCAACGAGAACCTCCAAATGGGACGAGTATTTCTCCATCTGTGAATTAAATATTTGATAAGTTGTTTTAGAAATCGAAAAAAGAAGAAACCTACGATTACTCTTTCTGAAAAAAAAAGAAAGACGTTTCAGTCTATCATCATATATGCACCCATAAAAGAACAATATAAATCTAGACCTTGAGTGATAAAATTGATATACAATGTACTTCTAGGCTTAGGGCTATTTAGGCATTATAGATTGCTTTAATTATGTTCCGGGGATTGGGCTAATTTTAAAGATTTCTTTGACATGGGATTAATCACACCTTCACGTGCACCTTTTTACCATCGTTTATAGTTAGCCATATCAGGTAAAACTGTTTATTTTAGGCAATTACATTCGATCGACAGTTATAGACCTACCATGGCCATCATCATATCTACTGGACTGCGGCGGTCCGGGTTTATCTTAGTGATGAGCCTCCCTAATGCTTCAAATGTGGGTCTTTCTGAGGGTGAGTGACTCCGGCATTTACTGACCATCTGCAATTTAAAACTCTATCGTATACTCTTCCCTTGTGTGTCTCTAGTGTCTCCTATAAACATTAGGTCGATTAGACATTGGTCTCTATTTAGGAAGTAGATAGACATATTTCCTATGCCTAGTGAATGTGCTATATATATAGTTTAGATAGGCCCTGTTCCTGTTTTTGACCCCTTAAATTGAACATCCACTTGATAGAACGCTGTATTCATCATAGTGTTAAAATTAGTGTAACCGATGTAATAGAAAGAGATCTTATCACAAGCCTCTTTATTAATATCCCTAATAACATTTATGCTTAGCATACAATATGATATTAATGAATACTATTTAAATGGAAACCTCTAAGTATTGTTCCGGGCGTGGACAGGTGTTTTCAGTGCCATCTGACTCTAGTTCAGGTAACGGCGGTCTCCAGCCAACTTTTACCATCTGAGGATCCTCATCCTTTTACGTAGGGAAAATAAGGAAATTTGGACCAGAGTTAGATCGATAGTTGAATAGAGCGATAGATACAAAAATAATGAATCAATTAGACTCGTTCCTGCGCCGCCTCCGACGCATATGCTCGTGAAGCATACTGGTACCTCGACGCTTCAAACGTTGTGTTTGGGCTTTATTATACCCCCCCCCCCAACTAAGAATTTAATGTAAACCAAATCTAAGAACCAAAGCCGTAGAATCTGAAACAGCGGGCTATCTTACAAAAAATTCGCCATCCTTATACTCGTGACAGATTGTCAAAATCTCGCGGCCATCCACCTGCTGTTCTAGATGGAGCTGCTAGAATCTACCCCCAGACCCCCTTTTTATGAAGCCTGTCTTCATGAAAGGTCAGACACTACATTTAATCTATGGCTCTCGACAAGATTGCATATGACCTTGACCTTCCCATCCGCCCGCTGTTTCAGATTCTACGGCTTTGGATCTAAATCAGGGGGAACTATATTTTGTAGTGCTAGCTTATATCAGGAGTAGGGTCGTGTTTTGACACTACTTTTCCGTATGCCCCATGGCCTTTTCCGTATGCCCCCTCCTCTATCGGTATGCCCCCTGCTCTGCATATTTCGCCCGTATGCCCCCATGGTAGGCATACGGCGATCCTGTACATTTGCTATACAGTATCGTATGGGGGGTATAATAAATAATATTATGACAGACTTACTCCATAGGGCCCTGCTCTGGTGGCTATTTCTATCAGGATGATAGAGAAGGCGTACACGTCGGCCGGGGGTGTGGACAGATCTTCCGGGGTGACCCCCTCCTGTGGGTAGCACTCGGGGGCAAGGTAAACCCAGGTAGGGTCTATACCTCCTCCGGGGTCCTCGTCATCTAATGCCTCTTTGTCCTGGGTGCGGTACGTCACAAGGCCGTAGTCTAGGTGGCCGTGTCATTTGTATGACAACACAAGAAAGCATTGCAAAATACGCGAAGGCTAGTACAGATATGGTAGGAAAATGTCTAAGTATAAAGAGTATCTGCCAGTGTAAGTGGTATATGGAAAGGAACCTGTGTGCATGGCTATTGTATTCCGCCTGACAACTTAGGCCTATAGATATAAAAGAAGAAGATAGAACGTGATTGGTTATAACAGCAGTCGTATCGTAGCCTGTCAACAGAATGGTCAATATTCTACAATAAAACCAATGCTTTGATATAAAATTGAGAAGTCGTCTTTGTTTCATGGGAAAATGCTCCCAGTCATCTCACCTGTAACCTTGACGGTCCAGCGGTCGTCCACCACACAGTTACTTGACTTGAGCCTACCATGAACTATTCTGTTAGAATGGAGGTACCCCATGGCCTTGCAGATGTCAGATACGAAGGAGAAGCGGAAGGACCAGTTAATGGGGATGTCCTCATTCTCCAGTACGTCGTTAAGGCCACCTTTTGGACAGTACTCAGTCAATATGGCAACGTTAGGCACCTCCACACACCCACCCATGAAGCGCACCAACTGGGGGTGCTCTAACTGCCTGCAGAAAACAAGATTCAGATTTTCATTTATTTCTTTAATACCGTCAGTGGCAATTACTGAAGTACCAGGTTTGTTTCCGTAGCACAGGATCGGCCTGTTATACCAAGCCATGCAATTTTTTTATAATAACCGCATTGGAACCACTCGGTCCACACTGGATTAATAAAATGGATTTCAGATTTCAAATGACTGTTAGCTAGGCAAAGGTGAAGGAACAGAGGAAAGTTCAGGCGGCCTCGGATGAGGTTTGGTCAAAGGAGGAAAACGTACCTGACATCTCTAACCTCCCGACGTATTTCCATGGTCAAAGAAAATTCCATTTTATATAGTTCTTTGATTGCTACTGACCGTCCGTTACTAGAAGACAACAGCAGTCATATTATTTAGCATGAGCATAAAACAGTAAAGAAATACATGTATGCAGATTAACTTTTTAAGTATTACAAAAGATTTAGCAACGGCAATGTATTAAATTGCATAGATTAAGGGAAAATAATTTGCTTGTATGAGACTATAAATTTACTTTTACAGCATGGCAGAAAGGTTTAGTGATCCGAGGCATTGATATGTTTACATGCTCCCTCATAGCTTACATGCAAATGACTCGATATGTTACTACCAATTTGATTCTGATAATCATCATGGTTATAAGGACAACACGGGTAATAATATCATTCTTTTTAGCAGCATTCTAGAAGTATATCTGTAATCACTTGCTTGGCGTATCACTCACTCTTTTACTTACTAGATACCACATTTGGTAAAGCGTTGTTTGTCCTCTTTGTTCTGACCACTATCAGTTGTCATGACACTGATTCTACTTTTACTCCCTGCTCCTCCGCCTGCATCTTAGAGGAGAGATTACGAGTGTACAGGAGTTACCAGGATGCCAATTAGATAAGAGTTGCAGTGTCAAGTATCCATAACCGATATGAATGATTTGTTTTTGCTACTCTAGATTAAATGGGAATATACCAAGTATTGGAAACCGATATAAGAAGTCACTCATTATCATTACATTTCACCTTATCACACTGTCTAAGATATCACCATTTTGTACTCTAATTAACAGTAGAGGATAAATTATTATCATATCTGCCGCTTACCTAGTTTGATATCTTCATACACGATGACCCAGCTTTCATCCCACAAAAGCTTTTGTTGTTTATACCTAAAATACTACAATTATAGTTTGAATTTTTACAACAGCTTTTTGTGTTGGGTCTCTTATTCTGACTGATATGTTTCAACATAAATTTGTCAGTGATAGAGCAATAAATTCTGACCTCTATGCATGAGAACAAACATCATTTTGCATGCACAGGTGAAAGGTGGGATGGATGATTATAAAGGCGCTTATTCAAGGGACATTTATAGCGTATAAGAGTCATATATGAGAACCCCTTACAGTCTGGAATTCATACAAAGCTAGTGCTTTAATGTCTAAATCAAAGAGCGAGGGTATGATTGATTATGTGCAAAAGTAATGTTTTGGTCAAACCGATTAGAGCCATCCTGGATATGTTCGAGTGATTAAAGCTTGTCTTTCATCCTAACCGAATCCTTGGCTGAGGGGTAGATACTAAAATCAAAGAAGCTATAAATCTCTCCTTTGTTACAACTTTCCAAAAGACCTCTCAGGTTTCTCAAACTAGGAATCGGTTGCATTGTCAATAACACTATAGAATGGGCCTTATGCATAATTAATACCCCTCATCATAGGCTTGTCCCTCCCCTTTTGTCTCTACATTGGAATTCCCTTTATGCTTAGTTCATAACAAGGGGTATCTATGTCCACAGGTTGTATCGTGTGTATGCCCAAACAGGGACATTGTTCGTAGTACTCCATAGAATATAAACTTGAAAGGGGACTATTTTAGCTTAAATGATCAATAAACAGTGCGGACCTTTGTTCTAGTTCAAGTGCACTGACATTGTCTGCGATATCTACGATCCAATCAAGAAGTCATCTATGTACATGTAGCTGGACGAAGTCACAAAAGTTATTGAACGCTAGATACTGTAGTTGGTTGGCATTGTCCTTTCATCCTCTTGCTTAGAACAATTGAGGTCCACATCATAAGGAAATAGCTGAGCGATAGGTACATTTCTTATGGCAAAGGGGTCCATTGTAGTAATCATGATAATTTTTATGACTTCCATCAAATAACCAATACAATAGTTGCAATTGTATAAATCACATGGACATAATATATCATGTAGAAGAGCAATTATTAAAAGGAGTCGACATATAGTAACGCTTCTGGATTGCATAGTTAGACACAAAACTTACCAGAATGACTCCAGCAAAGCCGAAGATGACAAGGGCGGCCACAACCCCTATGATACCAATCTGCCATGCCTTAAGGGGACAGCGGCCACAGTCCCGGGGGCATGTGTCACAAGCCTCTCCCTCTTCTGTCTCACACAAACCATCCCCACACTCTATATGTTAGGTAAACCAAAACCAGTATATCATGTATCATCTATGCTTTCCATATGACGGGGCCATCCACAAAATCATTTTGTTTAATGTTAGCATTGTATGACATGGAAATATCTTTTAATTTTTAATGTAGTCTACACTACAGGCTATAAAGTCATGGTAAGTTCATGTGTAATGATTGCTATGGACCATAATGGTGTACATTCGGGATGTATTTATCAATGCATCACCTTACTTCATATTTGGTAACACTTTGTGAGACATCAATGTAGCATGACACGACATACAGTGTTTTTTTTTTGGGTATTTCTCATTCTGCAGATAACTTTAAGAGATATTTTGATTGAATACCACTCATACCTTGTTGCCTTTGTCAGCATCATTCTGATGCATGAATATGCCACGGTCATCTCATTGATTTAGCTAAAGGAGACACCTTTCTTAGTCTAATGGAAGGGGATCTAACGATCAGTTCTTTTTTGTGAGTCTCAGTGTGTGACCTAAAGTCATTTCTCAGAAGCTAAGTTTTGGGCGCCCCCAAATCGTACCAACCCTGGATCGGAAGGGAATTCTTGATTGTACAGGGTCAAGCACTACGACAGTGCAGATATAGAGGGAAAAGCCATGCATCTGCTAGCCATTTCTCAAACACTACGATCCTACCCCTCTCCCTCCAATTCCAACCACCCCTACGATCCAGTCCAATCGTAGTGATTGACCCTTGGTGATCATGTATAACCTATGATTGCCTATGCAGGTGCATGCCTTTCCCCTCTATATCTGCACCAATTGTAGTGATTGATCCTGTCAACACTAGAATACCCTTACGATCCAGGTCAGGGTAGTACGATCTGGGGGCACCCAAAACTTAGTGATTAAGAAATGACTTCCAGGATAGCCAATTGTAGGTATTATTTCTCAGACACTAAGTTTTGGGCACCCTGAAATTGTATTGACCTGGCCAGGATCGGAAGGGAATTCTTCATTGTACAGGGTCAATCACTACGATTACAGCAGATACAGAGGGAAAAGGCATGCACCTGTATAGGCAATCATAGGTAATACATGATCACCAAGGGTCAATCACTACGATTGGAGAGGTAGGGGTGGTTGGAATCGGAGGGAGAGGGGTAGGGTTGTAGTGTTTGAGAAATAGCTGGTTGGGGCACTCACTCCACCTCCCTATATGAATGGCCTGGATCGTAGGGGTGGCCAATTCGTAGTGGGCAGTCTCAATTCGTAGCGTTTGAGAAATACCTAGCTGCTAGCCATTTCTCAAACGCTACGATCCTACCCCTCTCCCTCCAATTTCAACCACCCCTACGATCCAGTCCAATCGTAGTGATTGACCCTGGGTGATTATGTATTGCCTACGATTGCTGATTCAAATGTATGCCCTTTACCTCTATATCTGCACCAGTCATAGTGATTGACCCTGTACAATCAAGAATTCCCTTCCGATCCAGGCCAGGAAGTCATTTCTCAGATGCTAAGTTTCAGCCACTCCCAAATCATACCAACCTGGCCTGTATCAGAAGGCAATTCTTGGTTACACAGGGTCAATCACTACGAATAATGCAGATATAGAGGGAAAAGTTATGCACCTGTATATATGCAATCATTGGTAATACATGATCACCCAGGGTCAATCACTACGAGTGGACTGGATCGTAAGGGGTGTACGATTCGTAGTGGGTAGTCTCCAATCGTAGTGTCTGAGAAATACCTAGCTGGTCAGTTACGATTTGGGGGTGCCTAAAATTTAGCGTCTGAGAAATGACTTCCGGAGACTATTAGGCCTACTGGGGTATGTTTCATAACGTCGTATGATGACTAAATGTTTGTACTATCACTAAAATCGTACAACAAACACAGAATCTGGGTAAATCGTAGGTTTTACATGATAGCATATACAGAATTATACCAAGCACTAGCATAGGGTTCTACCCCTGGGATATTTCTACTATAGTTATGAACAGTGTGATGTAATTTCCCTTGTAGTTCAAGGATTCATTGTGGTCCAAAAGGCAGCATCATGATTATCAAGCATCGTACAATTTCTGATCGTTTAAGGTACAAAATGTGAGTCAAATCGTAGCCTGTTATGAAACATACCCCAGGTGTACATGGCTTTTATCAGTAGACCTTCCTCTCACGCACCCATGTAATGACTTAATGCCACAGGTAAGGCTTGAATTAGTAAAGCGAAAGATCAAACCAGGAGATGACATGAACCAATTTGGTGCTTGATCCGTAGGCCTACAATCAACAATCAACAGCTAACGAGAGAGAGAGAGAGAGAGAGAGAGAGAGAGAGAGAGAGAGAGAGAGAGAGAGAGAGAGAGAGAGAGAGAGAGAGAGAAAGAGAAATAGAGAGACAAAGCCATACAGACCTGCAGCTATGCAGGCCAAATGACAGACAGACGGATAATTGAAAAGGGAGTGACACACAAAACGATGTATATCAATTTTTCAGGGTTATTGTAGCATGTTCCACTTTCACTTACCTGTCCGTGGTGTGACTACCACAGACCGCTCCAGGGCTAGGTGCATACCAACCAGCTTAAAGTGCGCAATAAGGGACACAGGTCCCACCTGATACAGCCCCTCTACCGTACTCTGCCATTCCTCCATCATACTTGTGCCTATCAACACCTGGTAGATAACAAGAGTAGCAAAAGATATTATACATGTATACCAATTCATGGGTCTCTTACGGCAGATTAACTCAAAAGGAGATTTTAGTAATATCTATCAGTTCACACTTTTAAACTTCCCTTAATGTTTTTTTTTGGACTCTATGCATTTAATGCACGCTATAGATTTTAATGTTCCTTCCAAATGAATACATGCTATGAATTCACGTTTCTATCCTTTGGAATCCAATTTCCCACCCCCACTTAGTAAACTTAATTGCAAAATGCATCACTGCACATCAGAGTCTAATATTGAAAAATGGCGTTAAGAACTACTATCTAATATAGGCCGGGGGCTGATAGGGCCCACCATGCACCCCCCCCCACATCCCAACGTGATGGGTATTTTTTCGATCCTAAGGGTCCCTTTAACAAGATTCAAGATGTTAACATTGATTATCTAGGGATGCACTACCTGTTTTGGCTCATTATCCATGTGCGGGTTCAGAGCACTTTTGGGTCAATTTTTGTACCATGCTATTCAAGGGGTATGCTCAATCCCCAAGCTCTAAGACTATCTTACCTCATCTGGATCTTGAAGCTGTTGGTCTTGTTGGAAAGAAGACATAATAAGCTTTTCATTAAGCCCTAATACATGTTTTTAAGTTCAGATTTGAGTGTAACAGACAGTCGGGAATTTCTTTTACTCCCCTGAATCTTTTGTCGGCCATTTCGAATTATGGCCATATACAGCCTCGCCATTAAATTTTATGAAGTAGAAACATGCATATTCTCAATCAGCACTCTTTTTAGCATAAGAATCAGGAGAATTGATAAAGATTTAGCATAGAAAAACATCCATTTACATAAAGAGGGAGATTATTGAAATGGAACAGCATAGTATTGGCTCAAGGTAGTGTCTTTGCGTCCAAGGCAATAACGTGTGTCATAGTCATCAAGGAATTCTGCAAAATGTCTCATATTACTCGGAAAGGTTTGCCCTACATAAATCATATTAGATATTGTGCTTAGATGGGGATAAGGGCAAGTTTTATACATGTATCTGGAGCACATTTAAGATTTTCAGTAAAAAAAATGAACTTTGTAATTTCAATCTTCCGTCTTCCCAACTGTCTGTTACACTCAAATCTGAACTTAAAAACATGTATTAGGGCTTAATGAAAAGTTTATTATGTCTTCTTTCCAACAAGACCAACAGCTTCAGGATCCAGACAGGGTAAGATAGTCTTAGAGCTTGGGGATTGAGCATACCCCTTGAATAGCATGGTACAGAAATTGACCCAAAAGTGTTCTGAACCCACACATGGATAATGAGCCAAAACAGGTAGTGCATCCCAAGATAATCAATGTTAACATCTTGAATCTTGTTCAGGGGACCCTAAGGATTGAAAAAATACCCGTTGCATTGGGATGTGGGGGGGGGTGCACGGTGGGTCCTATCAGCCCCCGGCCTAATATGATTATGACTCTTTATCAGCTCACCTCTGATGCTGTAAAGATGGAGCCACTGGCAGGTATCCAGGGTCCACACAGACCATTCTTCACTTTCTCGACATCAGACAATGGACAAGAGTGCACGTTAACATGGTGCACACAACAGTTCTGTGATGTAGCCCTTCTGACATCAGTCGGACATTGTGCCGTTTCACACCATATCTTAGCACGGGTGGGGTCACTGTAGCAGATACATAAGTGTGGTAGCGTTGTTTTGGATAACGCCATAGGGAATTTGTGGCTATTTTATATAGAAATGATTGGGTCAGTAGAAGTATAAATTCTTCCCTGTCTATAATGAACATGGTCTATAATGAACAAGGAGATATTTTGAAAATGAACTAAGGTTTCTGACCTATTGTACAATATCTTCATGATCTCGTTGTGCTTTGATTTTTTAAAAAGGCGCTTGATAAGACGCCCTTAATTTACAAATGTGTCATTTATAAGAAATACATGGCTGCTTCCAGAATACTTTTTACATTAATCAAAGGATGGAATGATATTTTCTTCATTCGCAAAAGCTTGTCAGCTCTGCCCCATAGATTGTTACAGTAAATCATGTATGAAAAAAGTGGATGCTGGGATAACAAGCCCTCAGCTGAGGTAAAAGGCCCACGTCCTTTGGGATAAAAGGCCCACATGCACAAAAAAGAGGATCATAATTGGAATAAATGCTCCATTTAGATTCTTGTCATTAAAAAAGAAGCTATAAAAGTTGATATTCATGAACTACTACTGAGATTTGGACATCCTTAATCACCTAAAGTAGCATTTTCGATAATTCATATTGAAGTCCAAGGAGTGATAGGGTAGGATAAGCTTAAATACCCTAATGGCACATAACTGAGCTAGTTTGAAGAGAATAATCCCTAATTAATGCATATTTTTTCACACCAATCAAGAGATGAAACAATGTATCATAGTTGTGAAATAGGTTGTCAGCCTAGCCTTATGGAATATTCCAATAGAATGCTTGACAAAAAGTGGGGCATTTTGCCCTGTAGGTTGAAAGGCTGGGGTAAAAGGCCCAAAGCAATGGGGCAAAAGTCCAATGGATCTGATGAGAAGATAAGGTTCATCTTAAAAGCCCATGTCTAGGTATTGGAAGAAAGTGTAATTTGAATAAAATGTATCTTTATGACCTACCCTTCACCCCTTTATCTAATAATACCTCACCTAATACTTTTAACCCATTTAACTTGCTACCCAAAAATCCATGCATATTTCAGAACCCTTTTATTTATAATTGTCTCAAATTGAGCATGATGATCTTAACAGTTATAGAATATTGAATGTCTGATAAGAACTTTTTCTCATCCAATCATAATGAAAACCTACAAAAGAGATCTCCTTGAAGTTATCCTTACTTCCAAGTGTTAAATGGCTGCATACAACTAGTACCTTGGTTATGAGGGCTAAAGGGCCTTTTACCCCAAAGGGAGGAGGGTGGGAGTGGGGAATCCTACTCAACGAGGACGGACTGGCGTATTTTTCCTTGCACATTAATTCCACTGTTGACCACGCCCCCAAAAGTATATCTATAATCATCATTTGATGATAAAAGAGAGGCATTGCTTCAAGAGTATTGAGGATCGGGGATCTTTTTTAGCTCTGTCTAAGGTTATCTATAGCCATGTATAATCAGTTTCTTTCTTGATTGAAATAGAATGAAAGTATAAATGGACAAGAGGTGTTGATAGATTGGTCAATGAACATTGTGGTCGGTACTTGTAGCACATAGAGTTATATAGCAACATCATGATGATACACATTCAGTTCCACCTGTTCACAAGTTCTATAGATCTACTTACGTGATTCCTGTAGTGTTTGCTAGGGCAAAGAAGTTGGGTTTGAAGAAGCCCTGATCAGCCACAGCCCAGACCCAGAAATCATCTTTGAGAGTGAGACGGTAGGACACATTAAAATGCACCTCAGCCTTTATTTCCTCCGGAGGTGGGATGGTCCATTCTAACTCAATACCTGAGGAAGAAGAAAGTAAAATTCTTTTTTTTTTCTTAACGAAACCTATCAATGTCACACACTCTAAATTTCTATTGCACATGAAGGAAAATGTTAGCACAGTTCATTTTGCTAGGGTGGCAAGTGCCCAAGTGTGTTATTAGAAATAGTGCAAACGAATATAGGATTGATAACTTCTAATGCCCATTCAATTACAAATTTGTAAAACTATAAGTATGGGAATCACCTGGGCATAAAGAATAAGGTACGGGGTTGGCGGCAGTGGCGGACAGAGGCCAGCAATGGAAGTCAGTGTTCCCTAAGTCATGCCAGGCATGGCTCACACGTCCCACACTCTGTAATGGTAAAGATACAATGTTACAATGTAAAAGTTAGCTATAGTTACTATAGACTAACTCCATCTCTCATGCCAGTGATGGCTCAAATATCACCCCCCCCCATGTAAAAGTTAAATAAAGCCATCTAATTAGGAATCACTCTGTCTTGAGCCAGTTATCTCCCACACACTGCGATACATGTACATGTAAAATTGGTGGGCTTGAATACGTCAGAGTTACATATAGGCTCTGTTGTCACACACTCATTAATTGTATATTGATATTTTGAAACGTCCCATATATTGATATTTTGCAACCATTAATTGCAACGTTTAAGCTTAAAACATATCGTGACATACTTCTACCTACAGAAGCTTGGTGCTATATGCATACTATGGATGAAGCATGTGACTTACCAATAAGAGGAATAGCAAAACAGTCCTTATGTTCTTCAGTAGTAACACCATCTTGTCGCTGAAACCCTGCTGTGTGTCTGGGTGCCACCCTTAGGGTGACCCTCAAACAGCTGGCTCCCTATGACTACCACACTCAGCACTGATTACCCACTGGAGAAGTCAGGCAACACCTGCATGACGGGGACACCATAGATACACCCCATGTAGAGGTGCGTGGTGCGTTATGGGGTTTAGCCTGGGTGGAATGTGGAATTATTGGCGAGGAGGCGTGGCCACTTTATGCTGTTTTGGGGTACCGCTGAAATGATAGGCTCTTGGAAAGATTGTCTCATTGGACCATATGAAACAGACGTTGGAGTCGTTATGGCTACCCAATTAATGTTCTCAATTTACTCATTTGGCGTGGCAATATACATACACTTCTGTTTAAAATGACTGACACATACATGGATCTTTCCATAGGGAAAACCTATTGTTGGGCATAACATCAAGGGGTATCACAATACAGCAGTAATTGAGTCCTATAGTGGACACCCATACCTACATTTACACACCACCCTACCACAATCAATTCCCATTGGTGAAGACATGGGTATATCGCACACATACATGTTGGTCAATGGTGCAGCCACACAGATTTAGTGGTCCCTCTTTTGTCGATAATTATATGGATCAACCCTCAGATATTTCCCGGTGGTTCCGGGTGACCATGTCTCACTATTCTTCATAGCACATTGCATCTGAAACCTCTGTATATTTGTCCATGAAACATTGATGGGAAATTTGGAGATTGTTAGAGCAGATTCCTAACTTTTCCTATCTTGTCAATGTATCGATTTGGTCTAAACCGACTGTGCTCTATGTATGTTTGCATCAGGTGTGCGTAATGCGTCATCGGCAGTCTATTAGGTCTGTCAAAGTGGGGCTTACACGGCCTCCTCCATCTCTCACCATTGCACGGGCGGGGGACTGAATACATTTTGGGCTCCCCAACGATTTACCAATAGGCCTACCCCATAGAACAACAAAAGGAGAAATTTCCAAGCCATTACCGCTCGAATAAACTTTTTAATTTCATGAGATCATAATATTTACACTCACCTTTTCGACTGTAGGCTACTATGAGGGAGTGAGAGGGAACATCCTATAACAAAATACTCTCACCCTTTCAAAGGCGCAACCATTATATAAAAGCGGTAGATTTTACCAGGGATCCGCTGACATACACATCGCAGAGGCCACCTGCATGGTAAAAATCTGCCATTTCTATACTATTTGCGTGATTTCAGACACCTGGTAAAGTCGCCATTGCCACATATGACTCCTATGCACTGTCTTGGATGTTCAAAACACCTGATAAAACCCCCGATTCCATATACTACTTTTGTATTTCTATATGGCATCTGCGGAAAGCTAAGACACTTGAGAACCACCCCGCTCGCCCATTTTGCTATTCTACTAGTACCTTAGACTTGTGGCAGATCCAGGATTGGGAAAAGGAGGGACGCAGCCCAAAAGGAGGGGGCGCACCCCTTTTATTTTTTAGCAATTATTTTACTTCAAAATGTGTAATGAACCTCCAAAGGAGAGGCGCTCCCTCACTCTCGTCTAAATGCGGCACTACGATTGATACCGCAGTTAACCTCCCATTTTAATTTTACTACTCACATGGAATGTTTGTGTTACACTGGTAAAATCTACCATTTCCATGTACCTTCCATTTCTATATGCTACTGCCGTGTAATATCTTTGGTTATACCACGACTTCTCTGATTTTGGGTGCTTTTTCTGGATATTCCCATGCACATACCTGTCGATATTGCACAGCATGAATGCTGTAGCTTGAATTTTGGAAGGCATGCGGTTATCCATGGATAACCTGCACACCGTGCGGTTATCCATGGATAACCCGCATGCCTCTCATGTCCTTCCATGTCATATGTTACATGTTAAAACCCACGAAATATTCAAGGCCAGGGTAGGGATCGAACCTGCAGTCTCACATCCCAAATCCAACTCCGTATGCACTGCGCCACAGGGACTGACAAGAAGTGGTTGGCTAGAACTAAACCAAACAAAGCAAGCCTAGCCGGGCACTGAGGTGTGTGTACCGATCATGTATACATAACCAAGGGACGCGTTCAAATCAATCCAAGCCGAGACGGCCGCTGAAGGAGGAGACGCGGTGGTCTAGTGGGTAGCGCATTGCGCTCAGCTGTTAGAGGTACGCGGGTCGAGTCCCGGTCCGGGCGCATCTTTTTTACGCCATGTGCGCTGTCGCTGTCCGCTGCCGGGCGACGAGATGTATGTACGTGTACACACACTATGGCTGGCTTTGAGTCCCAGGGAGAGGGAATAATTTTTGTTTTCAACTTGAATTTATTGGTATTCTATTGATTATTTATTGGTTTCGTGGTATAAAATAAGTAGTCAATGGATAATTCATGACTTGTGTGTGTTAGCAAAGGCTAATTACACTCGGGCTACACCCTCGTGTAATTATCCTTCACTAACACACAAGCATCATGAACTATCCATTGATTAATGTGAGCTCTGCGGAGAGTTTGACATCAGGTAAACTCTACCAATTCCACAGGCCACTCTTGTGAGATATCAGCAGAGTGAATGTAAATTATTACGTGTTTATGTACTATTTGCATGATCTCTAGTCCTTAACTCACATCCCGGCATATTATAAATTCTTGATCTAAAAGATACCATTTACGCCCTTTGGAATTTGCCATAATATTGTTGGTTTATGTATCATCAGATCATTATTGACAGTTGGGAAGGCACACCCGATTACTTTCTCGACTGTTGCTGTTCTTCGATACAATTACCAAGCAGTCCTGGTGATTTATCCTACATCATATATAAATATCAATGTAAAACCGAATGGTTTGTACTAGCTTAATCAAGTCCCCCACCCCACCCCCACCGAGTTGTAGAATCAGGCCACTCCACTCTAAGTCCTATCATTCCTTCCTTTTTTAATGTATTTCATCTGTGACCCACTGAAAGCCCACGTCCTCGTACACAGTGCTCTTTGATGGCAACACCACTTTCTAAGTGATAGCTCATTACCTTAGGTAGGAGGGGGTACGTTTGGCCACGAAAACATTCTTTTCCTGACCTTGCGAAAAGGAATTTGGTATTCTGATTTTGCCACGAACAGTTCTCTAACATTTCGTATCACTGAAGGCCTCAAAACGTTAGAAACGTTGGGACTACATTTTTGTACAAGTTTGGTGAGTGAGTGAGTAATAGATGTTTAAAGCCATTTCGACAGCTGAGGTCATATTCATGACAAGAACTACATTACACAATTTGACAGAGTGAGTGAGTAATAGATGTTTAACGCCATTTCGACAGCTAAGGTCATAATCATGGCGAGAACTACATTACACAATTTCACAGAGGAATGTGTCAGTGCCCGCGCATATGTGCACCACACACATCCTGAGGGGATAGGAAAGAGGAGAAATAGACCCTTTTAAGTGGGCTAGGGAAGCCCCAATTTCAGAGAATGTGTCAGTGCCCACGCATAATGTGTGCACCATACACATCCGAGGGATTAGGAAAAAGGAGAAATAGACCCTTTTAAGTGGGCTAGGGAAACCCAATATAAGTTTGGTAGTGCTAGGGACTGGATGTTAAAGAAAAGACCCCCGTATATTCATGATGACTTCATTTGGGAGGCTTTGTAATTAATGAAAAGATTCTCACATGACTATTAACATATCATAAGGGCAGGAAGCAGGATTATCTGATGCACTGCATGACGTCACAAGTGGTCAAATGCATCACAGTGATGACTGCACAGCACTAAATTTCTCTAAACAAATGTTACTCATATGTGCCCATTGACATTACCTACCGATTTCTTACGGTAACTATCATTATACAGCCCCACTGAGGTATCCTGAGATATAGACCTAATAATGTTGTGCAAGCGTTGACCGATAACGGTAATATTTAAATGGGGGCATTTCATAACAGCTAATAATTATGGCCGCTTGGACGTCAATACATTGTATTGACATTCGGTGAAATACAATCTGGTGGAGGCTATTCATTAAAAGTATAACGATACTGTTAATCAATAATACCGTCTCTAAAAGATAAGATATATCTTTTTACTCTGATGCATTCGTCAAATATTGTGTGGTTAATACAGTCATAAACAATCTATGAAAAATTGGTGTTTCTTTACGACCCTGTGACCCGGGACGGTCCTAATGTACACCGTACTTCCCATTTCTAAATACTGTTGGTCCAAGAAATAACACTATGGTTGTATTTTTAGATGAGCCTTGGTATTCACTTTATTCATCATAGTGACCACTATACACAATAATATAGGCAGATAGGGTTTGAGATCAGCACCTCAATACATCTACGGATTATATATTCTTACAAAAAGCTTCAAAGGACCCATACATCAGTAGGTACATCTCACTATAAAAAAAACCACTCTTTTTCTTTTTGTGATTTCTTCAGTGGGATATCATGAATTCTTTGAATCGGAGTGGGACTGATATTAGCTTAATACACATATAATATAGCGAGACACGTTCTAATCTTACCCTGGATAAGACCTGACGTAGGAAAAGTATATTTTGCTTGTATCTTACAGACATAGCTTTTGCACAAGACTTGTATGGATACTATATAAGAATGAGTATTTTCTCATATATGAACTGAAATCATACAATAAATGAGAAACCAATGAGACCTGAGATCAACATGGGGTAAACCCATTGTGTGCAATATTCACAAGGCATTGTTACGTGGAGAAAATATCGCAATATATCGTTATACCTCGCATATAAGGCCCAGCTTGTCCGCGAGGATAACCCGCTATAGTGCCTTATTGTCAGTGAAAGTGGGGATGTTAATCATTTGTGAGGATAAGAACATAAAGAACAGTGATGGAATGACCAATATTGAACTGCATGTGCGCCTTATAGGATGGACTAACACGAGATGTGCGCCTTATACGCGGGGTTTCACGTTACTATTCAATAATTGTTTTTTTTTTCATTACCTCCCTGGGACTGGATCCACAACCGTCATAGCATATTATTGATAAATGCCACTGAAAGGGAAATTGTATCTCATAGCCTATACCAATATACATGTCCAGTTCACTAAGAACATTACATGCTCTTATATGGTACGGATGATTATATGATTCTGTGGTATGGCATAGAAGTAAACATTTTACAATTCAATAGAATCTCCACCAGTTGCCAAATCTTGCCCTTATCTCGTACATTTACGCCCCTCTTAGTCAGTTCCATGTCAGTTTCACTCTCTGTGATGTAGTAGACACTGTCATCCTTTATCCAAATATATGCAGATATAATGTGAGGAATCTATGGGTACTTTGTTATAGAAGTAAACATCACAAAGAGCGAAAAATGCATGGAACCTGACTGAGAAGGGCGTGAAAGGACGAGATAAGCCCCGAGATTTGCAACCGGTAAAGAGTCTATATTAGAAAATCAGTCTTTTGGTAGCACACATTTGTACATCTATCACAAGAATACTGCTAAAGTAATCACAGTTAAGCAGATCCCGAATCTATACTCCCCAATATTGCATCCATATATACACAAAAGTGCAACCAATTACATCATCTTTTCCCCACCACAACTACTGTTTTTTCTTGCTATATCTTGAGGTTGTAGTTTTGGGGGTACCCCTGGATGCCATGAGCGGTACATCTAGCCATGTAAACTGCTGCCAGTGGAAGTATAACATAAAGAGGATGAAGTGACCGCAGCTGTAGACAGAGATGAGAAGCGGGAACAGGTCTGGGAGGTGAGGCGGTGGTGCCACCTTCAGGGACGCCACTATCAGCACAACACAGCCCAACATGGAGACAGCAAACTACAATAGAAAGTTAGCATATACTGTCACAGATATGAATACTACTGGTTTTATGTATGCCTATGGTATTATGTATGTAGATGGTGTTGATTAGGTCTTGACTGTTAACTATTTGTAATCTTAGAAATGGTTAGGCTATCACTTTGTGACACAGACAGTATCATTTCTATCAAAGGGATATAGGGCTTAAATGTGTTTTTTGACGCACAAAAATACCCCAAAAACAAACGTTTATCACAGGAAGGCCACTTACCACTCCATTTGTGAACATATCCTTTGGCATATATTGTCTTGAGGACGTGAGAATGTTCGTCTTGCTGTTTGTGCTTATTCGCGTATCGGTAGATGGTGCCTCAAAAATGATTGACATAACCATGTAAAAGAGGATAGATGAGCCAACAGTTGGTATGAGCAGCCCATCCTTGATAAGAAGAGGTAGCATGCTGTAATATAAAGTCAAATGCGACCAGTTATTGCTATATTCTACAACCAACCATGTCAGCCGGGGTAGTGAGTTGAGGTCTTAATTTTATGTAATTCTGTATGTAGATTATTGGTAACACTATATAATTCCAAGAGGGAAGAGAAAGAATGACTCTTCTTCAGTAATATACCAGTCGGACACTTACCTGAAGGTGGTTATTAACAGAAACCAAACACATGCAAATGGGCGTTGTGGAAGAAAGGCACATGCTGGTCTGGAACAGAGATTTGGATAACCTATGAGATTTAAGATATCATTAGGTACTATTAATCGAACACAAGACATTGTTTCAGGTTTACATTGACAAGAAAACATAGATGTTTCTTTTTCAAGATATGGCCTTTAAAGTCCAGCCTAGGTAGGTTTCTATTTGACTTTTCAACACGGTTTAACTTTATCTAACCCCACTGGTACTTTGATAAGACACATAAAGACATAGTAATGGATGGAATATTCCCGTTGGCTGTGAAGATGCAAAGACATCTCTATGTAAAACATGAATGAATGGTATTCAAAATTGCTCGGACAGAACTCGCACTTCGTTAATTCTTTACTAGGCCTATAGTCTAAGTTACACTCACAGTGCAGCAAGTAGGATGGACTTTTCATGGACATGGAAGGAGAACAGGAAGAAAACGAGCGAGGAGTTTATCTGGAAACAGTTAAAGTATGGGTGAAATAAATTCCGAGATATCAAACATATTCTACCTCATTCTGTTTGAGGTCATATGATTTTAAGTGCTCATACTATATGGTCATGTAATAAATTCTTGCTATAGCTCTATGCTAACATTCAAGTAAAAATACAATATGTGCTTAATGGTATCCACCGGCTAACGATCTACTACATGTACGTACTAAAGTCCATTTCATAACTGTTTAGGCCTAGAGTGATTAAGCTTAAAACCTGATGTGTGCATGATCAATCTTACCGTAATCTCCCGCGTAGAAGACGTGCTGCGCATATAAGATGCACCCCAAACTTAGCACATGCATTTTCGCGTATAAGACGCACATTTTAATGCTGATTTTTGTAAGATAAGTACATTTCTATAGTAAAAGTACCCCTCGTATAAGACGCCCCCCAATTTGAAAAAATCCTATAAGACTCCCCAGCATTTTGTTTGGCGTAGAGGACGCGTCTTATACGCGGGAGTTTACGGTAATAAAGTTATCTTTATATCGATGTAATACACCATTGTTCTACGACAACTATTTCACTTACCAATGCTATTTTCAATTTGTTTTTGGTCGGTCTAAACAGAAGTGATACTGATGAAGGGAACAACATGAGGATAGTGGTTCCTAAACTGAAATATAAGTACATTTTTGTTATGATTATAATCTAACTTGGTATAGATTGCTAAATCTTGAAACATACTTACACAAAATGTACATACATATGTAGGCAAACAACACACAGTAGAATCGTAAATTAGTTATATACAGGAGAAATGTATTACCGGTACTCTATAGATTATAACTTCCTGTACAATCAAATATAAGTTTGTATTTAGACAAGATTAATGTTTACATACCATAGTTTCAACATCTGATCTAGCGTTAACAGCTTCTTGATTTTCACTACGATGGAGATGCTACACCAGAAGTTTGCAACCTTGTCCTGAAGTAAATTAGTCACGAAATCGGTCATTTTCCTTTTATAAAAGTATCATGTGTCATATAATAGAAAATCCCTATTGTCCAACAGGAGCACACCGGCAGGGAAATTCATAGGGTAAATGCCAAAGTCAAGGAAAATAATAAAAGATGAGTATAATAGTACTATAAAATGGTCAGTGCCCGATCCAAGAAAAATATGTTGAAGTTGACGTACCTCATAGAGACCTCGTGCAAAGGGAAAGATACGCTGGACCACCTGGAGGGCCAAGTCCTTGTTCTGTACAAAGGGCCACCAGCAGGCCACAAAGGTGGTCACTACCACCACACCAAGCTTTACAAGCTTCAGCAACCTAAAACAATTACGTAGAAATTGATAGGACGCATCTGTCGGTATTTGAGTATGTTATAATAAAATATTTCAAAGCGAGAAACCACACTTCTAAGAAAGACTCACGGAATACCAAATCATTATACTATTTGTCTTAACACATATAAAGCATATATTATTTCCCGGTACTTCAATTGTTGAAAAAAAAAGAGACTCGACAACCTAGACTGCTATTGCTTCGGAATATTCCCTCTACCCCAACAGTTACATGTATGTAAACTTGTGCTGAATGATTCTACACACCAGTGCTGTTTGCCATAGAAGCTGGAACCTAGCAGATAACAGAAGATGGGCATGGCATGGTAGAGCTCCATCTGTTTGTAGTTTAGGGCCAGTACAAAGGCCACTGACCCTAACAGGTCATGGTCAGAACAGAAAAAGGCCACTGCCAGGAGAGCCAGTCCTAAACTGATACAGTTATATCTGGTATTCGATTAAGGAATCTCACCTTGCATATTTTCCTACAACATTATATACATGTACTCTAAAGAATTAGATATCTAAAATGTTGTGAATTGTCAAGTATTAATCTTCTTGTTTTAATGTACAAAAATTGCGTTTCTGTATTCAAAAGGATACTGGAAGTGGCCATAATCCATTAAAATCAGTCCTGGGTAGGTTAATAAAGCTGCAACAGCTCCAAGCTGAAAAGAACGATACTAGAATCATAATATGAAATATCAATAAAGAAACGAGTCTGGGTGAGCCAGGTTACCATCAAGGAATTGTCTTTGTCATTGGTTCTATAGGGTACACACAAGTTTGAAAATCAGGGGGTTTCCAATGATTTATCATGTTTCAATGGCAATTTCTGACATGACTTTGCTATTTTCGGTAGATTTAGGTTCATTCACCTATCATTTAAACTGATTGCTTTAGGTCTATGCCCGATAAGAGAAAGTACACGTATGTGCAATATCTATTGTGTTAATAAGTAATTTGAAAATATAATTCTTCTTCAGCAAAACAGACGCGGCTCAGGAAGAGCCTGAGCCATTGAATATAATTGTTGATGTACTAAACAAAGCAATGTTCAAGCTGACCTACCGAGCTGAATTTAATGTATGTAATTGTACACAGGCAGTACAGGCACCACATACCTTGTCGGTTGGGGAAAGAAACTGCTGTTTTGCAGCAAACAGAAAGGCGGACGGAAAGTACACGAGCAGATCAACGATAAGAACTGAAAACAGGAAAAATGTTAACACACCGTACCTCATGTATCTTTTTGTGATCTTTCTACTCAAAGAACTGATCTTATTTGCATTACAAGTCGTGATAGAGAATATCTTGCTACCTGCATTGCACACGTAGACTAAGCCATTGAATATAAGATCATAAGACCACATACACGGCTTATAGGATCTTTTCCAATGCCATTAGACATGGCCTACTACGGTATCATTTATATGCGATCATCTCACGTCTCCAAGTACTCACAGTCTGTATAGCCAATAGAAAATGATTGTTACAATAAGTTTTCTTATTCCTTTAATAATGATTTTGAATAACTTAGAAGTAGTCCTTTTGAGAGCATGATCTTTCAACACTCTATATTAAGTTTCCCTACCTGAATATCGCATAAAGATCTTGTGTTGTGGACTCTCAGTTCCTCGTGACGTATGTAGGTCAACCCAAGAACTATTGATTCGGTTTGCTCTGAAAATAGATAGTATTTTTTTTGTAAAGTACCGGGTACTACTCATATCGTAAAATAATCACTGACAAAAAGGATTTCAGACGATTTGGACTGACTCAGCATGCAATCTCGATTGTCAAGACACATTTCATATTTCAACTATCTCACTGTGAGAAGAGTATAATTTATACACGTCAGTTTTGCCACTATGTCGCAATATTTGAAATAAATTGTTATTTGTTACAGGTCCAATATACATATCCTATTAGAAATAAGCATATGCTCTACTCACACATAACCAGCAAGCCAGCTGTGATAGGCGGTGAGAGGGGGGTAATCTAACCCCCAGTATTGAAGGTCATTTTTGCTCCCATTCACGTACCTGTTAGCAACACATAATGCATCAACACAACTAAAATTCAGAGAAAGAAATGTTTACACAGTGTTACCGAAAACCTTTTCTTGGCGCAGGGCAAAGTGGCCTGCATGGTGGCATCTTACACAGGCTATTTCCATTTCATGCTGGCCATATGCACATTGATGTTTTAATACTCATATTAATGTGAGTGTAATTAAAAAGAAATCAAGGAATTAAAAACAAATTCACAATAGTTCCCCATCTTTGCCTCTAGTAGACCAATTTGAAAAAAATCTTTCTCCAAAAGAAAGCTAAAATCATGGCAGGCCTTTGTGGCCTGCGTCCAAAGGACCTATGTCAGCCATTATGATTCTATGCTGGCTTTTTTTTTTTTTTTTTTTGCTTTTGCCGGCATGCAAGCATCATTTTGGCAACACTCTGACAGAGTGGAATGTCTTTAATAGCATTTGGTTGTAAGTCATTTGAAGAAGAGAAACATTTTACAATTGAATAACCTCGTCGATACAGAGAGCATTTCTACTAATCGTTATTAAGATAACTGTTATAAAGAATTGCTGTTTGAAAGAAAATCAATCATTTATTAGACATACCACTCGTTGACTGGGAGGTTGTATGTGATTTCCATCCAGTGACGCTGTGCTTCATAATCTCCAAACATTGGGGGCTTGTTGGCACCTACAATACACATAAATGAAATTATCATTTTTGGCATTTAGAGAGTTTGAACACACACTGATATTCCTAAGGGTGCGTTCATTATTTATGGCAGGGGGGGACGACAATCTGTCAGAATGAATACGTCAGAAAAAACTGACCCCCCCCTCAGAATGGGTTGAAAGAAAATGACCCCCCCCCCCTTAGGAATGGGTTGAAAAAAAATGAACCCCCCTCCCTCAGAATAGATTGAAAGAAAATGACTCCCACCACATTTAACTACGTTCAACAGAGGCTACATCAGGCCCATTCATTATACAAGGTGATATTAGCAGCTTTTGAACCATTTCAGTTATGTGTCATCTTTTGAGCAGTCAAATTGGGAATACACTGCTGTTGATTGATTTACCTCTAGGTAAAATATCAATTTGAAGGCTAACACAGATAAGACATACCCGCATTAGCAGGTCACATGACTACCCCTTGACCAATCAGAGCGTCACATTTTTTTAGCTGGTTCCCGTCAATTTGTGAAAGATCTTTGAGCAGGTACCCATATTGTTTTTTCTCGTGCCTCCCTTTAAGGGGCGGCTAGCATGGGCTACTACTGATGCAGCTAAAATAGGTATGTCTTAGTAAAATATTCCATGTGACCTATTCCTGACCAATGGAGGAATTGTGCTGATTGAGGCACTTGGTTCTGGTTTCTTTTTCAAAATTTTTGTACCGTAATCTCCCGCGTATAAGGACATGGCATGCTGGGATACCAGCAGTTTGTAATGTAGAGAACAGAGAATGACATACAGCTCATACAACACCAGGTGGCAGCACACACTATGGCAGGATTATTGATTATAATGCTGCATGGATTCTCTTGATTAAAAGGTCAATAGTGTAATTAACAAAGCTCTCAGTGAGTGGGGTGTACACATATTTCCAAACACTTTTATGGTGAGCAGAATGGCATGTTTCATTCAGCAGTTTAAGGGTATATAGAGCACCATGGTATAGACTACACCTTTTCTTTGGTTAAAGAAAATACATGACCAGTTGGGGTATTGTTAGTTGCAGACAATATTTGAAATGCCCCTATGGGTTGGGTCCTTTGAGTGGACCATGCTCCTTGAGTTAGGGGTGCGCCTTATACGCGGGTTTTTCAAATATTAGACTCAGGAGCAGCAGATGCGCCTTCTACGCGGATCTGCCTTCCCTAAGTTGGGGGTGCGCCTTCTACGCGGGCTGCGCCTTCTACGCGGGAGATTACGGTATATGGTACAGAAATAAACTTTTGTAAACATAATTCTTGTCAGGGTTGATTTCATCAATGGGTGAAAACAAGAGTTAAATCTGGAAATTCTGATTGTGAGTTGCAGTGATTTTATCATGTAACATTTTTTACTACTGAGAACTTTGTTGGTGCCCTGTTCACTCTCATGATGTGTATGGTGTAGCACCACAGAGTGCTGTTTGTGGTGTACCATACCCTTCCAAGCACCCCTTTAAAGGAAAGTATTAATTTTCATGATGACATCTTTTGAAACAATCAGCAGGGCGAGCAAAAGAACAAGGAACATTGTGTCACAAATTGGGCCAAATACTTCAATCTCAAGAGCTGAACAGTGTTACACCCCAGGGAAAACTGTATAGATTCAGGCTATTGAGGTTTCCCATAATACACTCTGTTCGTGGAGGTTTCCTGTTAATTACCATAAAATTTTTGTTCCTTTGTCATAAAAATTTGCATCACATTGGCAAATACTCCCCTACAGGACACTACCTGGTCCTCGGGAATGGGTTGAAAAAAAAATGACCCCCCCTCTAAGAATAGGTTGAAAAAAAACGACCCCCCCGCCTCTGAGAATAGGTTGAAAAAATATGACCCCCCCCTCTCTGAATACCTCCAAAAAAAATGACCCCCCTTCATTTGGTCATCCCCCCCTGCCATAAATAATGAACGCTCCCTAAGATTACCGGTACATGACTTCTATCATTGCTCGCTTATATTCTTAACCAATACCAAAACGAGTGAAGTTGTCACAGTCTCACTCTATTACTATGAAGGAGTATCATTTTCCAACATCAGAGGAGGGGGCTGGTGGGGGGTCAGATTTTTTATTTCAACCCCTCAAAAATTTCACCCATTTTCAGTGAAAAGGCCTGCAATTAAATTACTCTTCGTGTGCAATTTTCGTCCCCTATGCAGGGAGGTTAAAAAAATTTGACCCTCCAAGGGCTGGGCGGTCCAATTTGTTTCAGCGCATCTGCGCGCTAACCGATCAGAGGCCCCCCCATCCCTGTTGTAAAAAATGATCACTCCCTCACTGGCCCTGTGACGGGGAACGTTCAATAATTACGTCACTGACACTGCTTAGGGAGTGGTCATTATTTATCAACAGGGGCAGCGAAAATTTTTAGACCCCTCCCGAGGGGGGGGCTAAAAAAATTTGACCCCTCTTGAGGGGGGGGGGCTAAAATAATTCACCCTCTTTTTAGCAAAAAAGCCAGCGCCCTACTATAGATCAAAGACGGCCGCGAAAAATTTTGACTGCCGTCAAGGGGGAGGCCTAAAAAATTTCCGCGTGTCCGCGCGAAAACCCACCACCCCCCATTGATAAATAATGACCACTCCCTTAGACTAGTCTTAGAAGTTAGAGGATGGGGGCTTTGGGAGGAAGCTTAGGGGGTTCCTCTATATGTTCCATACAATTAACAGTGACAAAGGGGTGGGGGGTCCTGAAAAATGCCTAAATAACGGTGACATAATTGTTGAACGTTCCCACAGACAGTGAGACACAGTAAGTAGTCACTCTGTGTTCACTGTTTTCTGTGACTGGACTGGAGACGCACTGGAGACAGGAGACTGAAGAGTGAAGTTGACTCTTGAAGACTTGAATTCAGCCCAACCTAGTTGGATGGCGCTCAACTCACAGACTTGTTGTGAAAACGAAGTGGCATTAGCTTAGGGTATCAATGTCTATCAAACTGTGACTATAGCTCGATGCAGCAAGTTGGGAACCTAAAACTTAGTTTTTCCTGAATTTTCGCTAAGAAATGCTGTAGTTTAGCCAAAAATTATCCGATTTACATAATATTTGCAGCAAATGAAAGATGAAACTCATTGCTTTCAGGCCAGGGTAGATGGTATTACAATAATATAGTGCACAGTTTACCACTGAAGTAAAAATTATAAATTTAAAAATCATTAGTTTAAAAAAATCGCTGTTTTTCAAAGTTTGGCCCTATATATTTTGTGAAAAAATATTCTAACCATCAGTTTTTGATAGATAGTGCATATTACTGACCCATCAAGTTTATAAATGAGTATGCTTTTTCCCCCTACCTCTATGGCGGCTTATTACACTATGGGAGACATGTGATTTTTGTTAGTTTGCAAAAACTGTGATTTTCAGCAAAATTTCTGCTTGGTTTTTGATGAGGGACCACATAGATCACCATATATGGACGCGTGATCACCCACTGATACCAGAATTATCCATTTTTATGTTCTACTCGATCATCTTTAAAGGCATATTAAATATCTAAGTGATACAATAAGTGTGAGAAGAATTAGCCACATCTTATGATTCTAGTCTTTGGTGCCGACAACGCTTTTGTTGCTATTTGCAGCTAAATAGCTCAATAGTGCATTATAATAGGGCTCACATGCCTTATATGGGGTTCTAATAGCATTTCAATATGGTTTTCAATGGGTCATCAGGTCAAAACAACAATGGATGATGGAATTTAATAGAAACAAAAGGGTTTTGCACCATGGACCTGTTCACATTGTTCAGGTCTTCAGATATTCTTATCTTGAAAATGATGAAGACATTTATGAGCATGGTGCTTTTCCAGCCCATATGGGACCTACAGAGGTCATTTTGTCTAGTCTGACATGTATTATGAGGGAATAATGCATAGCAATTGATTCTATTTTCATATTTTGTTATGATTTTTGAAATAGAATCATACACAAGACTTGTCTTGTGCATCATATACAAAAATGTCCCTTGAATGAAGGCATTTTACATGCACAGCTGCCTCCAAAACTGGAAAACACTCAGGTTCCCAACTTGCTGCATCGAGCTATAGCCCAACCGGGTGCTACGGCCCTTGCCTTGGAGAATTGAGGAACTAAATACTACCTGAGTAAGGGTTCAATGACACTGCCCATCGGAGGAGTATCCCAAATGTGCTTATCAAGGCGATGTATGTAACACATGCCATATTGGAAGTTTATGAGTGTGCAATCTTCACTCCTTTGAAGTTTGACATGCAATCCACGTGGAAACTAGGTCACGCCAAAACTATGTCAAGTTCACTCTTCAGTGATTAAGCCAGCCACTAGGTAGTTTTACGCTACAAAGTGCGCGTTGAAATATCCCTCTGCGCCTGGAGAGTGAGACTGTACCTTTGGCGCCATCTATTAAGAGGTCATAAACTACTTCCATGTTATGACTGCCACCTGTTGAGAAGGAAATGAACAAGTCACACCGGAAGTGAGTTTGTTTTGGATTGAACTGCGACTGAACTTCGTAGGTAAGTTTTCCAACTTTCTATATCTAAAGTTTAACACAGCAAAGAACTCGAAAAGTGTCCGAAAAGACATTGAATACCATGATCTAATGATCTAGCACAGTAGTGATACGTAAAATTGTCATTTCAACAACTTTACCCTTCGACCTCAGCTCACATAAGGGAGCGTTTATTATTTTAGGGAGTGGTCATTTTTTAACAACAGGGGCGGGGGGGTTGGTGGGTTGGGGGGGACAAAAAAAATTTCGCCCCTTTTGAGCGAAGAAGCCCGCGCGCGACTAGATCTATAGAATAAAAGGGAGGGACGGAAAAGTTTCAGACCCCTCGGAGAGGGACGAAAAACTTTTTGCCGCGCGCCCGCGGAATTTCACCAACCCCCCCTGTTGTTAAAATATGACCACCCCCTATGGCAGGGCCAGGGGGGTGCCAATCTGGCAGAACGAATATGTAAAAAAAAAATGACCCCCCCCTCGGGAATAGGTTGAAAAAAAGTGACCCCCCCCTTAGAAATGGGTTGAAAAAAAATGACCCCCCCCATGGCTTATTAGAACTGATTGAAAGAAAAATATTCGCATCACTAGGGACCCCAGAAAAAAATGGAATCTGTTAAATACCACAGTTGACTACTGTAATCTCCTGCATATAAGGCGCGTCTTATATGTGAATCAAAGCCCTACTGCAGCTTAAAGAAGCTCCCAAAGGAGAGGGTGCGTCTTAAAGGCGGGGTAATTTTACTACAGAAAAGTACTAAACCCTCAAAAGTCAAGACCTAGGTGGGCCTTATAGCATACTCCTCAACTCAGGGTGCGCCTTATATGCGAGGTGCGCCTTATACGCGGGAGATTACGGTAGTTCTTTTGGATAGAGCCTGGGCAGGGAAATCTAAATCTTTTGGAATTTTGTTTCTATCTATCATAGAACCTGAGATATAATGACATATATGTCGGTAAATCCAAGTATTTGCTACCCATACATTTCTATTATAATAGAGCTTAAAGGTTGTGACCAAAGAGATCCAAAATCTAGGGTTTTCCAAACACCCTTAAAAACCTAGTTTCACTTCTAGTAGGAGTTTTTAAAAAAAAATCCAAAAATCCTAGATGGATATGTATGTGACCAAATTTAATAATCGAGTCTAGTCAAATGATCTTTTGACCTTGACCTTTGACCTAGATCTTATTCTCGGAGGTCACCAAGCTTTACATTCAGTCAAAAAAATCTTTTGAGAGCATGGGAGAGCTTCATCCAATTGTTCTGAAATTTTTTTACAGTGCATATTGAGGTTAAGTCCAACCTAACTACTGAGTAGCAACCAGTAGGATTAATAACTTGATGGTTTGGGCATTTTCTGAAAATACTATGTTCTTAACAATATCCGGATGCAATTTTTTCTCACATGGAAATACTTATGTTATATATGGATGGATAGCCCTTTCTTTTCTCTATACTTATGACTATTAACCTGTTAAAGGTTGTTAAAGGGCGCTCCCTGATAGAAGAGGTTCTACAGCAGTGTCTGGGGAGTCTGCCTAAGCCCCCTGCACAGCTTTCACTGCAACTCCCCAAGGGGCGCCCCTAGCAGATTCTGGGGTCCTTACCATCACATTACCTTATACATTTAACCATGTTCAGCAAAGTACAGTACATCAGGACTCTTCATTCCTGTCATATTAGGAGAATTTGAGGGACTAATGCATTTTAGCGCTGAAGTGAACCCTTTAGCTACCCTAATGCTAACCCTATGCTAATCCTAATGTGCAGCAAGATTTACGCCAGCTAAAGAGTATTCTACCTGAATTTAAGCCATTCCAATTATGTGTTAAAAAATAGGGTGGCCATTGTAGAAAGTTCTAACAGCTATCAGCCATTGGCCAGCTTTCATTTTGCATAAATGCAAAGCCTATTTCAAATGGTTCCAATCTTTTGAAAAATTGAAATGTGAATACCCTGCCATTGATTGATTGACATCTGTAATAGTACCTATTTTGAAGGCCTCCATAGGGGGCGCTAGCATGGTCCACTACTGATGCAGTTTAAGTGGGTACTATATTTTCCCGTGTATGGCCTTTGTGCTCAATGATAAAGCATTTTGGACCATAACCATACTTTGACATATGGGATTTATATTTTTTTTCCCGCTATATCAATTTCCCCAACCCCTATATTTGTTGCAAAGAAAGATAAAGGATTATAGAAAACGTCTCAAGAATGATGTACAAACCATAGATAAGTCTTGAGCAAACTCCCTCATTATTTCATGTAGAGAAATATAAGCCTGCCCTGTGTATAAGCCTGTCCTGTTCATAACCCTGGTAAATTTGCGACTTACTCTGTTTACAAGCCCTACGGGCTTATACACAGGGAAAAACGGGATGTCTTAGCCAGCTATATCATGCAACCTATTCCTGACTAACTGTAGTGATTGAGGCACTTGCAGCTGTCTTTTTCAAAATTTGCACATACAAAGACAAAGTTTTTGAGATTTTTCTAGTGTTTCAATTTCATTCTAATCTCATTTTTTAACATTAATTTAGTAGGTGTGATGGATATCAATTGCAACAGCAACGATTTCAAAAGTGAAACTAAGGGTTAGAAACTGGAGGTTCTGATCAGTAGTTGCTGTGATTATAGTAGGTGACCTTTTTACCACCGAGCACTTTGCTGGCACCTCTCAGCTCAAGGGACATGCATCAGTCCTGTTTGTGTCATACCAATGCCAACCCCTTTTCTATGTATACTTCAAGAAAGCCACTGCTGTCATCTATTCTAATGGTCCACAACAGATTGGAGAATGTTTACCATTCTCTCTTTCTTGACAGAAGACCCTTGTGCCAGATATAAGATGATAAGGTGATTTGATAATGATTCACTGCTCCTGACACCCTGAACTAATTACCTTGTACATAGAATAAGAAAATGGTAATTGGAATTACAGAAAAAAATGCTTTGTGATGTCTTTTGGCCACCATATGATCAAATATATTGGAACAGAGGCTGCAAAATATGAAGGTAGACATTCTGATAACCTAATCACTGGTATTTGACCCTAGCAAAGGTATTTGACCCTAACATTAACCTCTAATGGGTTTCCTGTTGACCTAGTTTCAGGATGACCTATATATTCGACATTAGCTCATGACCTAGATTTTGATGACATGATCAAATAATTTTTTCCTGTGTGGTAGCAAGTTCACTTGTTTGGGAAATCGTCAAAAATCAGTTAATTGCTCTCAAAATCGGGGAGCCTGTAAAATAACTTTATCTTAGCAGGTATAGTAAGTATCACATCTGTATGATGTACATGGATCATGCAGTGATGTTTTTAAAACTGCCAAATCACCACCTTTGCACAGGAAAAACGTGATTTTGGAATTTATTTTGCAGTCGACAGCTGGACTATTTAGTCCACATGCACAAACTATACCTTATATGAAATGCCATGAAACATACTATTACTTTCTTTTGGTTTCATTCTACTTTTTTGTGTTGGACAACTTGATTTAAATGACCTTTTCAGTCATCTGCTTCAGAAATCTACAAAAATGTCTAGAAATGCACCATTTCCCCTGAAAAAGTTTCATATAGGTAAAATGAGCCATGATATACCAAGATAACTTCTTATATGTGTTCATTTAATCTTTGTTCTGTAAGAATATGGCAATTTCAGTGCAGAAATTTGTTGGGTCACAAAAAAAAGGTGTCACAAATGATGGACACTCCCAGGGGAGTGGTGCAGGCAGTGTTTGATGTACCTAGCAGGGGGCGGGGGGGGGGGTGCCAATCTGGCAGAACGAATACGTCAAAAAAAAATTACCCCCCCTCGGGAATAGGTTGAAAAAGAGTGACCCCCCCCCCTTAGGAATGATTTACCTTGGCCCACCATGGACCCCTGCCAATTGATAGAGCTAATCAACATCATAATATTAATATTGAATGCAAATCAGAATGTGTGGTCGAATTTGGGCGCCATGGGTGTATTTGTAGACATATTATAGATAGCATGCCTAAAACTCTAAGGGAATAGCTTCATTGTAAAGCTATAGATGACACTTTACATTAGAATTAAGAGGGCCGGTCCCCAGGTGAGAAGGGCACAGGTGAGTTTAGTTCAGGTGGGTAACACATGGAGCAGTAGTGCATTGCATAAAGTCCATGTAACTCTCATAACCCGCTCTAACAAAAATGATAAAGACTTTTTCTCCTTGAGACATTTTTGAGGAGTGATAGCAGGTCAACTAATTAAGATACAAACAAGCAATTTGCACATTTGGATTATACTTGATTGACCCTACACTAGGCTAGGAATACACAATATTCTATAGATTATTTAGAAACTCGTTGGCCTAGCTAGCCTCAGCAGGTGGAATCAAGGGGGGAATCAAGCATGCCTTGTGCTGCCCTCTAGCCTTTTCTTGACAAACCACCAGAGATCCTCTAATCACTGAAATCTCATCTCAGAGGACATGAATCTAAGCTTGCTGATAATTGGTTGAAAATCTGATGCACCCACCCTGTACATTCTCTGTACACACACGTACATATCAATTGTACACTCCCATTCCCTGGCCTCCATGTACAGTCCCTATCCTTTTCCTGTACACTCTCTGCACCTCAGTGAACAATCCCTATCATACACTTCTTTTCCTGTGCACATCCCGTACACTATTTGGCCCTCCCTGACCTTTCCCTTCAGACTCTCTAGGTGGAGTGGAATCGGGTGGAAAGAAGCTATTAAGTGCCTTATTAGAATAGCCCGAATCGCTCAGCATACACTCCCTCAATAGCATAAATATGTTAACAAACTAAGGCGTTGGCACACCTTTCCTCATAGTGCACTGAGAAAATATTCTTACTCACATGAGTCTAGATCCAGACTCAGGCAATGTCGCCAAAATGAGTATTATTTGAGACTCAGTCTGATCCTTGGATGATACTCAGGCAGATCCTGAGGCTGATCCTGGTGTGATACTCTGGCTTTGCCTGAGTATCATCCAAGGATCAGGCTGAGTGTCAAACAATACTCATTTTGGCGACATTGCCTGAGTCTGGATCTAGACTCATGTGAGTAAGAATATTTTCTCAGTGTGCTTTACAGCCGTGTTCTCGGACGGTGCGCCACATAGTTCCCTGGCGACAGAACAAGTAACTACCACTGCCCGTACCATCCGGAGCAGTGGAACAGCTCAGTACAAGCAGTACGAGTCACTCAGTCAGCTGTCTGCAGCGTTTACAAACAGAAGCACGTGGACTGCCCTCTCACCAGGGGGCTCCTATTGTCTGCACTCCTAGACCTGATCATACCTGGTTATTACCACAGTGAGAGATTTATACATTACTTGGAGGTGCAGAGTACTTACCAAAAGACACATTCATGTGAGAATGGGCGATTATAACAGTAACAGTGAGAAAACCAGACAAAGGGACTCCCTTAGAGTGATCTCATGCTGAACGGGTGCTGAAGGTGAGGAACCTGCACTGTGACGAGGGGCGCGGTGTAGTCCCTATGTAGGGGTGTCCCTGCCATAACACCCTGGATGCATAGTGGTATCACAGGAGGCGTGGTCATGCAGGCCCTTGGAGTAAGGTAACCTACACACGCTGATATTACTTCCAAGGAGAGCATCACTGTCTCAATGGGAGCTACTATCGCCCTTACCAGTAAATACGTACTATGAGACAAGAAGTGTTGGTTTCTGTCTGGTAGACAACGTCTTTGGTATTGCATTTTGTGTTACATAGGACTGATCGTGAAGAAATCTGCCAATAGATGCTATAGGTGCGTGTTAGTATAGCCTGAACACCAATACTGCACACTCTTAGTGATATTGATTTTACCATAGCTAGCTGCAAGTAGTAGGTGTACAATACCAGTACAGGTAAGGCAATACTCCCTCTATACATACAGTCAGTGTTGAATTGACACATTATACCAAATGTGTACTGTAAAGCATAACGGTATGTGCCAATTTAACACTCACAACCTTTCTCTTTTTATGACGTTCACTATACTATAACAATTCTCCGTTGTTGCAGCTTCACCTGTTAACAGTCACTCCTACATTTGATAATCCTAATTTTGTAGTGATTTTTTTTTCTGGACTTGTACATGGCCCTAGATATTCATACCATAAGCTAATCATAAAATGGTTGGTATTCTTCATCAAGGTAAAATTGACCATATCGTCTGTGAACTATCGACCTGATAACAAACCTAGAACATCACATTCTAATCACACAGATGGTTGGATGATAAACTCAGTGTTTCTTATGTACATACAGATTTACCTTTAGGGGTCTGGTACAAAGGTCTAGACATATATCTTTAATACCGCCATCTCTATGTATACATAGGTCAGCAGGGTAATTGATTTTATGCTCGCTCATCCTTGTTGACGGATGTGGTGCCTCCTGGCTCGGCAGGCCAGCACACCAATATCAATAAGGGAGTCACCATCCTTAACGCCTGGCAAGGTATAACGGGGTGGTGGATGGGTGGGCGTGGGAGATAGCAATGGGGCACAGGCAATGGGCTATGTGTCTGGTAGTGCCTTAGTAGACCATCCCCACACTGTTGGGGACAATTAACTATCAATCAACTATACAGTATTACCAGCCTGACCAGTATCCCGCTCTCTCTCTCAGCAGTGCCTTGGTCTCCCCTCCCAATACCCCGGTGGGTGTATGCCGTGTATGCCGTTTATGTTGCTATACAGAACATTACAGATCCTCATAATGTGTTACATTGCCACGAGCTGCTCCTTTCATGTCACATCTATACATAGATATATACATGTAGAGGGTTCTGGTTGTATGAGTTGAAACATGCAACCCCCTAAGGCTCAACACAGAATAATGAGGGCCCACGCAATACAGCGATTATCACCATCCTGGCCGGAATCCCTCTTTTTGCCGCGAAATGGCGCACTGCGTCCTCCAGAGGCTTCATCAGAAAAGGGATTGCATTGTGTGCTGGACTAAAGACATAAAACAGCACTTACAGAGCTGCACTGCCTAAGTGTCCCTCCTATTCACTAATGCCTATTCATGTCATACACCGTGTGTAATTACAGTCTCAGTGTCCTCACTTAAGACATGCTTCCAGCCTGTTTCATTGTGCTATTAGTCCAGTTCCTTTCAGAAGAAGTTCAATCAGAGGCCATTACAGTGTGATTACAGGAACTTCCTTTAGTATCGATTTGTACAGTGTACTGCCTATGCACGTATAAGCATATAGGCGTATAGACCATTTCAGAGATCTAGTTTAGTTATAGGACATTCAGGATGCCGCCTTTGCGGAGTTTATATAAGTATATAGATCAAAGTAAGGAATGATAACATTAATTTTCAGACCCAAACTTTGGCGTAAAGCTCATAAATTGTGGGTCTGCGGCTTATACGTATTTACAACTTATAAATACATGCTGGGTAAGCAAAGAAGAGTTCGTTTAAGTGATAGACTAGAGGAACAAGCCTCTCCTATTCCTTCGATTTATTCCTAACATGTTCCATATTAGATCTGGTCGGGGTCTAATCAATAGGCGAATGAAATAAAAGACATCTTCCCCAAACCACATCGATAGAAACCAGGTTATCTCCCCCTCTCCCAACCACCATAACAAGATATGTCGTTGCCAACTACATACAATGTGTCTAAAGGTGGTATGTGTATTACCCCAGGGCTAACGCATTGACTCCAGTCCTACCGACAGATATTGGTGTGGTATATTGTGTACTGGAGTGTGCCTTGGTATGAGCAGTGCGCCTCTTACATACATCGGGCATCCCTAGCCCATTATTTTTTCTCTTTCCTGTGAAATTGTGTAATGTAGTTCTCGCCATGAATATGACCTGTCGAAATGGCGTTAAACATCTATTACTCACTCACTCTTACATACATAGAACGCTGTATCCTGCCGAAGTCACTATAATAGCAGTTTTACATCATGTTAGCCTCTTTTCTATGGACCTCATGTTACTAACTAATAAACCTGATGGATCTATAGATACAAAGTAATGACTCCATCCGCACTATGACTCGTACCAAATACCCACCTTTCTATATATCTTTTAGATACTACACAACATTTATGACTGTCTAGCACTAAAGGCTCCTTCATAAACCCTCTCACAGGAGGAAAATAGAGAGGAAATGGAGAAACTAGAAATAAAGACAAAAACCATATCACGAGAAACAGTACCTTGGGGTAACTATATCCCATGAGATCGGTCTGAACAAACAACCAATTTATACAGAAATCACGCCGGTGCCTATAGCACCAATGGCGGCAGCCCTATTGAGTAATCAACAGAGTTACTCCAGCACATAAACACCACCACATTGATCCTTCCCCTTTTTCCTTTGGGCCCTCCAGCTAACCATCGGAAACAAGTTCCCGACGTCTCCCCTCCCCCCAGACACCGCCCGGAGGACACGAAGGAAATAGGGGGTTGAATAGTCTGCATGCCGCTCACTGGAGGTGCCTTTATTCAACGACTGGGATGCGTTAACAATGGAATGGGGTGGGGTTTTGCTCGAGGGTTGAGGACTAAATTGTTAGCTTTTCTTCAGCATACATACTGGGGAGGAAAGAATTTCAATCATCTGACCCTTAGATGTGCCCTCCATCACCACCATTGCTGAAAGTTCCTGTACCTAGTTTGAATAATGCCCACTCCCTAAGGAGACATAGTGTTACCAGGGTGTGGTGAAGTGACTGACATGTATCATTTATCAGCTGGTTTCCGTGTGCTGCTCAGAGTGCCTCTCCTCTCCCATTTCGATAACCAGGCCGTCATGACAAGTAGCGCCGCCCACCTCTGGGTCCCCATAATATCTACACAGTGGGTGAGTAGTATATGGAGTCGGTAGTAAATCCCAGGCCTCTCCAACAGCCCCCCTCCACACACACATACACACACCAGGTGCTTGTGATAGACAACAGGAACCTCAGCTGACAAGACTGTTTGTGATATCCTCTCCTCCAGTGTGTATATGTTGACATTGTATTACATCACATCATACGCCCATACACTGAAAACATGGAAGATCCAAAACTAGTCAGCGGTGACCACTTTAGGTCCTCAAGTTGACGATACCTAAAACTACAGCTTTAGGTAGTCAAAATGACGACTTTAGGTCGTCATCCTGACGACCTGAGTCATCAGGATGACAATACTGACAGTACAGAGTCGTCATATTGATGACTCAGGTTGTCAGGATGACGACTTAAAGTCGTCATTTTGACTACCTAAAGTTGTAGTTTTAGGTATCGTCAACTTGAGGACCTAAAGTGGTCACTGCTGACTAGTTTCAGAACTTCTAGGTTTTCAGTGTAGTTATCTCTGGTCTGTCTCGGCTTCTATGACATATTGGCAATGCCGTATCTATGCTGGTACATGTATACATGTACATGACTGTATATACTACACGGTATGATATAGGCAATGCAGTCAGTTGCGGACCCAGGATGTAGCCTGGTAGCCTCCCCCCCCCCCAAGGCCTCCTGAAAATTGGCCAGACTCTAAAATATAGGAAATGTGTCTCCCTCAGATTATAATTATTAGCCAGGAGGGACTTATGAGAGCTGACGCTTACCATGTATTGAAGATTGATAGTCCTGACTTGGCTTCTGCAGTTAGGGGATGGCGAAATTTCAAAGTCCACAAAAGTCGATTTATGATCTTTTTTTTTAATAATTGTATATACCACCTGAAAGCCCTTTGTTAAATTTGTATTTGTGTACAATTTTATTAAAATTGATCCAACCATAAATATTTTACGAGGAAAAATGATTTCAATGTGAAAAAAATGGCCGACCCTAAGTCCAGATATGAGCAGTAAATAATATTCAAAATTAATGAAAGTAGCTCAGGGGTAGAGCTTCCGCTTCGAAGTTTGAGGGTCCCGGGTTCGAGTCCCGGTTTCTCCATGACATTGTCCGCTGACCACTACACTAATGTTACAAAAACTATAGATACGGCCATAAAGTCCCTCCTGGCTTATCTGTGTTTCCATACACTTAAAGTGCCTATACCACCCTTAAGGTATCCAAGAAACCTTGTCTACTTCAGTTGCGTATCCAGGATTCTGATATGGATTTGGCGCACACATCATTTAATCCCTCCTTTCAGCAAAATTTGAGGCATGAAAGGGGTAAATTTACTCTTAAGGTGGATGGCGCCCATGGTACCAAAGTAGCTAAATTTTCACCAAACTTTCGTGGCAAGATCCAAATGATATATACTTTCCAATGGTGATAAGAAAATATAGGGGTCCCAGGCAATTTTCAAAGATATTCATCCATGAAGATTATGTGAAGATACTAAAGGTTTCTACAGCATTTCATGTTGATATGTGTAGAATGACAAAGAGTAGGTAAATTTCTGTATAACTTTCCCAGAATATTCTCATCAACCTTCTGCACCCAGCCAATGCATTACCACCATGTGGTCCCAGACACTTTTGTATTGTTTTCCCACATTGAAAAAAAAATCTTATGAAAATAATAGAACTACATCATGCAGGTTATATACTGCTGCTATACCCAAACTCAACCAGCAAACTTGGTGCCCTAGTCAGTAAGTGCGTCAGGTGTACACACAGAAGGTTGAGAGTTCGCCCCAGGTTCATGTCATGGGTCCTTCTATGATTTTGTAGTGTGTCTATATAAGCCATAGAGAAGTACATATGAGCAGAAACCTGCGCACAGGGCGTGTTTGGCATGGGAACCATCCACCTTAAGTACAGTCAAAAAAGCAGGGGGCGTGCACCCCCGCAACTCCGTCTAAATCTGCCACTATTGTAGGCTGTGACCCTTCCCTAGACAACCCCATCTGGATCCGCTCCTGGTAGTGTTTTGATTCCATTCTGAAAGTCTCTCTGGGCCAGACTGAAGTGGAACGTGCCGATTGTTATGTTTTGGCAACCTTTGCATGGGGTTCCCACAGGTCAATTTGAATTTCTTTAAAAGTCAGATATTTTTGCAGTGGTCAGGTATTCATGAGGTCTTCGTGGGAATCTCTGACCTTGGATTGTTAGAGCAACATTCAAGTTACTTTGTGTTTAGGTATCCATGGTTATTTTATATGGATTATAGTTGTATCAGATAAAGGGAAAAAGTATACCATTTTCATGATGGCGCGTTTGATACCTTTTATATCGAATACATAGGGTAGATTAACCTGAAGAAGGCCACATACTTTGAGACGGCCACCCCCCCCCCCATTGGGTTTGCTAATGAATCACCATTAATACAGAGATGCCACTTTTCCTAACTTTTTAGGAATTCCGAATTTTTGGCTTTCATTCCTATAGGTATTTCCTATTGTAAATTGTGAAAATTAGGAGGATTTCCGAATTTTTGGGGATCAGTGTGTGGCATCCCTGTTAATAACTGGTAAATTCAATTCTCACCAACAATCTCACAATGTTAATGCAGGGCTAAATCTATTTTTTCCTGTCAAATTTGTTGGTTGGGGGTGGGGGACGTCTCAAGCTATGTGGCCGTCTTTAGGTTAATCTACCCTATTCTGTTAGTGAAACAATGATCACTAAGACCAATGTCACAGGCCTACCTGACGTATCTGATGGCGTCATGACTGGGCAATATGTATCCCAGTAGTGGTGGTGCTTGCACAGCACTGATAGGGTCCAATCAGATGTTGTCTACCGTTTTTCTCATGCGTGATTTATTTATTCCTTTGGCAAGTACCATTAAATAACCCCTACACAAGTTTCCTAATCAATATCACCACAGTGGGCACTTCTGTATTCTTATCAAAGTACACTTTGTAAAACCGTGTATGCATAAGTAATGCAGCACCTGATGCATTTTGCTCAATTGTAACGTCATCAGATCCGCCAGATAAGCTTGCTGCTTTGCTCTATATTAAGCACTACTCTTTCATTAAATAGTGTCAGAATATTTTCATATTAAGGCAATCAAAATGCGTTATCATCAAAGTAGTGTTCTGTTTCCCTATAAAATGTTATACGATTTTGCGTATAGTAGTGTCTACAGGTGAAATAGCAGTGACAGCCTGAGCGTGGTCAGACAGGCACTGGGGGTCGGTGTCTGGCCGCTCAGTTTGTCACTGGTTATATACCGACCGAGCGGGATACATTATTGACCAATCAGAAAATCCCCTTCATTGAGTGCAGACGTTTTAGGGTGCTTTACATAACACTTGGTACACATCACGCTGGCTGTTATCGGTCCTTATCTCGCAAGGTCGGCTCACTAAGGATCCCACAGAGCAGTAGGGGATTTAGATGCATCTCTCCCCACACCTCTTCAGGTTTAAGTATAAATTATATTGAAATGTAGAAGGTTTCACACAGCCCATCCCCCACACTTTTTCAGCTGCTCTGCCCCCACTGTGATAGTAGTATTCTTCAGGTGTCATCAGGGTTGATAGTAGTATATGGATTGTAGCAGTGGGTCAGGGTCGATAGTAGTATATATATTGTAGCAGTGTGGCAGGGTTGATAGTAGTATATGGATTGTATCAGTGTGTCAGGGTTGATAGTAGTACATGGATTGTATCAGTGTAACAGGGTTGATAGTAGTACATGTATATGATTGTAGAAGTGTAACAGGGATGATAGTAGTTTATGGATTGTAGAAGTGTAACAGGGTTGATAGTAGTACATGTATATGATTGTAGAAGTGTAACAGGGTTGATAGTAGTATATGGATTGTAGAAGTGTAACAGGGTTGATAGTAGTATATGGATTGTAAAAGAGTAACAGGGTTGATAGTATTATATGGATTGTAGAAGTGTAACAGGGTTGATAGTAGTATATGAATTGTAGAAGTGTAACAGGGTTGATAGTAGTATATGGATTGTAGAAGTGTAACAGGGTTGAAAGTAGTATATGGATTGTAGAAGTGTAACAGGGTTGATAGTAGTATATGGATTGTAGAAGTGTAACAGGGTTGATAGTAGTATATTGATTGTAGAAGTGTAACAGGGTTGATAGTAGTATATGGATTATAGAAGTGTAGTGAGTGAGTGAGTAATAGGTGTTTAACGCCATTTTGACAGCTAAGGTCATATTCATGGCAAGAAAACTACATTACAGAATTTCAGAGGAATGTGTCAGTGCCCACGTATATGTGCACCACACACATCCAAAGGGATAGGAAAGAGGAGATATAGACCCTTTTAAGTGGGCTAGGGAAGCCTCGTGTAGAAGTGTAACAGGGTTGATAGTATTATATGGATTGTAGAAGTGTAACAGGGTTGATAGTAGTATATGGATTGTAGAAGTGTAACAGGGATGATAGTAGTATATGGATTGTAGAAGTGTAACAGGGTTGATAGTATTATATGGATTGTAGAAGTGTAACAGGGATGATAGTAGTATATGGATTGTAGAAGTGTAACAGGGCTCATAGCAGTATATGGACTGTAGAATTCTAACAGGGTTGATAGCAGTATATGGTTTGTAGAAGTGTAACAGGGTTGATAACAGGGTTGATAGTAGTATATGGATTGTAGAAGTGTAATAGGGATGATAGTAGTTTATAGATTGTATAAGTATAACAGAGTTGATAGTAGTATATGGATTGTAGAAGTGTAACAGGGTAGATAGTAGTATATGGATTGTATAAGTATAACAGGGTTGATAGTAGTATATGGATTGTAGAAGTGTAACAGGGTTGATAGTAGTATATGGATTGTAGAAGTGTAACAGGGTTGATAGTAGTATATGGATTGTAGAAGTGTAACAGGGTTGATAACAGTATATGGGTTGTAGAAGTGTAACAGGGTTGATAGTAGTATATGGGTTGTAGAAGTGTAACAGGGTAGATAGTAGTATATGGATTGTGCAAGTGTATCAGGGTAGATAGTAGTTCATGGATTGTAGAAGTGTAACAGGGTTAATAGAAGTATAAGGATTGTAGACGTGTATTAGCGGTGATGTACACATAATGGTATCTTCTACAAATGACGACGACAGCCACTAGAGAGTATGATTTGGTGTAATCAAAGCTCTCTGATAATAATGATCCATGGAGGGTTGTAAAGCTGGTGTGATATGATTTGGTGGAGCCTGAGGTCTTAGCATCTATTATGGGAAATTTGAACCTCTTAACATGTAGGCCCGCCTTTGGATGGAAAATACACAATAATAGAATATGGAATGTGGGTGTGTAAGAGACCTTCTGGGACATCGACGTATTAGTGTATTGTGTGTGGTATTATAAGAACTGATGTTGTATGGACGGATTGACTATTGCTGACATAGAGGTATATAGCTTGTGACTGTGTCGCAATACATTTTGCATGTTTAAATAATCTAACTGTAGCTACAAGGATTCTTGCCTTGCGAACCTTTATAATTGACTATGACATCGGCAATTAGAGGCATACATTGCCTGTCGATAATAATTAACCCTTCAATCCAGGTCCACACTCTTGGTTTTGACATTAGTAAAATATGTCGTCTAAGGTAGATTTTGCACATTTTACACATGAGGATTTCTCCACCTCCCCTCTGTCTAGGCAGAGACCTTGTTAGGTGATGTGTACTTCCTCCTGCGACTCCCTATATAACTGTTGCATACAAACGACTAGGCTTTAAGAACCTATAGATCCATGCGAAAAGATAACTTTCAAAGAAGGCTATGTTAATTCCAGTGAAATGCACACAACTGGGTCTGTAATGTCCATATAATACAGACTTGTAACATCATGATATTTGCAAGGCTTTAAGGTAGTCTATGTTGCATCTATAACTTATGGGTAGCTATACATTCTCGTTAGTTGAACCTGTGTAATACAAGTAAAACCTTATCAACTTCTTCGAAAAGTCACCCTTCATTTGCGTATCGATTTAGATTGTGAGCATTGGGGCTAGTGTGTGTGTATGTGTGTGTGTGTGTGGGGGGGGGTATCCTATTAACTGGCCCTTCCAGTTGACAAGACATAGCCTCCTCCAGCAGATAGGTACACTGTACGGGCCTACTGGAGGCTAAACTCTGTATTGTGTATCGGCCTTCCAGTTTTATATAAAGTATTTGCCACTAGAGCACCTACCAATAGGACTGACCACATGGACCTCAAGTCAGCTATAGTAACTACACTGGCAGGCTTTTCCAGGCCCTGCCTTATGGAAGAGGCGGGTGTTAGGCACTGAGGGATTACCACGCTCATACTATACTGTATGGTTGGTAACAGAACAACACAGATATTTGTCATGAGCCAGAAAAATTCGTCAGAATTTTGAAGATTTCTTATATCACAACTCCACCATTGTTGATGAACTAAAATAATCAGATAGACATAATATTATCTCGAGTTAAGATTATATTGGCTTTCATGGCGGAAGAAAGACATACATGTGTGTTACTCATCTGGATATTTCTGCATGTGATGACTGCTCCAATTACAGCTGTAGGCTTTTGAGATACAAACCTCTTAAGCCCTCCGGGTGAAATTGGTATTGGATGGTCCGATGGATCAGAAGACTGGGAATTGTGACACTTAAATGGAGTAGCCAGTTTTTTCTCCAGAAATGAACAGTTACCCCTGATGGAAATAACCTTAAAAAGTAGCAATCTGACAGATGGTTTTAACAAGCTGGAGTTGTTTGTGCTCTTTTTGGCCAGTTTGTTCCGGTAATGTCATGCAGTTTCATTTTATCCTTTTTAACCTCCAGGCTGTAACTGTGCAAGGTTCGTGCCACTGACAAAACATAAGACTTATTCCTCATTTTATATTGGAATTGGCATTGACAACACTCTATCCATGTTCATTAACTCTGAAAGAGCTTTTGGATTTTGGGGTGGGTTGGCCCAAAACGGCCAACTCTTATTTTTTTCTTCAAAAATTCATTACTCTCTTTTGAGGTTAATGCTGATGTCAAATCAAACTGTATATATGAACGATTACATGTCGTAGCACATGCTGGACCAATGATTTTATTGGGAATCATGTTATTTAAGAGAGATAGAATTAGAAATTAGAAGATAAAAATAGAAGCTGAAAATTTTGCTAGGACGCTTTCAGCACTCCAATGCCGGAGCTTTGCACTCCAATGGCAAGTGTAGGTATCGGACCATTTCCACCCACATTCTTTGTCATAGCTAGTAGTATACGCAATCCAAACATTGGGTTGGCGAGTGTGTAGAACTCTTGGTTTTGACATTTGTAAAATATGTCATCTAAGGTAGATTTTGCACATTTTACACATGAGGATTTCTCCACCTCCCTTCTGTCTAGGCAGAGACCTTGTTAGGTGATGTGTACTTCCTCCTGCGACTCCCTATATAACTGTAGCATACAAACGACTAGGCTTTAAGAACCTATAGATCCATGCGAAAAGATAACTTTCAAAGAAGGCTATGTTAATTCCAGTGAAATGCACACAACTGGGTCTGTAATGTCCATATAATACAGACTTGTAACATCATGATATTTACAAGGCTTTAAGGTAGTCTATGTTGCATCTATAACTTATGGGTAGCTATACATTCTTGTTAGTTGAACCTGTGTAATACAAGTAAAACCTTATCAACTTCTTCGAAAAGTCACCCTTCATTTGCGTATCGATTTAGATTGTGAGCATTGGGGCTAGTGTGTGTGTGTATGTGTGTGTGTGTGTGTGGGGGGGGGGGGGTATCCTATTAACTGGCCCTTCCAGTTGACAAGACATAGCCTCCTCCAGCAGATAGGTACACTGTACGGGCCTACTGGAGGCTAAACTCTGTATTGTGTATCGGCCTTCCAGTTTTATATAAAGTATTTGCCACTAGAGCACCTACCAATAGGACTGACCACATGGACCTCAAGTCAGCTATAGTAACTACACTGGCAGGCTTTTCCAGGCCCTGCCTTATGGAAGAGGCGGGTGTTAGGCACTGAGGGATTACCACGCTCATACTACACTGTATGGTTGGTAACAGAACAACACAGGGGTCTCCTGGTACCTCATAATTACATGAAATATACATTAGGGTTACAAAGTCCAATAATTAATGACCTGGCCACTTACAAATTACTGGCAGAGACAGGTTACACAATGCCGTAGGTAATGAATTATATATTGATATTTTCCGGATAGCCTGGTAGGTATATACAGTCATAGTCGAAAAGGCCAAAAAATGCCTTTTTTTCACTAGGCCTGTATACAATTGTATATCTTAACATACCGTTCAAACCATTCAAATGCCAACGACTGGATGTTAATTAGACATATTACACAAAACCTTTTTTTTCTTCACTTTTAATGAAGTCAAGGTGGCTGGAGATGTTTTAAAGTGTCCAAAAGACATGTAGGAAGATCAATCGATGAAACATAGAATCTGGAAATAGGACGGCAGAACATAAGTAATCAATACCTAAAATCGGATATGATGCTGTCTGTGTAACTTAATTCTAGTGATAAGCATCTGCTTAAATCGGCAGAGTGTTCTGTAGAGATGACCTGAAGGGAAACATTAGACAATTATTGTAGCCAAATGCTGTGCTCCCCCTTTCATTTCTACCCCCACAGTGTTAAAGGGGTGGATGTGTCTTTGGCAAACCCTCATCAATGCTTCTCATATTGATGCAATTAATAGCAAATCGCAAATGTCTGTAAATCTTAATGGTGCCCATTATAACCTCATTTGTTAATAAATGTTGATGCTGACCTGCAAAGAAACCCAATGCTGAAAACAATGAAATACTGGATCAGTACACGCAATGTTTATTCATTATGTCACAAAGTCACTGTTAGCTCCAAAATATTTAACCATTGCAACACATTTGATCGCCCCAAGGATTTGATACATCAGCTAGGTGGGGCAAAAATAAGGAGTTCTATTACCGGGGTCTTGAAGGATGGAGCAAGGCGTCTGCCAAAGCCAACTCTTTAAATGTAATTTGAGTGATTTCTTTCTGTCAAACTCCAAGGTGCCGTGTCAGCAGGAGGGATGGTGCTTTGATATTGAATTTGTGGAAGCCATGAATATTGAATGGATTTATCAGCAAGTGTCATGAATACCATAGTCTACTATTCATGACTATTCATGAGAATCATTAACGTCATCTGTGCCCAAATAAATCGTATGTGCGGCACCCACGCATTCCTTTTAATATTTTTGGTATACAGACTTTCTTTCGATTACTTTCTTTTGTTCTGCTATCTGAGACTGACTCAATTGTTCTTGATATGAATAAATCGTTACTCTATAGCAAAAACACCAACATCTATTTTATCTATTTCAGATTGATCGCACCACTTCTACCAGAATATATGTAGGCACCATCAACAAATAAGGTAGGTGCCAATCCTGTATTTCAGAATAGAAACAAAGGGGAGGGGGTGTTTGTGTTTCTTTTTCTTTTCTGGAAAAGAAAGAAGACACAAATGAGCGCTGCATTGTCACGATAACACTATCTACACGAGACATCGCAGACATAATTGGTTTCCATTGTTGTGTTGTATCGAGTTTGAAGCGAGCCGTATTCTGATAACAAACTGCCTCTTCATCATCTGTGTGAAGTGTTTAGTTTAATAATACTCTGTAGTGGTTTATTCAACCTTCATTCAGCCTTACCTTATGAACGATAACAGACATATCTACGACACAGTTACAACACTAACACTGCGATTAGCTTTGGGTATCAAGGCAGGAATCGAACCTATGTGGCCACGAAGCCAACCTAGGTGTTGATGGTGATAGGAGGCACTTGTTTGGCAAGTCAGTATTACCTCTCTTGCTACCATTGATATCTCAACAAGAAGATTCTAAGTCAACATATGAAACAATTCTAGAGCATAGCAGTTTTTTAAACGTTTGATATTTACCAAGTTGGATAAAGTTTTGTGTTTACTGGATATATCTCTTTTTTTGTTCCACTGTCGCCAACAGCAAAATTTTGATACAGTTGAGTTTATTATGAGTACAGTATTTACGAAATTCAAAAGCATATTCACATCTATAAAAGGGCTCTTGCAGCGATTCTATGGTACTTTGGCACCATTGGTAGTAGAATTAACATGGGCGTTGAAAGCAGGGGGGGCATGTCCCCCCACTTTTGGCCAACTCCTCAGAAGGTCAAAACTAAAAGGTCAGGCAAAGGGAGGTCAAAAATTGCAGAAAAAACCCCCTGGTCCCACCCACTCTGAAACTGCTTCCCACGCCCCTGATTAACCCGGGCAGTCCGGCGGTGTACTTGTTTCGCGGGGAAAACCCTGCCTCTCAGTCTGTAACTTTATGACAGAATAAGCGCCAATGTCCGACTATCCTACACTTCCCGTACAGTTGACCTTTTGTATCTCCATTACACTGGAGGAAACCTTGTAGACTACACTCAGTGACAGGTGACTCCTCCTGGACATGTGCCCCTGACAGAAGCACGAGCACTTTGTCGGTACCAAAGGGCATGCTCCACTTTGTAACTTTTGCCTTCTGCATCCTAAAGTGACCTAACCGTGCTGTGGGATGACCTTTAACGTCAAGACATTACTGCCACCAGGTGTCGGACCTGGGACCTTGACAGCCAACAATAGCAGGATGATTAAAAGGAAGTTGGATTATAACAAGATTTACTTGTGAAGGCAGGGTGGTCCCTTGAATTTATCACAATCTGATTGCTTTTGATACTATAACTGAAATTGGATATGGGTGGTTAGAGAAAGGTTATAGAGTCGAGTCATTCTCAGTGTAGCTGTATTTATAAAACTGTTAAAGTGGATGCCTCCATTTCGAAACAATTTTGTTGGACAGATTCCATGGAAATCACTCATATAACATCCTGTATTGCATAAGCCCCATAGCATATAGGCATATTCTTTGCCTTTCTTCATCACTCTCATGGTCATTTCTGTGATATGGACATGGTCACAGTTGTCTTGTGTTCATGACGTCTAAACCATCGAAATACCTTGGATCTCACCATCGTACACATCTTATGTCATCGTGCATCAATCTAAAAGTGATTATAGGAATAGAACCATCTGATCAAGTCTCATATGATTACATTTTAAATTGTATATGTTATACTAATATTTATCAAACAGAAGTCACATGTAGTTCCTGGAAGTTGAAAAGTGTGGTCATCATATCAAATGCTTGGCTGGCAACCTGCCTCTATATTGGGACATTATAGCAGGGAGGCCATGCCTACGAAATCCCCTGTCAATCATGCCCTGTTGTCACCCTTATCCAGAAGAGGGCACCAATGTAGCTGTAACATATGTAATGGGGTCAATATCACTGCACTGGCCCCTCCTATACAGATGTTTGGTACAGACACTGTGCATGGGTTTTATATATTGCCATCTAGTGGATTTCAGATGTACTTATCTCCACATCATGGGGAATATGCCATCAGGCATGGCCAGCGGGTACTGTGTCCTCAATACCTGTGGGCACCAGCGTAATCAAATGCCTGCCCTAGTTGCACAGAAATGGCATGCTCTAGCTCTAGGCAATCTTCATTTCTGATCTACCATAGGGACCGTAATACGTGCCCTTCCTTCAAAAAGCTAATAAAATATCCTAATGAAGCCGACAACCCTATCTTTGGGGATCTTAGCACTTCCAACTGACAAATTAGAAGGCATTACCTCCGGCTCATTCTGAATCCCCAGCTTAAAACCGGCAAGGCGCCCCCACTCCCTAAACCTGCCAGCTTTAATCAGCATTTGGGCTCCTGGGCAGGAGGTAAAAGCATTCTTACTGTGACTTTATTCTCCTGGTTCTGAATGGTGGAGCGCCTGGAGGAGGTTCAGGAGTAAGGTTCCGCACGCCTCACATTGCACTAACAAGGCGCTGCTTCTAATTCACAAAGTAGGAAATGGAGTCAGATTTAAAAAAGGCAAATATTGATTCCTTATATTTTTCCTAGAAGTCTGCTGGTTCTGCTTCCTTATCCTCCTCTCACCTTGGACCAGGCTCATAATGAGGAAGCTTAGTCTGATATGGTGAAAAATACTTGTTCCGTCCAGTGGGTGTTCTTCTATCTGTGTCTGTTATAGCCTATCTTATCTCTTTAAGGATTTGTGCTCTGAAAGTAAAAAGTGGTCATATTTTACGCTAGTGCAACACAGGGGAGTAGCCTATTGGTGTATCATGAACCCCTGGTGAGTATCAATTTTATGTTGACTAAATGTAGCACTGTTCGGCACTGAACTTCATATTACATGGGCATGGAAAGCAACGATAAGATAGAGCAAAGTGGGGATAGGGCCCCTGGGCCCGGGGGTAGTCGATTTTATTCCATCCCGGGCCACTTAATATTGTTGTGTCTACCAATTAGCAATAATTGATTCAGGATTTGAAATTGGAGGAGGCGGTTCCAAAAAAGGAGGGGATGTGTGTCCCCGGTCTAAATTGTAAATTCAGTGCAAGCCAAGATGACAACATGTAATGTAGACTTGTGTATAGGCCTATATATATAGGCATAATGGCGTCCCTTCCCAATAGATCACGATAATCATTTTCTGAAGTAAGCCTTTACGAGACAAATTCCCTATAAATCTCGTATTCAATTAAAAAACCTTTGACATAGACCACATCTTGTCTTGTGTATAATAATTGACGGTGGTCAGTCAGGCCCTCTTGCCCATTGCAGGGAGCGATATGTACTGCCTTTAGGTCATCCAAATATGGGGGGGGTGTAATATTGATCCACCGCGTGGGCGTATGCCAAGAGAAGGTCCACCTCCTTATGCACCTTCACTGCTGCTCAGTTCTGTGCTCCCTAGCCTCCTCCAGGGTTGTACACAGCGCCCCCAATTGCTACAATCTGCCCCAGTCCTCCAGGCCCTTTCACCTTATTACAGTCCTGGTCTGAGATCAATACATCTTTCAGTGTTATTTTCCAAGCCAGCAGAGATCGCATCGACACATGAAACAGCCCTGATAGCCTTGCTGATCGGTTGTTAGCCTCTGACCAAAGTAGTCTCAATAGACCGGACTGTTAGGCCCTATGTTGAGCATCCTTAGAACATAGGCAGGGTATACACAGGGGAGGTTAGGAGAGGTAGCTAAAAGAAAATTGCAAGGGACAGTGATATAATCTAACTGATATTTGTCATGAGCCAGAGAAATTCGTCAAAATTTTGAAGATTTCTTATATCACAACTCCACCATTGTTGATGAACTAAAATAATCAGATAGACATAATATTATCTCGAGTTAAGATTATATTGGCTTTCATGGCCGAAGAAAGACATACATGTGTGTTACTCATCAGGGTATTTCTGCATGTGATGACTGCTCCAATTACAGCTGTAGGCTTTTGAGATACAAACCTCTTAAGTCCTCCGGATGAAATTGGTATTGGATAGTCCGATGGATCAGAAGACTGGGAATTGTGACACTTGAATGGAGTAGCCAGTTTTTACTCCAGAAATGAACAGTTACCCCTGATGGAAATAACCTTAAAAAGTAGCAATCTGACAGATGGATTTAACAAGCTGGAGTTTTTTGTGCTCTTTTTGGCTAGTTTGTTCCGGTAATGTCATGCAGTTTCATTTTATCCTTTTAAACCTCCAGGCTGTAACTGTGCAAGGTTCGTGCCACTGACAAAACATAAAACTTATTCCTCATTTTGTATTGGAATTGGCATTGACAACACTCTATCCATGTTCATTAACTCTGAAAGAGTTTTTGGATTTTGGGGTGGGTTGGCCCAACACGGCCAACTCTTATTTTTTTCTTCAAAAATTCATTACTCTCTTTTGAGGTTAATGCTGATGTCAAATCAAACTGTATATGAACGATTACATGTCGTAGCACATGCTGGACCAATGACTTTTATTGGGAATCATGTTATTTAAGAGAGATAGAATTAGAAATTAGAAGAAAAAAATAGGAGCTGAAAATTTTGCTAGGACGCTTTCAGCACTCCAATGCCGGAGCTTTGCACTCCAATGGCAAGTGTAGGTAGCGGACCACCTCCACCCACATTCTTTGTCATAGCTAGTAGTATACGCAATCCAAACATTGGGTTGGCGAGTGTGTAGAACCCACTCACAAGGCGAGCATGGTGACATGGCGGGCATGTGAACGTGCATGGAAATGGCTTCATAACATGTTAGTTAAAGCGAATTGAGCTGTCCTGGTCTGTACAGTGATAGAATACATCAACAAGGTAAAACGTACCTTGTTGAGGGGCCTCGCGAAGGTACGTTTTACCTTGTTGATCCACGGGTCCTTATACAAGACATGCTGGTATTATTTAGACTAGCAATGGCGAGAACAATCCTTTATGCCGATCGTACACAGATTTCCTGTGCAGGTCTTACTGCAATGGAACATTGCATGATAGGCTATATTTGCTATTCTTTTTCTATCCTTCCCTTTCTCGTAATGCATCAACCACTGAGACTACATAGTAAACCACTACACGTATCCACTGATGGCAGAGATGAAGTCTGAGAAAAATAAAAGCAGACTCTGTCCCTGAGTATCCTATTCTCCTGGATATGACAGGACGTTTCCCCAGGGAAGCTTCTCCTGACAGAAGGCAGACTTAATGTAGCATAGGCCCGTGCCCATGATCATAAAGCGACTCACCCAAATCTCCCGGGGGGCACTGAATGTTTGATTGGTGGCACCAACTGGGAAAATACAGATCCGCCCATTTTTTTTTGTCATTTCCCAGGCCCATAGGTTAACTACAGCTCAATTTTTGCAGCCCCCTTTTTTAAATAGTCTGATAACCGCCCCCTTTCTTCACTTTCAGGGCCCTCTGCCATGTAAATTAAGGTTCTTTGATAATAACATTCAGGAATTTCACAGCCCTGGAGTGATTACTCGGAATATTGAAGTTACTTCCTTTTTATGCTAGATATAATAGGTATTAACAACCCCTAATATGTAACACAGTCAACAGCCCGCCCCCTTTTTTACCCCCTCATTGATACGTCGACAGCCCCTCGGTGAAGATTCTCAATTTCCCTTTGGTGTTTTGTACTAAATTATGTAGTATAGCTCAAAGTACCTGTTTGTAGCTGAAGACATGCATTAAGAAAAAAATATATTCATTTGATATTCTGAGTTCCTGTCTTTAGCAACAAATTATTTACTGAAGCTGAAAGAGTGACATAGCAAATCACATGCAGTGTTTCTTCATTTTCTTGTGACTTGCCAGCGTCATGAACTTATCATAGGCCATCTGACAAATACCACACCTCCCACCAAGATTTGATTAAACATGTGTTTTATTTCATTAGTGTTCCGTGAGAGGTAGAAAACCATATTTGCCGTACATAGGTGTCATGTGTATTTTGTAAAAGCCACGCTAAATTTTAGCAATTGGTATTCTGATGTATTCTGGTAGATCTCTTACCTTTATCAAACTCATCATTAAGCAGCCATTTGCCCTGGGATATTCATGATTCTGGCCCTGTTCTTGATTTATTTCAAACACCAGATACCTCCCAATGGTGGCTATATTGCCGCTGCCAGAAGCCATTCATTCCTGGGTGTTTCCATGGCTATCCTTATGACATCCCCACACTTAGTGGCGTCCACATTAAGTGGTGATCAATCCGAAACCAGTGCTATATCAATACACGTGAACCCCCTGCTAATGTCCTTGATGTAAACTGTGCTGATAGCGGATTGATGTAAGGCCAAGTCTATAATGATAGGAATAAAGGGTCACTACCATTCGTGTCCGAACCTGTTAGCTTAATTGTCCCTGGACCACTAGTTAAAATATGATGGGAATAAATGAAAAAAGGGTCACTACCATTCATGTCCGAACCTGTTAGCTTAATTTTCCCTGGACCACTAGTTAAAATATGATGGGAATAAATGAATAAAGGGTCACTGCCATTCGTGTCCGAACCTGTTAGCTTAATTTTCCCTGGACCACTAGTTAAAATATGATGGGAATAAATGAATAAAGGGTCACTGCCATTCGTGTCCGAACCTGTTAGCTTAATATTCCCTGGACCACTAGTTAAAATATGATGGGAATAAATGAATAAAGGGTCACTGCCATTCGTGTCCGAACCTGTTAGCTTAATTTTCCCTGGACCACTAGTTAAAATATGATGGGAATAAATGAATAAAGGGTCACTGCCATTCATGTCCGAACATGTTAGCTTAATTTTCCCTGGACCACTAGTTAAAATATGATGGGAATAAATGAATAAAGGGTCACTGCCATTCATGTCCGAACATGTTAGCTTAATTTTCCCTGGACCACTAGTTAAAATATGATGGGAATAAATGAATAAAGGGTCACTGCCATTCATGTCCGAACATGTTAGCTTAATTTTCCCTGGACCACTACACTAATGAGTGATGATTGTTAAGGAGTTAATATATGTTGTACCGGTGCAGTACATATTGAGGTGCCATGTACATAAAGATAAGTATGATAGGTGGGAAGGGTCTCGTAATGCCATTACGGCTGCCAGGAGAATCTGCGTGAGTAACTAGTGTCAGAGTTGCTTGTGGGCACCATGGACGCATGTCCAATCACTACCAGATACTATCAGCGACCCCCAATTAACGCATTTAGCCCCTAGCTGATATGGGGCAATTCCCAGCGACTGGTTTCCATAGTCTTGCATTATTTAGTGCCGATTGGAGAAAGGCATTCCCGGAAATGAAGTTTGCATAAACATTGGACTCCACCTACCGAGTCGCAGGTTTTCCAGTTGTGCCGTGTTTCTAATATTGCCAAATCAACTAGATGATTTGACATAGGTTTAAGTGTGGGCCGGAACCATGGTGCTCTGTAATGGAAAACCTCTGCGGACCTGGAGGATTTATAATGGAAACCTATACTCCCATACATACACACACAAACACACACACACACACACACACACACACACATATATATATATATATATATATATATATATACATACATATATATATATAATATATATATATATAATATATATATATATATATATATATATATATATATATATATATATATATATATATATATATGTGTGTGTGTGTGTGTGTGTGTGTGTGTGTGTGTATTCTTATTTGGAAAGCCAATCTCTCACACACGCCTGTGATTTACAGCCATAAAATTTTAAAGACAAGATGGGTGCTTCGTAGATATCAAATACCTAGAAGGATATTTCACATTTAGATCCACGTTAATCTGTACTTAGGTAAACATGGTAAAAGGTACGCCCGCGCAGAATCACTCCATCTAGGGACGCAATGCTTTATTACATGACACTAATCTTACCATTAGTTTATTGTATCGAGCTGATTGTGAGGTATATGTAATCCATTGATTTTAGTATAGGTGCCCATAGTTTTGATGTGGTAGTGAAATATCTATGTATGCCCTTACTTTGAATGCTATGAGAATGGTCGAATATGACAGAATATCTCTCCTGTGGGAGCTAGAGAGAGTTTGCTAGATTTGCAGTGATTTACGACATATATATATATATATATATATATATATATATATATGTTCATATGAATACATGTAGTCTGTGAGGTAGCTCGGCATTATCAGATATGTTTTGACAGATCATATGAGATGACTGACTCATATAGCCAATGCCAACATGTCTATAATTCCTATATATATCTGGAAACTAGACACTCTGAAAATCAGAAATGTTAAACACATACCCTCAGCTATTATAGACATATTAACAGACACAGAGGACGTTTATATTGAAACCAGCAGACAGTGCAAATTTTAATATGTGCATGTGGTTTAACCAGGGACGTGGGGAGCAGTTTCAGAGTGGGTGGGACCAGGGGGGGGGGTTTCTGCGATTTTTGACCTCCCTATGCTTGACCTTTTAGCTTTGACCTTTTGAGGAGGTGGCCAAAAGTGGGGGGGGGGGGGCATGTCCCCCCTGCCCCCCCCCTGCTTTCCACGCCCATGCGGTTTAGCATGTATTAATAGAGTGGGGGGATTTTGTAGTTGGTGTGGGGAATGACATACTGAAACTGAGGGAAAGCAGTGAAATAGAAAAAGAAAAATAGCCATGAGTAGACAAACCTGATCTGTTTTGGCCACTGGGCATCACGTAAGCCCTAAATAGCACGGAATGTACTTGGTCAAAAATCATAGAAAGTGTGCAAACAGGCCTTGGTGGAGTTTTGAGAGGTCTGAGAAAAAATTATGTAGTATCTCAAAAATATTTTTTGTGGATAGTGTAAAGGTCTTATGGTAACTGCACATGAAATATTATGAGTTAAATATGAAAACTGTTGCTATGGCAATGCCCAGAACCTATCTACCTGGAAATGATGTCCTCCCGAGTGACCATTCGGGGTATTTTCCTTTTATTGATTCAAAATGACCTATGATATGCTTCTGGTCCACTGTTATTATGATTTTGGTTGTAGTACTGGGTCTAATGGTTGGGTTTGGAGTATTGTAGTCAGACGTAATGGGCTTTTTGCCTTTCCCTCAGGTCATTTTCCTATAGGGCCTAGCCTGGAATTCAAGTAAATCTCAGATTCTAAGATATTCATTTCTTTCTGTTCTATATAAAAGCTGAACAGACTATGGTAGGAACTATTGATTATATGCAATACAATGCCCACGGCACATACTTTCAGGTGGTATATAGTTTTGATGGGGAAAAAAATCTGTAATTTCTGTTCAAAATACCTTGTAGTTCATCACTCGCCTGGACATTATGTTCAGAATTGTGATCAAAATCCATTAAAAGTAGGCTTATTTTATGATAGCAAGGAATAAGCCGACACAGATAGCAATGTGAATTCCATCATCTACTGCTCAAGATGGTCCAGATCTGTGATTGTCAATGAGATAAAATGATTATTTCTGTAGGAAACCAAACCCTCAACATGGCATGTTACTCAATGGTCACTCTCCCGGACACAATTTCACCTGGACAAAAAAAGCACTTCCCATCCCTGATTCTGCAAAGGTTTAGCAGCAATCAATTATTCCATACATTGAGTACTAAGGTATATGTAGGGGGTAAATAACAGGCATAGTTAGGATATTTGAATATCCCTATTGTGCAGAGGAGGGGCAGGGATATTGGATTTTGTATGAGGACAAGAAAGGTAGGCAGAATCATGATAAAAACCGTTAAAAGTATTCTCATTTTACGATAATAAGGTCACATCTGACATAACGAAACATGTTATTTTCATGATTTACAGGTCAAAATGGTCTAGATCTGAGATTGTCATGGTAATTTGACAATTGTTTCTGTAGAAAATCAAGCCGTCAAATGGTTTATTACTCAAATGTCATTCGCCCGGACATATGCCAAGAATCTCTACAAACATTATTATAAGTACACTCATTTCATGATTTAAAAGACACATCTGACATACATAACAATATGATATCTGCAAAATACAGGTCTAAATGGTCTAGAGCTGTTATTTACATTGAGATAAAATTTTAATTTTTGTAGGAAATCAACCCCTCAACATGGCATGTTATTCAATGGTCACTCGCCCGGACACGTTTTCGCCCGGACAAAATAGCACTTCCCATCTCTGCTACTGCAAAGGATGGAGAGTAATCCACTGCCCTATACATTGGGCACTTAAGTATATGTAGGGGGTAAATAACTGACTTAGTTAGGATAGTTAAATGTGTTAACCCTACACAGGAGGGGAAGGAACATGATTTTTCACCCAGACAAGGAAAAAGGGGGATTTTCATGGAAAATCACTTATTGCCCCCTCACAGTTAAGTTTATGGAGGAAATCAAATTTGGTTTTCAACATACTTTACCCCCAACATGTAGCAAATCTTTTAAGGCATAATTGAACCCATTTCACCTTTAGGTATTAAATGGGGGGAGGCCAAATGACCAAGTTATCGCCTGGACAGACCACTCTACAAAAAGTAAAATGCTCCAGAAGAATAGAAAAGATCCGACCAGGAACATAATTTTTGCTCCTATTTCACCACAAGACTCTATAATTTACATAATAAAAGTGGACAGACACATAACTAGTCCTCATTCTACAAAAAATGATGAAATTTGTCGATTTTATTGATTTTCCAAGCTGATAGGGGTCAATTTTAGGTATGTTCGACCCCCTGGAACCCAGAATATTGATATTGGACCACTAAAACCCATATATAACATCAAGAACTCATTGAGCCCAAAAATATGACCCAAAAAAAATTGGGGAAAAAATCAAAATCCTAAGTGGGGCTGACTTTCACCAAAATTCCCATTTGCACACCTTCTGTGATTTCAGACCACTTGATGGTTCGGGTGGGAGAATTCGCGTGGGGAGGGTATATATGTATGCCGTGGTACCATGCCTCCAGCAGCACCCCCTTCCCCATCAACCGCCCTCACCACTGGTCACCTGAGTGGCCCACCCCGGGGCCCACCTCTTCTGGTGGTAGTAGGCCGGGTGGTGGATGGTAGCATGGTGGGGTCAGACGGTCCTTAATCCACGTGTGCCGCATTTCGATCACGTTGCACGTTGCACGTAGCAGGGCCATGGGATCACAGGACACAGCGCTGCGGACACAGCAGACCCGTGCCTCACCCTTTGATCTGCCTCCACTCACCCCTTCATGCCATCTCATGCCCAGAGGCGGGCAGGGGGGGGGGGCATGGAGGGGTGAGTGGAGGCTCCCAGGGGGCACAGAACCCTTTAACTACACATGTATAGGACTTCTACTACTACATCAGACTAACGGCACAGGTGCTCAGTACTCATATACACCCACACATGAAGGGCATTCCTGTATATCACTATAGTAACGCCCCCGGCCTACCTCCTACCCCCATTTCTACCCAAGCCATTCCTTTCCCACCATACATCTGACGCCTGCGCAGACAGCATCCGGTGCCAGTGCCACCAGGGGGCGTCACCAGGAACGTCACCACAGCAGCGTCCCCTCCAGAGTGGAGGTGGCTAAAATGGTGGCGTTTGGGGACTGACGGCTTCCGGTAATTCGAATGGCTCCGACTAGACTTGATTGCCAACTGCATGGCGAGCCGCCAGAGGTTGGTTGCCAACTGCATGGCACGCCGCAAGAGGTCCCTAGAGACATAATCTATTGTAGCTCACCTCTTTATTAAGGCACTAATTACACACTGGAGCTTTCACCGGTCTTTGTGTGCACTCCATCAAGTGTAAGCACTCGGAAACTGTCACTTACACTGTTATAATGTACCAGTCGACATTTCATCTGTAAATTATTCGTTTATCAGCGTTCGACTGGTTGCTCTATATTGCAGTTAGCATAAGAGTTATCAGTAGAGCATGTCCCATGGTCCAGTCTCGCCATCTCGATAGGAATGAAGTATTTAAAGTGTGATAGATGCAGCGTGGTGAAAGCCTGTGTCAACCGACCCACTCGTTCTAAAATTCCACACACCTCATAACCCCTAACCCCCTCCCTCACCACCCACTGATAAACTCACCGGTAGGTTTGATTGCATACCACAGAATCCAATTATATGTGGATCCGTCCTCGCTCATACCATGTAAATACATTGCAGTATCAGAGTTTGCCAATTACACTATTGGCATCATCTATTTATCTCTATGGCAACAAATCTGATACTTCTAACAACAGTCAGTCGTCAGTCGTTTCTGAAACCTCCCCAGCCGGGAGGGTGATGTGGGCAAGGGCAGTGGGGCTCTAAACATATGGGTCATAGAAAATAAGAGGGAAATTTCTCACAATCACAAAATCATTGAAAGATTAGATGGGAAATGAACAGAAAAAAAAAATCAGGAATTTTTCAACCTTAGGATATGTAGAAAAAATACAGCCAATTGAGTAAAAGAAATAACTCCTTTATGAAAAATAGAGAGATTTGTAAACCAGGGGTCAGAAGTAGGAGGCCTCAATTGGACCCTTTATCTTATCTCTTATCCCTGATCTTCTCAAAACTTCTCCCGACTGACCACTGACTGAACAATGTCCAGTGATGATGAATTGACCGGCGAGTTCACCATGTGTGTATATGGCAATTGATTGGCAATTAGTTTAAAATAGCATGCGACATGTAGATCTTATATTGGATAATTGGAAATTAGTCGTCATTTATAGATGTAAGCAGTGGTGACACGTAGAAAAGTAGAATTATGTCCGAGGTATATATGATCATCACTGTGAACGCAATGATAATATAGACCGTGTTAAGTTCATTTATGCCTTCTAAATAGAGGCATATACGTCAAAAGAGCTGCATTAATATCCCGTCAGAAATAGTAAGAATAAAAACCTATATATACCTATAGGACAATATTGCATGGTTGAATGATAGCATTGATTCAATGTTCCAGGTATCCGCTACGTAATGTGTGAAATTTATGGGTGATTGATAAACACTAGCTCAGGTGCGAGGAATTCCCTTGGATGTTGATAGAGTGGTCATCCATCTAAAAGGGTATTTACTCCAGTTAAGCCTCCTGGAGGGTGGTGTAGACCAGGTGACTGGGGGTATTAAGCTGCAGGAGGAGTGGTCAGTTTACTGTAGATTAAGGCTGAGAGAGGCTGCCTTACTTCTCCAAGCCCCACTGGTCAATAAGGGGATCACTCGTTACCAGGGACTTACAGACATGTTCTGTTAAAGCAGCCCCGCCTAGAAGTAGCTTAATGTACTCGAATACATTCTGCCACCAGCCCCAACACATGTCTGGATACTTGCCAACTTGGTGAATAGTTATCTCCATGCTTTTAAAATAGTGGGGATGGACTGGTAGTTTCAAAGAAAGTGTAAAACAAAAAAATGACACTTTTTAGCTGGCATATAGAATTGGAATATCCACTGAAAAGATAAGGCTTAAAAAGGTACTCTGTAGTGATGACTTTTTGTCATCTTATTGATGAGCCCGAGGGAGAGTACCCAGTGATCTTTGAACTAATCATATGTGATCACCATGGGTGATCATATATGATGACCTATCTGAACAGATCAGAGGGGAGCATGTAAATGATTGTTGGTCATTAATGAGTATCTTTTTGATTATCATTTCCAACAATCAAGCATTTATTGTGGGCATTTATTGTGGGCATTTACTGCTAACTTATAAATGCCCTCATGAGGCATATTGGATGTGTATATCAAATGTCAGCTTGTACCCATGGTTGCAACTATAGTTTCAGTTACAAAAGAAGTGACCATCTTAATACATGCTTGTACCTTTGATAATGTTGCCTAAATTTCCTATTATATCATCTGATATCCAAGTGTGGTGATATTCTTCACATCTTCTACCTTATAAACATCCATTATCAAGTGGATTAGTGATAATAATCAATATATTGAACATAGTGGGTATTGTATTTTCCATTATTGTATACTAGGGCCCCCTGGTGGCAGAAAGTGATGACCCAAGGTAATCAACATGATTATCTTGGGTCATCAACATTTTCAGTGTCTCTATTGTAGTATGGCATGAACATGAAAGACAGAAGTGCGTCATTTTCTCAGAAGAACGGAAGGGGGAGGGCGTAGGCCTAATGTAGTGTAGGATGGCATAAGATATGCTAAATATATGGGCCTACACAGTAATGGTATTGAAATAGCTGCACACAGTAGGGGGTATATCATTACTAAGATGGGATGGAAGTAGCATATAGAATCCTATTATTGGTGAACAATAGTGATTTCAGCAGGTGCGCAGTTGAAAGACAAGATCTTTACAACATGGAAGAAGTATATAGAATCGAAGTATTTGGCAGGTATACCGACACCAAGGGCCATCTGTGATATAGGGTGCATTTTTCATCAGGTGTGCACATCGAAGGGGTGCCGTTTACTCTAGTACAGCATGAAAGTGATAACTAGAATAGTATTTTTTTTTCTCAAGCTTAACATTTAAACTGAGGGGTATGTGTATATTGGATGGTAGTATACACATATTAAAAGTATGGAATGGTAATATTAACGAGTTAGGCTATAGTATATGTAATTGTGGTACTTTATCAAGCTCTGCTGTATTATGGGTTAAAGTTGATACAGGTACATGCATAACGCAAAGTGCAGTAGCAGATTCACAAAGCGAATTGGCCATTTTAACACTATTCCTAATGGAAGTAGTATATGGAATAGTGGCATTATAGCAGGTTCGTCTTACACACCAGTAAACCCATTAGGGTATCTGACTGCTGCGAGAACTTACACATAACACAAATCTACATGTGGGCAGATTCACTGAGCGATGTTTGGTCCAATTTTATGGACTTTTTGGATTTGAGGAGTTACAGTGAGAAATGTAGACCACCATCCTTCCTTATTCTAGTCACATTTGATATAATACATCTTGAGAATCAAGCAGAGGGTAAATCTATGTATATCGGCCTATAATTTGATAAGTTACGGAAGCTCGAAGTTGGGTGATACACCGAAAAAGCCCTTTTTTGTCCAATTAAACATCATTCCCATCTATATATTATTAAGCTAGACAGTACTAGACTGTCATAAACCTATTTTTCATTTGGTGTTGGGTCATAGCTATCGTACGTAACACTTTTTTTAGGTCTAAAACTATCATTATAACAAAGTACCCTCACTGTTCTTATTAACTGTGATAAGCAGGGTTCCTAGGGGGGTTTTGATGGAAATTAGATAAAAGTACTGGCTTGCCGCAGATACGAGCTAGATCTCATAAACCAAAATTCAACTCCAGACAGTGTTACGTACGTGAGGTTCACTTTTACATGTTTATAGGCTAATTGAATGAGAAAACCTTTATCTATTGTCTATTCTAGTTTAGAATATATAGAAACTGAATGTTTGAAACAAAAATCAGAGCCAAAGTCTGCATAGTAAGGCCACAGTGGGGACAGCTTGGAAAATTCTGTCTAAATCCTCACATACGTAATGTTTTCAATTTTTCACAAAAAATCATAGTAAAATGAACTTGATGGTTCTAAATGATGGTATATCTTGAGTATCTGTTTTGCAATTATCAAAAGACTTAGGTGCCTTGTTGAAAAAGAGTATTTGGGTACCTTGGTCTGCATTCAGGTAGGATTTGAAATGCGCTCAGAGAGAGAAGTGTCGTGAAAATGTGGGATTTTTTTTTTCAAAGCGAGGGAAGTGACCAATAATGGGCCTAAAGTGTGTAGATATGCCTTTAAAGTAGTAAGTTAACATGTTCTGTATGAGTAATTATGATACAGAAGATCTGAGATGTTTTAAAGTATTGTTCACATGGACTTAAAAAGAATCCATTGAATTCCTCACGTACGTAACGTTTTCGAGTGTTTGCAACAAGTCATAGTAGAATGAACTTGATGGTCCAGAGCAATGGTATATGTTGTTTATCTGTTTTGCAATGATTAATAGACTTATGGGCCTTGTTAAGGAAGAGTATTTGGGGTACCCTGGTCTGTATTTACGTAGGACATAACATGCCCTCAGAGTGAGAAGTGCTATGAAAATGTGAGATATTTTTCAAAGCGATGGAAATGACCAAATGAGTGGCCTAAAATGTGTAGATATGCCTTTGAAATGGTAATCTAACATATTCTGTACAGGAAATAGTGACGCAGATGATCGTTAATGTTTAAAAGTATTGCTCAGGTGAAAAATCATTTGAATTCCTCACATACGTAACATTTTTTTGGTATTCAGAAACACCCATGCAGATCTGGACCAGAATGTCTGCATGCTATATTGTTGCAAAAGGGTAACATTAATTGTAAGTAGGTCACTCTAGATAATAGAGATTGATTTTCATGAAGATCTACTCATTTTTAAAATGTATGAGGTTAAAGTTAAGAATGCTAAGCTACATGTTCACAACTTTCGCTAATCTTCATATTTGGCGATGAGGTGTAATAAAAATAGGTATATGTTGTTTATCTGTTTTGCAACTTTCGCTAATCTTCATATTTGGCGATGAGGTGTAATAAAAATAGGTCTTGATACAGGGATTTGATTTTTACTACACTTAAAGACATATGTTATAACATTATGGACATGAAATATGATGTAGATAGGATGATATCTAATAGGTTTTACGACTATCTGTTGGAAAACTTTACGTACGTGAGGTTAAAACCTATGGTTTCATGCCGTGGGCAATAAAATCTGACATGTTAGGAGTTGGTGACTTGAATGAACCTTTCTAGTAAGCCAAGGTATAGGGTTTTCAATAAAATAAAGTGTTTTTGAGTAATATTGAGTTTGTGATTCCAATGGTCCTCAGTCTGGTGAACATCCTTCACTGAATCGCACCACGTACTTCTTAGATTTATTGCACGTTGGCACACCCAACAAATAGACACCTTGTACACTTCTTTCAACTTGTCTGTCCCCCAGGCAGTCTGATGCACACTAATTGGCATAATTATGTGTGAAAGATTAGACATTGCCTGCTGAAGCATTACATAGGCTGATTATATACTTCCTCCCCTTCTTCACACCTAGTGAAATAAATGTACCTACATTTAAGTCAATTTTTGAGTAATTAGATATAATTTTAGGTTATATTACATATCACTATTTGTCTCTAATCCCAGATACAATCATAGAAGACTGGTATGTAGGAATATCAGCCCTAGAATAGTAGCTTATGTTCTAAGTACATTTCACTGTCAATTGTCATTTTCTATTTCACACCGTGGTCATAATCTTCTCATGTAGAGAAAGCTGTCTTATCAAGTCAGACTTCATCTATAATTATTTAAGACCACATTGGCCCTGATGCCACCAGCAATAGTGAGCCTCGAGCCAACCAGAAGGTCTCCCACTCCATACGGGTAAAGCAAATTTCTCATGTCCTAGTCCTATCCCCGGGTCATCTAGTCCATTGAGTCATTGCTACGGCATCATCAGCTATGTATTTCTTTATAAAAGGGTGAGCAGTGCTCTGCTGCATGATAGAAGTGCCCTTGAGTGCATTATAGGAGTACAGTGCACGCTGGAGCAAGGTCACGGTAGCTGTATACAAATCCAAGTCCATTTATTGGTCTAGAAATATCTTGATTGTGTCCTTAACTGTCTCAAGGTAATGTTCAATGTTCTATAAAGACAATAGACAACTCTTTCTTCACATCTTGACTGTTTGTTATTGAATTATTTTCATTATGAAAATAATTCATTCACATGTATACTCTCGCGCTAAAATTTAGACCAATAGCTCATCTACTGAAATCATCAGACCATGACCAAGACCGCTTAAACTTTGATGAAGTCTTTTCAGAAATTCATTTTTCTGTGCTACCATAGGTATAATACTTAAGACCTCGTCTCATTAGACCAAATAGGCAATAGTGAAACAGACTTATATAAACCTATGCAAGTCTATGTTTGTTACACCTATGTCATGGCATTAAACCTTACACAGACCTGGAGGCATATGGGCTGCCAGTGTTTCTAAAACGTGTAAAAGCTATCCCTAACATCCGCTGGCCTACAGCTAATCCCCACTCATACTGCCACCCCAGTGGGACAGCCCTCATGTACTTATTAGGATTTCAAACTGATGTGCGATTGTCATATTAGAAGGCCAGGTACCTAAAACAAGCATGCCATTGCAATATTAGGAGTCCACTCTCATGGATTTGCTATATTTGGACGGCCTAGAGTTTGCCAGTGCCCTGGTGCGAGTTTTAATTGTCTCAGAAGCCTACAGCCCTCAGGTACATGTCATAGTGTCCACCACCACTACACTCAGTCCATAATACGAGTTTTAATTGTCTCAGACACCTACGGCCCTGGGGTATATGTAATGATGCCCCAATGCAGTGCTCTGTCTTCCAGTCATTCTTAGTACTTTACTATAACCCAATATGGTGCACATGATGCACCAATGCAGTCCATGACGAACCTCTTGTAGTTAATGTGGCCTATACATCGCCATAGTACCTTACTATAACTCCATAAGGTCAGCATGATGCTCCAATAAAGCCCATGTGCTCATGTGCCCTGTATGGCCGGCATAATGCATGAATGTAGCCCTATGATGCTATGAACTCAGTAACATTGTTACATCAGCCTATACATCGCCATGGTACCTTACTTTAACTCCATAAGGTTAGCACGTCCTTAAAACAGGCCTACAGTATCGCTATACATTTTTATTAGCCAAGAGATCCTTGGATCTGCTGTCACTATATCACCATACGGTCAGCATGATGCCCCAATGCATAATGACTGAATAATAGCTTTTAACTTTTTCAGTCTTTTCACCCTTAAGGTGTCACAGTAGTATTCCGCCCCAGTAAACCTAGGACAGCTAAATAATCCCAACTAAAAACAGTGTTTTGCTTGGTATAACCAGTGCCAGGGGACCTTATTTTTATCGCAGATTAATAATTTTGGTACCAGAAGAAAGGTAACGATTTGGGGGGGAAAAGTTGCAAAAAATTTTTGGTCACCATGGAAACCTATTGTGTCAGAGAGGGGTCCAAGTTCACATTTGTGACTTGTCAGGGGCGCCTGTATCATTTAATTTATTCAACATGGTGGTTTCCATGGCAATTGGTGCAAAAACGGATCTGACTCCGTTATGGTTGACCATGCTAAAAAAATCAAGAATGACTTTAGCTTTAATTTAAGCCTTTATTTATGAACACCATCAAATTAGAACCCAATTGACGCCAGTTTTATGGTGGAAGATGGGGGGAATTCAGAACGTCCTTGGCCCTATTAGTACCGTGACACCTTAAGTCATAGGTCACACTATGGGAAACTCCTATTATTAAGGGAGATATGACAGTTTTTGTATATGATGCCATTTACACTCTCAGCTTGCCTCCATTTACGACCACGGGCTGCCATTGCGACCTTGGTAATCTATTCACGCACCACACCTGCCGTACTTGTAGTAGGAATGCAAAGAAATAAGTATCAGTCGCTGAACAGGTGGACGGATGGTCAAAGCGTTGTGTGTGGAAGCCTTTCACACACAATGTATGCCATTTGGTGTTTTGAGAAAAAAATTTCTTAGTCCAAAATTTTATTTCGCCTAATTTCAGTCAAAACAAATTTCTGACAGTGCGAGGTCGATCAGAGGGAGAAAGTACCACTGATCCATATCCCACAGTGCAATTTTTTAAAACTATTTTTTTTTGCATAGTTATGCAGTGTCTTGATACTTTCTAATGTCTATGCACATATCCTTTAGATAGGTACATCTAGATCCCCTTCAGTGCACACTGGGGGCATCTGTGGAAAGTGGGAAAACCCCCCCCCCCCCAGTTAAAAAAATTATTTCGCTTATTCTTTTTCAAAGCAAATTTTTTAGGGGGTATGTTCTTTAGGGAGACGAAACACCCAAGATTGATACCGAACACTCCATATCCGCACATATTATTTGCATAATTATGCAGTGTCCTGGTACTTTTTGATGTATTTAGATATGTCCCTAAGTATAAATATTAAAAAGATTAATGGCATTTTATTCATTAGTGCATCATGCTTTAACTTGCATCTTAGCTTCTATTTCTGAAAGCATCATGAATATGAGTCTATAAGTTTGAAAAATGGAATCGGCACCGTTGAAAATGTTGAAATTTATATATTATACTTTAAAATCTGTTTATAAACAGCTGAGATATGTGCATTAATTCATTTGTGCATCATGCCCTGATAAGCATGATGCACTCTATCTCAGCATCCATAAAAAATATGGATTCAGAAGTTTGAAAATGGAATTGGCATTGTGGAAAACCTTGAAAACAATATATTACATGCTGATATCTGACAAGGGACGAGAAGTTTCACCAAATAAAGTGTAATCTGACAATAAACATCCAAGGAATAGGCATTGATTCATTTGTGCATCATGCCTTGACTGGCATGATGCACTCTATCTCAGCAACCATCAGGAGTATGGGTCTATAAGTTGAAAAAATAGAATCAGTATGCTTGAAAACATTAAAATTGATATATTAATTACACTTTGAAATCTGTCAATAAACAGCTGAGAAATAGTCATTGATTCATTTGTGCATCATGTCTTGATTGGTATGATGTACTCTATTTCAGCAACCATTAGAAATATGGGTCTGAAAGTTTAAAAAATAGAATTGGCATGGTGGAAAACCTTGAAAGTGATATATTACAGGTTGAAACCCATTGATGAACAGCAGAAAAAGAACCATTGATTCATTGGTGCATCATGCCTTGACTGATATTTGTCAAAATATGTCAGTACCTTTGCACTATTTGTCAGCAATTAGTCAAAATGTGTATGTAAGTATGTATTATTTGTCAGCAATTAGTCAAAATATGTTAGCAATTATGCACAATTTGTCAGCAGTTAGTCAAAATATGTCAGTACCTATGCACTATCTGTCAGCACTTAGTCAAAATTATGTCAGCACTTACTCACTATTTGTCTGCAATTAGTCGATATATGTCAGTAATTACTCACTATTTGTCAGCAATTAACCAGAATATGTCAGTAATAATGCAATAACTGATAATAGGATTACTAACCATAACTATATATCAGCAATTATCAATACATGGTAGTAATTACTTACATTTTATCAGCATTTAGTCAATATATGTCAGTATTTACTCACTATTTGTCAGCAATCAGCCAAATCAGTCAGTGCTTAGTCATTATATAACAGCAATTAGTCCATATATGTCAGTAATTACTCACAATTTGTCAGATATTAGTCAATATATGTCAGTAATTACCGTAATATCCTGCGTATAAGGCACACCCTGCCTATAAAGCGCACCTAGAGTTTTAGGATTTGGCCAGAAAAATGAAAAATTATAATATAGGGGGTTTTAGTTCTCCCTGGATCCACAAGGGGGACACCAAGACCTTTCTTTTGATATGTGACATTCCCATATAACCCAATCAGCAGCATATTTTTTGAATATACGCGGGAGATTATGCAGGGGCGTAGGAAAAGGGGGGGGCCAGGGGGGCCTGGGCCCCCCCAATCATGAAGGAGGTGGGGCCTGAGTATGTCTGGGCCCCCCCAATATTTTCCAAGAACTGATAAACACAATGGAAAAGAAGCTAAAACGATTAGATTATTATGGTGATGTCACAGGGAGAATGGGGGTCTGAGCCTAAAGTCAGATCCAAAATTTACCAAAAATCACTTTTCTATATGAATTTTAAATACGCATATATAGAGGCCATCACGCATCAGCCTACGATTCAAGGTAGTCGCGATGGTGCCCTCGCCGGGCCCCCCCCAATGAAGATTTGCTTCCTACGCCTCTGTTATGGTACTCGCAATTCGTCAGCATTTAGTCAGTATTTGTCAGCAATTAGCCAGAATATGTCAGTGATAATGCATTAACTGATAATAGAATAACTAACCATAAGTATATGAATCTAGATGATTTCAGTAGATAAGATATTGGTCTAAATTTTAGCGGGAGGGAACCTATTCAAATATTCTGGTCATCAACATGAGGTTTTCCTCAAGTCATCAAAAACACGCGTCCACATTCTAGAATACACTCAGATGTATTCGTGCATTATAGAACAACAGACAGTCTGGACGTAAAGAAAATCGTTGTCTATTCTCTAAATATCCTTCACGTCTTTAATGTAGCCATTACAGATCTTGCATCTCCATTTAGAGATTGGCTGAGCGTGGCTATTTGCTACTAGAGTTATTTCTGCGTTTCATTTATTCCGCAGTAACAAATTAGTGCCTGCGCCATTCGGCAATCTTCCATATCCATACATGTATCTGTTAACAGTCAAATCTTGGCTGTCATCTATAGGGGGCTGGACCCAGACCCTGTGGGTCAACCATGTTGAATTTCGCTGGTTATGCCAATGTGGCAAAACACACTGATAAGGCATTGTCATGATGGGTACCTTGTCCCCAAATAACATCCACTTCCAGGGACATGCTGGTCCCCAGCTTATCAGCTTATCAGTGTAAGTCAGCAGAACCAGGTCCACTCCCGCCTACACTCAATATAGGCTCCTGCCTTTTTAGCACGGCGACTAGTGAGTACTACTCGTGAGATGAGTAGACTAGTGTATGGTTCACAGTCGCCACGGTGTAAGGGATAGGGAGGCCTTGCAATCTATTTTTGTTTGTGGCTCCTCTGCTATGGACTATTCCTGCTCACTATTCTAATGTAATAACAACAGTGTGTGTACTTTACTTATCAGTGAAGGAATTTTCAGAATATATCTCATACTTTTGATTTTATTCGCAGATAAGACATTTCATCATTTGGAGCCCTATGGCAGATTAGCATTAGAGCATTTTAAGATTCAGAAATGCATCCCTGTAGCCTTTGTTTTAGAATTGTTCGTTTTAAAACTACTATATATATATGTAGTACAGGTTTTATCTCAGTGGGTTATGGTACAATTGGATCATGTTTTCTGTATTTGAACAAAGTATTCACTGTCAAAGATCTCTATGGAGAAATCAGTGCTAAAGTGTGTGTTGCCATATGTGCATTTTTGTAAATCAGAGGAGGTTGAAGTGTAAGGCCACCTTGTGGAACTGCTACATTCTTTTCTGTGTAAAATTTTTAGTTTACATTGAAATAATGCTATCTCAGAATATGTATCTACTATTGGTGATGAAAGATTAATTTGATTACTCCTTTCATTATATTTTGGAATTTTGGGAAACTTACCGTAGGGTACCGGAGGGAAGTTGAAGTAAAACTTCTTATTTTACCGAGGGAATACAGGGTATTGGAGGAACAGATGAGATACGAACGAGGGTGGTCACGTGACGACAGACTTGAAAACCTAAAATCTATGAGTAGAAAAACACACACAATTTTCTGGAAACAACCAGATTAGACATTTCAATTTTTCATATAATAATAATGACCTCGAAAGAATACGGGTAGGGTGGGAAGGGCATCTGTTCCTCCAATACCCTGTATTCCCTCTGTAAAATAAGAAGTTTTACTTCAACTTCCCTCCGGTACCCTACGGTAAGTTTCCCAAAATTCCAAAATTTTACCTCGGGAATACCTCGGGTATTTCCGGAAACCGATGAGATGTTGAAAGCCAATGTGTTTTTCTAGTCATAAAGATTTTTGGCTATTATCAATAATTCTCAATTATTATCAATTTAATAATTGACCAAGACCAAAACCGAATCAATTCAACAGCTTTAATTTTCTGACCTTTATCATAACCAACTTGGTTAAAACACAATACACTAGTAATCTGGAGTAGTCAAATAACCAACCAATGCAATTCATACACCAGATAACCCATACATTTGAACGTTCAAGGAAACTAATCTGCTAGTCTCAGCAAGTTTGTAGCTACATGCTCTGTATCCACCTCGATGGGCTTGTTGTAGAATTTCCGATATGAGTCAGCTGACTTCCACCCTGCCAGGCGCATTACGGCATTCAAGCAGGATCCTACCTTGGTGGAAGCTGAAGCTGAAGCCCCACGAGTAGAGTGGGCCTTCCAACGTGAAGTGTCAATCTCGGCCATGTCTAGAGTGGCAATGGTCCACCTGGCCAGGGTATCCCTACTGATTCCGTCATGAGGCGAAATGTAACTCATAAGGAGCTGCAGTGGATTTTCAAGAGGTGGGAGGTTCAGCTTCCTCCTAAGTCGTTCAGACTTTTCACGGACCTTTTGCCTCCTAGTGAGATATGCCTTAAGGGTGCTGACCACACAGAGTTTTTCATTCAGGATGTAGGGTCGCAAGACCACAGTGTTTAAAGGGTCACCGACTCTGTTAGACTTTAACAGAGTACTGAGTCTGAAGACAGCCTTTCTGTCTTCCCAAGACAGTTCATCTGTCCTTAACGCTAAGATTGTCTGCCCTCTTTGAGATGTGACAAGCAAAATTAAGACCGCTAGTTTCAACGATAACTTCTTAAGTGACAAAGAACTGTTATCCCCCCAACTTTTGAACAACTTGAATACCTTTGTAACGTCCCAAAACGTGTCATACCTTGGTCCACTAGGTCTATCTTCGTATGTACCCTTCACCATATGGCAAATGTTTGGATGTTGCCCAATAGGCGCCCCATCTACCTGTGGTAACAGGGTTCCCAAAGCACATCGTGCCACATTCATAACTCTGTGACCTACTCCCGAGTCATACAAAGTTCTCATAAATTTACACACTTGTGGCATAGTGCCCTTCATCCAGTTATAACCCCGTTCAACACAGAAAACTATCCATTTGTTTATGTAAGTCGTATAAAGTTTTCTTGTAGATGGTCTCCAAGCTTTTATCATAAGGTCAATGGAAGCCTTGTCATACCCTTCCTTTTGGAGGCGTCGCCTCAGAAAAGGAAAGCTATAATTGGTAGACTTCCTATGAACTGTAGGCTTGTAGGGGCCCCATGAGGTAGTAGGTTGTTCTTTCTCTTGCGGAACCGTACGTAGTCCACCGCATACTTGTGGGCTTTTGCCTTCCAGGGTTGACTCTCCCAATCCGGCATCACGAGTATTGCCCTTGCTCCTGCCCTCAATATGCGTTGAAGCACCCGGCCTGCAATGCTGAACGGAGGAAAACAATATAAGAGCTTATTAGGCCATGTGAATGAGAAAGAGTCAACTTTCCATGCTTCTGGTTCTGGCCTACGTGACACAAAACATTGAACTTTACAATTTGTTCTAGAAGCGAACATGTCCACCTGAGGCCTCCCAAACCTTTCACAAATGATTTCAAAAATTGATTCATTTATCTCCCACTCAGTCTCATCTTGGAAATGGCGTGACTCATGATCAGCGATGACATTATCCACTCCCGGCACATGAGCTGCTGTCAACCAGATCCCTCTAGACTCACACCAGTTCCAGATGTTTCTTGATACCAGATTACACATTGGAGACTGCAGCCCTCCCATATGTCTCACATATGCAAGTGCCGTGGTATTATCTGTCATGACCCTAATATGAGCCCCTCTCACTTTACACAACGATTTTAGCCCATATTCTATTGCCATGGTCTCGTGGATGTTGGTGTGGAAGTCCACCTCAGAGGGAAGCCATCTGCCATTAGTTCTGACGTTCCCCCTGTGTGCACCCCAGCCGTCATCCGATGCATCCGTATACAATTCAAACTCTGGTGGACCTACATCCAGTGCCTTCTTAGCAGTTGGTATGCTGGCTCGCCACCATAGTATGTCCTGTATAGCATCCTTGGAAAGTACCATTTTTGCATCAAAATTCCCTTTTCGGTAGGCTAACCATTCATTCTTGCATTTCTCAAGTCCTTTAATATGTGCAGGCCCATATTGAACTCCTGCCGAGTAAGCTATCATAAGACCTATGAGAGATGCAACCTCCCTGATTTTTGGCTTGACTTTCCCCAGCAGCAAGTAGGAATCTGACATGAATTTGTCTACCTTCTCCTGAGTTGGATATATAGACATATCCACAGAGTCAATCCAAAAACCCAAGAAGATCACCCTTTGTGAGGCTACAAAGGCTGACTTATCTGGGTGAATTACAAAGCCTAACCCATCCAGGGTTTCACACACTCTTCTGATAGATTGCTCACAACCTTCTTTTGACTCATGCATAATAAAAGAATCGTCAATGTAGGGGAAACAGATGTGTCCCTCCTCCCTTAGCTTTGCGAAGGGGGGAGTGAGCAACTTAGTGAATACTCTTGGTGCACATGAAAGACCGTTTGGCATCCCTACAAACTGGTAGAGGACCCCATTCCACCTGAACTTCAGAAATTTACGATAATCTTCTCGTACAGGAATAGAGTAATAGGCATCCTTTAAATCCACACTCCCCATAAAACAATTAGGGGTGACAAGGTCCACAGCAGTTTGTAGGGAGGCCATCTTAAAATGCTCATACATGACCTGCTTGTTCATATCTGTCAAATCCAAAATAAGCCTGTAATCCCCATTGGGCTTGGGACGCAGGAAAACATTGGAGATGAATTCGCCTTGTTCATGTACTGTAAACTCAATAATACCCCTAGCTACCATTTTATCTACTTCCTTATCCATAAAGGCCACCTCTACCGGATCAAGTTTATATGGAGGAGGCACCCAGTCCTGGGATGGTAAGGCATTAAAGTCAATGGTGACACCCTGAGACATGGCTAAGATCCAAGGGTCCTTGGTGAGTTTAAACCAAGCATCAGCACACTTCAGAATGTTACCCCCTTGAAAGGATTGGACAGTGTTATGTAGTGGGAAGGGACTCACCTGCCCTACTTGGGCCCCTTCTTGGAAAAACCCTGTTGGGCTTGCTGCTGCTGACCTTGGCCCTGCGGACGAGGTGCTTTGAAGCGGTAACCCTGGCCTTGTGTCTGGTAATTCTGAGAGTAAGTCTGCCTGTAGCCATGAGCCACTTGAAATCTCGGCTGAGCGTATTGATGGCGCGGAACAGGGTAGCGGCCCCTAGGGCCCTGGCCATAGTAGTGGTTCTGTCCATAAGGGTGTCTAGGCCCCCAGGCTTGAGCAGGTGCTGTGCCCATGACCTTCTGCCTCTTAGACTGGGAATGAGAATCCTGCGGCCCCGGGCGTTTGGACGCTAGAACCTTGTCTGAGATCTTCTTGTCCTCCTCAGCTTGTTTAATACGAGCCTCCAGGTTGCCCCCAAAAAGCCATTGTGGGTCCCCATCAATGTTGGTCTTAGTGAGCGCCTTAGCATAGGGCTTAGCAAGGAAAGGTTTTAGCAAGTCCCTCCTCTTCACCGATAGCCCATTGCATACATTGACCAGTAGTCTGGTTGCCTTATTAAAATCCCTTCCAAAGGCATCCAGTTGTTGGTCCTCGGGCCCTTTCTCCAACATCATCGAACCTAACGGTGCCATAGCTGCAATGGCCGAGACCACCCCTTTCTGCAGGGTCTGAAGAGATACATCCAGCATACGGACTGCCGCATTCTTGGAAAGTGCCTCAGAGTTGAAAATTGCTTCCTCTAACTTAGGTGCTACCAGTCTCTGCACATTTGAAGGCCTAGGAAAATCTTTAGCCGCTTTCTCCAAGTCCTGGGCAATATAAGTCTCTTCAAAATAGGAATTGATGGCATCGGAGAGGGCTTCATGTACGGTGGGGCCTTCCTTGGTTAGTTCCGCTTTTTCCCGTCTGTATGACTGGATACTCTCAGCTAGGCTTCCAGTTAGCCCCTTGAGATGGTCTATTGGAGGTGGCTTAGCCTTTGACGACTGTGCCTCAAAATCACCTTGCACAGAAGCCACTTCCTCCTCATCATCCACTACTGACATAGCATGTGCCTGTCCATGTGGGCCTAGTACCACATAACCCTGACCTTCCTCCTCTACTGGTTCACACTGGTAGGCCATGTGATCCATACCATAGGCATAATCCATCGGCTGATAAGGGTCCTGATAGTAATCATAACCCTGCTGGTAGTAGGGCATAGGAGGAGCCCATCTTTGAGGTGGCTGCTGGACCAACAGCACAGGAGCACTGGGAGTCTCAGTAGTTTGAACTTCAGGCTCCTTCTCAGAGTTTACTGAACTCACAGTGTCTTTCTCAGCACCCTTATCCTTAGAATGCCTAGATGAAGATCTAGCAGAGCTGGAACTTGAGTTCTTATGTGATTTCTTCCCCTTCTCCACAGCAGTGGGACTGGACTGAGATGTACTTGCCATCCTGGAAAAAAGACCAGAAATAAAAAGATTATATACTAGCTGCCAAACAATATGTACTTAGAGCAGGACAAGATACATGTACCTGGAGCAGACCCGCTTAGCGTCAACGGCGAAACTCGCCGAGCGCTATGTACTTAGAGGAGGACTAGAACCGTGTACCTGGAGCAGACCCGCTTAGCGGTAACGGCGAAACTCGCCGAGCGCTATGTACTTAGAGCAGGACTAGAAAAGCGTGTACCTGGAGCAGACCCGCTTAGCGGTAACGGCGAAACTCGCCGAGCGCTATGTACTTAGAGCAGGACTAGAAAAAACATGTACCTGGAGCAGACCCGCTTAGCGGCAACGGCGAAACTCGCCAAGCGCTATGTACTTAGAGCAGGACTAGAAAAGCGTGTACCTGGAGCAGACCCGCTTAGCGGTAACGGCGAAACTCGCCGAGCGCTATGTACTTAGAGCAGGACTAGAAAAAACATGTACCTGGAGCAGACCCGCTTAGCGGTAACGGCGAAACTCGCCGAGCGCCAACGGACAATTCGTCGATCGGTGTCGACAAAAACTGCCCGAAAAGCGTGAAAAACTGAAGGCAAACAGAGTGCCAACATCAGGGAATGCTCAAAAACCCCTGTAAGATTCCTGTAACGAGAGAATTCCAGCGGAATTCCTCCAGGAATTTGTAAAAATGTAAATTCTCTCTACGGCCCGCCGACACGACGACCGTCTTTGAGAGAAAAACGTTATTTTCTAGCACTAAAAAGGTACCCCAACGGCGTAACCTTGGCTAGAAGGAAAACAAGAACAAAAACCCTTAAAATAGGGCAAAAACTGCCCGAAAATAGGGCAGAAAAGTATGAAAAAACGACCAAAAACTCACCTGAAGTTTTGACACCGTCTGCCAAACACGGACGCTCGATCCAAACTGTCGTCACGTGACCACCCTCGTTCGTATCTCATCGGTTTCCAGAAATACCCGAGGTATTCCCGAGGTAAAATAAACGATTTTGTGGAACACTGAAAACATGTATGTACACCGAGGTACTTACACTGTGCTCCCCCTCTACAGAGAGGTGGAGTGATCTGGCCGGTTTGCTGACCACTGGCCCGTGACGAGGTACAGACTATTACAAGTGATTGGCAGTTGGGTGTATGTGTTGGGGGGGGGGGTGGGGAGGCAGTGCAGGCTCCTGGCAATCTGAGACAGTGTACTCTCATAATGACACACCTGTTGACTATGGCATTGAACATTGAATAAGACAGGTCCCTGTGGCAGCTGAGTGAGGTGCATGCAGAATGTACAGTCTACAGAATATTAGTACTTAGCTGCAGTGGGTAGTTCAGGTTGAATTTGTGCTATATACTACCAAAAGCCCAGATGATAGTATGCCCTATCTGTCTCACCAACTGAAACTAGACACAAGATTACAAGTCGCCGCGCCATGTCTCACAGGACTATTCTCTACTATTGTATTAAAATCTACAACACTATGGTTTTATTTTCTTCTTTTTTTTTTTACCTCTTTTGTTAATCAATATAGGCCAACAGACCTTGCATCTCCATTTAGAGATTGGCCAAGCGTGCATGGATATTTGCTACTGTTGCAATCCTCCCATAATAATACAGTTTAGTTGGGATAGTCGAGGTGACCCCTCTAATCACATACGACAGTGTCGTCATATGTGACGTCACAGTGACGTACATGGGGACACGGGGTGGGCGCGGCACTAACACGTCCCTAGCTGCCTAGGTGGTGTGACAGTGTGGGCGGGGAGAGGGGGCGGCCAGGGGCGGGGCGTCAATCGATATCTCGCACGTCTAGAGGTCTTTTAGCATTTGCGAGCTCCTCCTACTACACCCCCTCTGTATAGATAATACATGATGCCGCCATCTAATCTGGCCTCCGTCCAGAGATCACCTGGTGGGTAGCTTTCATCGTAGGGCCTTTAGGTTTAAGCAGTCGCAGAGGTCAGTGTGTCTGTTAGGGGGTAGGCCCTGTGACAGGCTGGCCCCCTCCAGCACGACACAGTATTGAACTGGTATCTGAGGCTGGCCCTGTGAGGGCGGGTGCGTTTAAGGCGGGTGCCAAATGCCTGCCTCTGTGGCTGACCACAGGAGGATATGTGAAGGGATGGGTGGGGTCAGAGAGACCCCTGTAACAGCAGGTAAGTGGTGGCCTTCCTGCCGTGTAAGGAGGGTTATTGGCACCACACAGGCATGCCAGCCTCCTTGGTACCGGAGGTGGAGGTGTAGAGGGTGGGGGTGGTGTATCCTGTAGGTTCTCCATCCAGCCACTTTGTGCATCTGTAGATGTGGGTCCTTGAACGACGATAACCTGACATCTGTGTTATACCCTCCAGACAGACGTGCTGACTTGACTAGGATGTTTAGCTATATAAAAATAGATAGAACAGCACAGCATTAGAGGTCCCAAGAACATACAAACGCCAGATAGAAGTGTTCTGCAGTCGGTAATACGGTATCCCTAGATGGTGACAGTATCACTTAGACTTTGACACATCAGCTTCAACTCCTGCTTTGAATGCACACCCTCTGGTATGAGACAGTGTCGATGGGGTGTGCTTACATGCATGTCATGAAATCCCCATCAAGAGTCGATCCAGGTCTGGGATGTTGGTTTGTGTGCAAATACATGCTGGGCCCATATGGGGGTGAGGGAATAGCGTTTGTTTGGGACAGAGGAAGAGTCCCCATGTGTACAGGTGTGAGCCTGCACGTGAGAGCTATATAGTAGGTGATATGGTAATCACACAATAGATATAATACTTATACATTCAGTTGCCATAGACCTGTGAGATCTCAGACACTGAGATGCCAGTTGCAGAGTGCAAGATAACAAGAGTTACAGATACCCGATCATCTGAGAAACCTTAAAACCATCACAACTGTTTCCGGACCAAAATGCAGTAGAGAAGCAGTACTAAAGCAGCTGGAAAACAGTGTGGTGTGTCACTAGTGTTTCAATGTGAAATGCGCATCAGAAACAGTATTGTATCAGCATCTACTGGCATTCTACTGCTCAGATCCACTGAACTTGCAGCAGTGGTATGGTAGTAGAACAGTTGTATTAGCAGCCTGCAGGCAGTATTGAATCAGTTGTCCCAATTATGTAAATTAGATGGCAGCATTTGAACAGTATCTACTTATTCAATGCTGCATGACCATATATGAGGTTGGGGCAGTGTCTGATCAGTAGTACTGCATGACTGCTGCTATAGCAGTAGGTAAGCAGTAGATCATACTGAAAAGTACTGCTGGGGGCAGGTGGAAGCATAAAAGAAGCAGCTACTGCTTTACTACTGGCACTACAAATGCTGTTCTAGGTGGTCCTTGCTGGATTTGAACTTGGGATCTCCTGATTACTGTTCCAACGCACTAGCCCCCTGAGCCATCTCCCCATCAGCTATGTGGAGCTTTCATTACTTCCTAGCAGTACATGCAACTCATATAGGAGGGGGCTAGGGCAGTATTGAATCAGTAGTATTGGGTAACTTCTACCATAGCAAAAGGGTAAGAGTAGACATGTCTGATAAAGTGCTGATATAGCAGAATGCTGTTCACTTTACTGATGTTAAGGTGATTAGTCAGCAGATTTGACATTATGAATTATCAATGAAAGATGTAAAAAAAATGTCATGATCGAATTTTACCTGATGATTGAGTACAGTAAAATTTATGCCCTATATAAAGTCAATTAGTAATTCTCTAACTTTCACGCACCACAACATCCATGTGTATCCATTACTGAAACACAATAACATGATAATATGCAAATCCTTGATGGCTGTTTTCAACCATACTGACATTCACACTATTGACTGTCTCAGAATCACCAGGTCAGAAGCCCAGTAAATAAGCCCTGAATGGACAGAGTGATACCAGTAGATGGTCAGTAGACTACTGCATTGATGCTGCTGCACAGAGTGTGCCATTTTTGGGATCTGTTAACATTCAGTTGAGGGTCAGTAGACTACTGATTCTAGAGTGAAAAAGCTGGGCACATTCAATTGAGAGTCAGTGCACTACTGAGTCTAGACTGAAAAGACAGTGTAGAGTCAGTTGTTTTGGGAGAATTTCAGCAGGGTCTACTGAAACATGGAACAGTTGATCAGCATATTCTCAGTAGCCACTGATAGAAGGAGTAGATACTGCCTTGTGGTTCGGGATAACAGTATACAGGCAAACCCACACAAATAACCAATTGGTATTGAACTGTTACTAATTGGGAGAAAGTGTCCTCTCCCATTTCATAATTTTCTGGGTAGAATAGAATAAATGCTAACTTGCCAATTAACAGAGGAGATAAATGATGCTTCCGCTATTGAACCAGTCTGAATCGTGATTAAAGTGCAGTATTGTATTTGGTGGTTCGTTATTGGGCTGGATGGTTGCAATTTGATAATTGGTCTTTGTTCTCAACCTGGCTCCGTTACACAATGAAAAGAATGGCAATAATGATGGATGATTAGGGTGACAGAGGGTAACACAATGTAATTGACTCAGGGTTGTCAGCCTGAGTCTATAGGAGTCGGATTTCAGTGATGTTTGTAAGAGATTTTACCTCCATGTCATCATGTCTATGTCACTGACAGCACATGTACCACAGACTTATCTTTGTCATGTCATCAACAAGTCAACATGTAAATAATTCACCAGTTGACACATTGGCAATATGTGAAAATTTGAAATAAAAAAGAGGGACTCCCCAAAATATCAAAAATGTCATTTTTCACCATATAGGTTAATTACTGTTTACCACTTTTGACCCTTTTTGCATATCTATAGTAATCATATGGAGACGTTTTTAGATTCAGACACTTTAGTGATATCTGTAATGAAACTATTCCTTTTTGCAGAGTAAGGGTCCAAAGGTGAACAGCAGTTAACATGCCGGTTAACCAAATGACCCTGCGGACATGGATCCACGGGAATCTTATTATGTGACTTCCTCCCCCCCCCATGTACTAAGCAGAAGCATAAACAGAAATGTCATGATCAGACGTGTCATGATCAGACATGCTATGATCAGACATGCCAGAATCAGAAAAGCAAAGATCCAGATTCTCTCTTTTTTAGTCTTTCATTGTGTTGTTGTTGTTGTTGAAGAATTTTATTGACCGAAAGTACACACATACAATTGTGCTATTTTCATTAAGGTCAAAAATAATATTCACAATACACCATCATAATCAATATAATAAATATGAGTAGAGACATTAAGCTTATCACAAACCAATAGGTCAATAAGGACAGGTAACCATCAAACCATCACCCATGCTAATTTACAATCTCTAGGATCATAGCTGACAACATTCATCTAGTTGTTAATAGCCCATTACAGTACATACATATGCATTTATGAATCAGTTCTTGGTACAATCATTTTAAATTACACTTTTGATTTAGTGATCTTTCCATGAAGATAGAATCATCATCCATTTTGTAATGCATATTATTTACCATCACTGGGATCATAGCTGACAACGCCCATCAAGTTGTTATTAGCCCATTACATTACATGCTTATACGTTTGTGAATCAGTTCTTTATACATTCATCTTAAATTACACTTTTAATTTAATGATCTTTCCTTGCAGATAAAATCATCATCCTTGGTTTCATTTTGTAATGCATAGTATTTCTATTGATTGATGTATAGCCAGCCGTGACACTCATTGTTGCCAACAGTTATATGCAAAGTAGTCAAGTCTTATTACATTTAATAGCTACAACAGCAATTTCATTTCAGTTATCATAACATTACACATTACTTAATTGCAATTCTGAATTTACTTATATCAAGTGACCGCTGCTGAGTAGCACTCAGGGCCATCCACAGTTGATTGTCTCGGTACAGTGGACTATTTCTAAACAGTGCACTCCGTGGCATGTCAACCAGAAGACGGACCTTATTATTTCCACGTAGAAGCCTTGGTGGCTGGGTTACATTCCTAGCATCACAAGAAAGCTGGTATACGAGACATAGCAAATGCTCTTTTCTCCTCAGCAGAAGTTTTTTACAACCACACACCTCATGGAGTACATCTCTACTAATATCTCGAGGATCTCTTTTTTGCATGCATGTCCTCAGGCAGTGATTTTGGATGGTCTGTAGGCTCTTAATGCCACCCACCAGGGACCCATCAACAACGATGTCACCATAATCTAGTATTGGTAACACCATTTGTTTGTAAAGCCGCAGTGACAGTGCCTTGTCCATAAATTTACGTAGGTTTCTGAGATGTTTAAACCTGCCACGTGCTGATGTCATTACCTTTTCACAGTGGCCAGTGAAGCTGAGGTACTTGTCAATAATGACTCCTAAGTAATTAAAGGAATCAACCTTCTCCAATACACTATTACACAGGGTAACGTTACACCTAGTCAGATCTGGGATAGCTCGATCTGAGTACACCCATAACACTTTAGTTTTTTCGGCATTCACCGTTAGTTTAAAGGTGTTACACCCATAACACTTTAGTTTTTTCGGCATTCACCGTTAGTTTAAAGGTGTTACACCAGTACAGTAGAATTTTCAAACAGATTGCTACACCTACAGATTTGACCCATTACGGACAGCTTGGTGAATCTACAGGGTTAACCCTTTGAGGACAGTAAACCAAGTAACCCTGTCAATGGGATAACTCTCAATGGGACAAACCCAACAGGACAACCCTTAATGGGACAACCCTCAAAGGGACAAACCCCAATGGGACAACCCTGTTCTGATAACCTGTTTTGTAACCCTGAGTCACTTGTGATCTACATCACACGTCCATTCATTAAATCCACAAGGAAATCTTTATGGGACATTTGACTTTCAACTGTCATAATTTCTAGACGAAGCCGTTGTATTCATGATCATGTCTGCCTGTGTCACATGTAGGTAATAATAGATTAGATGCTTCACATATACCGACTTAGCAGGATTGATTATCGCCCAATGAAATACTATCTAACTATTCACTTCTTGGGAGCAGGTGGTACCCATGTGATAACTGCTAACCGCTGGTAACAGGCTTCAGCAATGGCCGCACCCATTGGACAATCCGCTTCCTTGGTATATGATTGATCTGGGTTGTTGTTTTGGAGCTCCCTGAATATAATATCTAGCTTCATGCCAGAATAACTGAGAAGAATGTCTATCCGTGTCAAAGGCAGAACCCATGAGACACGGCTTGACAACTAAGGAAAGCTTTGGTAAGACTTATTCGGAACTCTGGGACCAATTATAGCGGCTTGTGTACTAGTCTACTCTCTGTAAGGCCGAAGACAGTAAAAGTTATCCTCTTTGATATTAACACTGCAGGATTGCTTAATGTGTTTTCACAGGGTCCCCACAGGGTTGTTCAATGTGCCCTTGCTGTGACAATACACCATACCTCGCCAGCTATGGTATGACTCATAAACATTTCATGATAGCTGATAATGTTTTAATATCTGGCACTGACTATGCACGTCCCTTATACTATGTGCTATCTGTGGCCTCATCAAGAACAGTGTAAGAGATTGAGATGATGTCGGTCCCCGCTGAGGTTAGTTTAATTATATAGCTGTCGACAGACTCTGTAATCTCCGTAGTTTATGACCCATAAGATGTTACATTTCAAGCATATTCTCTCATCTATCCCCCGAATTTTCACCCGATGATGTTATGTTGTCTTAATCAAATATGATTTCATTGCGATACCTTTGAAGTTGACTATAGACTGTTGAAAGTATTGGAAGCGTTAGTTACATTTCTGCGTGTTCGATTTATGATGAAATATAATTATCTTCATCTGTTTACTGATATCTAATCAAGTGGATCAACAAGCTAGATGGATCGTCGAAGAGGAGGCTGTAGGAGGATCTTTTACTTTGATCCAAAATCTTCCATTAACCCTGATCAAATAACATTACATGATAACACACTTGCTATAAGATAAGATATACACATTTGTTGATCTATTCATTGTGTCTATTTCCACCATACTATTCACATATTTTACATATCGTATCAAACCTAATTTCAGGAACCGGGCGTGGTGGGAAGATGGATCCTCAGGCTACCAACTCGCCTAAACTTTATACCAAGAACCCTAAGGCACAGCTCAAGGCCTCCATAGATGCTGCCAACAATAAGGTAAACCGCTCTGAGTCCCTCTTGTCATTTGGAGCTAATTAGGACGAGCCAATCGTGACTCGCGCATCTAGTCCCAGCTCACTAATTAGTCCCGGACACTGAGTGTCGTTAGTTACTGTAGTGGCATATGGGGGTATTCTGTCAGTAGATCTACATATGTATGAATACAATGACCCAAGGTAAATAGCTACATCCCTCGGCTTAATGTCGGTACGTCATGACAGGTCTGGAATGCTCTCCTGTTTTGATCTCTAAAAACGGCTGTGTGTGATACCCTCTGCCACTTTCGTAGTCTTACTGTGATTTTGCTACAGCGAGGTCTATCCGTTTTAACACTTATTTGGCCAGAACCTCAAAAGCAAGCTCTGTACCATGAGTATATGTTAATCAGATCATCCCTGTGCACCTGTGGGTCCTAGTGCACAAAGTTAGATGAATACAGCACTGGCGGAGTCGCAGCGTCATAGGTTTTCCAATGACACCTAATTCATTATGATGGCCGTAGACCGCAGCGTGTAGACCATTTCAGACGATAGGTGTGACTTAAGTAGCGGTCTGTAGGCGGGTGTTTGACCCTAGACGAGTATTACATGTACATCAATACCTTTCATTTGTTTAGTCTCTACACAGCTAAAATATTTTTCTTGATTTAAGAAAATAAGATAAATATCTTACGTGGCGGACAAAACTACCAGTTTTAAGAAAATTATAAATCTTAAAACCATTTGAAAACTGGTAGTTGTGTCCATCTGGTAAGATTATTTAAGATTCCAGGAAATCATTTTTAGCTGTGTATAAATGCGACTTCTAGCCTGTCCCAGTGTTTAGGGTGCTGCTTATATGCGGATGCATCTCAGACAAAGCGATTCACCGTCTCAAAATGTGGGTAGTTTTGGACGGGAAAGGGTTGACTTAATCAGGGCAATAGTTAGAGGTTAAATAAGGGTTATTGATCCACAAGGTGATTTAATAACGCCCTCGTTGATTGTATCCAGTGGCTAAAATCAATGAGTGGATCAATAACCCTTATCTAAGCTCTTTATACCATGGTTTCAACCTCTATATTAAGTATTTAACTTGAAAATCAATGAATTCTTATGCGAGTCCGGGCGGATGAGGAGGGTGGCCTTCCACCATGTTGAATTTTCTGTTTGTCAACACCGTGCGGTCCGCCGAGAAAAACATTCGATTTACACCATTTATAGAGCATTTGTGTCCTCCTCAGGTTCACACAGCAAAGTTTAGGCCTTCTTCTTACTCCCTCCATGTTTCAAAAGATGAATTAAAGGCTATATTCTCTCAAAATGGCCATAATATGATTGGTCAGGTTTTCTGTATGAGAAAAAAGATAGTACTTTGTCTATACACCAGACGGTGGGAGTGCAGTGCGACAGAGGAGGTGGACACTATGGCGGAGACGCGCAGCCCGCTGTCCGCTATGGTAAAGGATACAAGCCAAGTCGCTGTCATCACTTGTTTTGGTTCAGTGTCAACTACTGTTCATTCTCGCTGTGGTTAATCGAACGGCTTTTATCATTAAACTTGAACGCAAACATATGCAAATCAGCCATAACCATGGTATAACATGTTCTACTGCATGCATACAGAAATGGCTTGCCACATCCCTTTCGTGATTGCCTTTGTTAAGTATACCACTGCTAATAGAATGATATTCCATTTCTAACGGTTTTATAAAGGACTTTTTGATTATCAAGACAACCCCAAACCACATAGAGACAGAAAGGCCATTTCAGACTGTGCAGGGTTGTTATTCGCTCCACATGGGGTGTTTTATGCTGACATGGGGTGTCTGTTTGAGATTGCAACCCCTCATCGCGGAGGCGGGAGTAAATATCCACCCACATTCAGCAACCCACAAGATTTAGATTGCCCTACAGAGAGCCGGACCCTTTTTGATATGAATCTAACTGCTGGCCCAGTTCATTTAACTTCCACGCCAATATTATAAAAAGAAACATGATATCGCGAGAGTGGTCAATATAGCTGTGTGATATGATCAAATTGCTGTGGGGACATTCCACCAGTACGGAAAGACCAGGATAATTAGATAAGCAATCCTACATATATATATCTCTGGAAATCAAATTGAAAATCGACGTTTAATGTGTAGATTAATCAGTTGAAGACCAATGTCAAGCTGTCAACTACCCAACCCCTTTTCAGTCACCCCTTCCCATCCCTACACCCTCTGTCCATCCCCCAACTCCCACCCTGGACCAAAATGCAGTAGAAATGCAGCACTAAAGCAGCTGGGAAACAGTGTGGTGTGACAGTAGTGATTCAGTGTGAAAGCAGCATCAGAAACAGTATTGTATCAGCATCTACTGTCATTCTACTGCTCAGCACCACAAAACTTGCAGCAGTGGTACAGTAGTAGAACAGTAGTATTAGCAGCATGCAAGCAGTATTGAATCAGTTGTCCCAATTATGTAAATTAGATGGCAGCATTTGAACAGTATCTACTTATTTAATGCTGCATGACCATATATGGGGTTGGGGCAGTGTTCAATCAGCACTACTGCATGGCTGCTGCTATAGCAGTAGTTGAGCAGTAGATCATACTGAAAACTACTGCTGGGGGCAGGTAGAAGCATAAAAGAAGCAGCCGCTGTTCTAGTACTGGCACTACCAATGCCTCTCTAGGTGGTCCTTGCTGGATTTGAACTTGGGATCTTCTGATTACTCTACCAACGCATTAGCCCCCTGAGCCACTGCCCCATCAGCTATGTGGAGCGGTTACTACTTCCTAGTAGTGCATACAAATCATCTAGGAGGGGGCTAGGGCAGTATTGGTTCAGAAGTATTGGGTAACTCTTACCATAGCGAAAGGGTAAGAGTAGACATATCTATAGAGTGCTGCTATAGTATAATGCCTTTCGGTTTACTGATGTTAAGGTGATGAGACAAGCACTTTGTAATTATCAATGATACATGGATACTATGTAAAAAAAAAAATGTCATGATGGGGACCAAAAGAATACTTGATGATTCAGTATATTTGTACCCTATATAAAGTCAGTGAGTAATTCCTCACTTTCATACACCCCACATCCATGTGTATCCATTACTGGCACTGAATAAGATATTCATATGCAAAGGGGTGAAGTATGCTTGTCTCCACAAACACTGGATAGTTTCATTATTCCATTACTGAATCTTTTGATTGCTGTTCACAACCATACTGACATTCACATTATGGACTGTCTTAGAAGCATCAGGTAAATAATCTGTAAATGGACAGAGTCATACCAGTAGACGGTCAGTAGACTACTGCATCTATGCTGCTGCACAGAGTGTATAATTTCTGGAATCTATTAACTTTCAGTTGAGAGTCAGTACACTACTGAGTCTAGACTGAAAATGCAGTGTGGAGTTAGCTGTTTCGGAAGTATTTCAGCAGTACCTACTGCAGTATGCAGTTGTTGATCAGCATATTATCAGTAGCCACTGATAGGAGAAGTAGATACTGCCTTCTGGTCCGGGACCTATTTCATTCAGTCTTTCACTACAGCTGCGGCTTTGGCTTGCTGTTGCAGCCAATTCGTGCCGGCCAATATGGCGGTGGCTCACCAGAAGCAGAGGCTAACAATGTAGGTTAACGATGTACCACCTGGCCACCACTGTTAGCCAGGAGGACCTAATCCACCTCCTTCAGGGTCTAGTCACGCGCCTCCCTGCCCAGCCCCAAGGCACTGACTGCGAGAGGGCACTTAAGTATAGTGGCAGATCTGACAAAAGACCCCTCCCACCGCTCATGCCTATCTAGGTGTAGGGGATGAGAGGCGGGCACTTGTTCATTCAGATTCCATAGTGAATGTGGCTATACCAAGGAGTACTGCATAGCCGTGCAACATGATGGTCATTACTTAGAAAAGGGACAGATAAGAGCATTAGCATATCAGGCTATGGAGGTCGCCATCTTGGTTTAGCCCCCCCCCCCCTGACTCCAGAGCAGGGTATTCTGGGTAAATTTCTTTTCAGCCTCCAGAACAATGGCCAGTGATAAGACTGATAACTACTGATAAGCTGCATCCTGCCCCTTATCTTAATCACCCCAAGTACCTCTCTATTGTTTTAGGTGAGAAGTCAGGTGATAACACTGATAGGGAGACAATGCCCTGATTGACTGAACTATGGTATCAAGCAGAAATTTTAATGAACTTTTGCTCTTTTATTTCAAATATTTCATCTAATCAATGATTGCATAGTTAAAGATGTTGATATGGGGAACCCATAGATGTAATTTATAGAAAATTCCAATGGGTAGTAATTAATTGGCAGGTACCATAGTCAAATTAGACTATATAAAGAGGCCAAAGGTGGATCTAGCCCCCGACTACATGAGCCACCTAGATGATCCTCCTAGCACTAGCAATGTGCTAGTCCCTTATATGGGCAGCCTGCTAGGTGGGGATTGCACATGTATAGTACCGTAATACCTCGCGTATAAGGCGCACCTTATACGTGAGGATGCACCCCTGGTGCGCCTTATAGAAGCAGAATTAGTTAGGAGATATTTTTCTCTAAAATTTCCCCAATACTCCCTTGACCCTGTCTAGTGGTAAAATGGGATGGGAGAGGCTCTAAGATGGCCATAGGTCTTTGAATTTTGAAAATCTGTTGATTAGAATAAAGGTTATGATTTTTTTTTACTTTTACACTCACATCTGCAAAGTCTGGGTGCGCCTTATACGCGAGGTGCACCTTATATGCGAGGTATTACGGTAGGTGATAGATGAGATAAGACCATGCTGCCCACACGGGGCCCACGGATAAGTGGCTACATGTGTAAAAGGAATAGATTTATGCCATGTGGAGAATGACGTTACCATGAAGAATGGGGCCATCGGGAATGAATTACCACAGTTTCTTTCAACCCCTGTGAAGAAGAACAAGGCCCTAGACAGGGATGTCTCGTCCCTTGTCGATATTAAGAAATGCCTCTTGTCCCGTTGTCGATTTTACCGGTATCTGGCCTTAAATGGGGTTCCTTGCTCTTCACCATCAGGTCTCTCATCCTCCAGTCCCTTATTAAATAGTAATCATATGATAGATACTCAGACATATTCAACAGCATTTCTCCAGACTTGAGTCTTTCAGCGCTCGATAGGCTGCCTCGTGAAATAAAGCTCGAGGCTTTGTCATCAAGAGAAATTCAGTTTGGAGGATACTCATGAACCTCTTTTCATACTACACATATCATTAACGTTAAACAAATGATTAAATATATGCTTATCATGGATAATTAACCCAAAAGGGGTTATAAGAGCCGGGTAAAAAATGCAACTTTAAGATGACTACTAACAGTGGGAAAAACTAAGATGCTTTTAGCCCTATGTTAAATCCCATAGGAGGTGCGAAAAACTAAATTTTCCCGCGTTTTTGGTCCGGAGTGGTGCAAATAATTGATGAATGTTGATGAATTTGCTGTAATTCGATCCACGCACTTCTCTATTGACGTAAAAATGGTTGTTATTAATTTATTTTTCAATTATTCAGTGTTATAATATAGAAATATGATAAAGAATGGCAAAAGGATATCATTTGAATCGATATGTATTATTAAAAATATAAAAAAAATTACGTCTTCACCCTGTCGTTAATTCGCATCCCAAAGCCTGGGGTGCTGCAAATTGACCCAAATACCCATGGAAATTGGGTCACGCATGCACAAACATAACCAAAATCCAAAATGGCGGACAGTGAGACGATCGAGTTGTGGAGCTATAACTGCTGGATTATAACAAAATGGAGGAGATTTACAGTGTCTCATGCCTTTTTATGGTTAATATGGATCCTTATTCAAGACCTGCTGCTGTTTTGCAATGCTTAACTCGCCAAGAGAGAAGTTATTCACCAATGAAAAAAACGAGCGATAATGGATGCATTCTCCATAGGCTTAACCATTGACATTGATAAAGCTCGAAGAAAACATGAGGTTAGTATCACAAGGGGCCTAAAAGAAGAGATTAAGTGCCCTTTCAGGTTACTTGCATTGCAAAATGAAGATAATCTTTAATGGGGCACTTTTTTGGGGATGCTCTAATAGACAGAAGGCGATTATTGGTATGTTGATATAGATTGGAGAGTGGGTTTTGCCTCAAACACCTGTCCCTGAACGTTGTGATCCAGCTCTAGATGATCAACTTTTTCACTACAGTTGTTCATGTATCTGTATTGAATGTTCAGTTACTCTTTGCAGTGGCTGTATACTGACTTGGCGTGTTGGAGGTGGCGCCGTTGTGTATAGCTTAAGTTGGTTATCAGCATGTACCTTTATGCTGGTTGTAGGGTACAGTGACGTCATACTGGTGGGATTCCACTCTCTACCAACATAGCCATGTGTTGCACCTCTAACTCCACACCTGCAGGTGTGAAAACTCCCCACATGTAGGTGTGAGAATAGGTGTGAGGACCTATGATGTGGAACTGCTCATGTCACGTGTGGGAGTCACACTTATGTTAAGAATTCCAGAGCATTAAACTTATCTGGCATACTAGTAGAGACTGTAGAGTGTTCAATGGAGGCAGCCATTGCTTGATCAGGTGCTTAGACCTTTTAGATCCAAATGCTAGTTACCAATGCATTATCACTGTTGATAAGCTTTACACATCAATATGTGCAGCCACCCAGGGGACAAGCCCTGTTCGCGCTGAATGGAGGTCTTTCCATTTCTCCATTCTCTGGTGTTTGATTGAAAAAGTTGGCATCATTCCGTGTTTTAATTTGTGTTTTAATCTGTGTTTTTATGGTACATGAAATTGTATTGAGTTTAGGGCTATAACAGGTTAGTGTTAGTGCTATGGTATGATGATAGTAATTATCACTATTTGTCAGCAATTATTCAATATATGTTAATAATTACTCACTATTTGTTAGTAATTAGTCAAAATATGCCAGTATTTACTCACAATTTGTCAGCAATTAGTCAATATATGTCAGTACTTAGTCATTATATATCAGCAATTATCAATACATGTCAGTATTTACTCACAATCTGTCAGCAATTAGTCAATATATAACAGAGAAATAGCCATTGATTCAATTGTGCATCCTGCCTTGACTGATATTTGTAAAAATATGTCAGTATCTATGGACTATTTGTCAGCAATTAGTTAATATATGTTAGTAATTATTCACTATTTGTCAGCAATTAGGCAATACATAGTGGTAGTTACTTACATTTTATCAGGATTTAGTCAATATATGTTAGTAATTGCTCACTATTTGTCAGCAATTAGTCAAGAGATAATAGTAATTACTCACTATTTGTCAGCAATTAGTCAATATAAGTCAGTATTTACTCACAATCTGTCAGCAGCAATTAGTTAATATATATTAGTAATTACTCACTTTTTGTCAGTAATGAACCGATCGGCTATTACGGATTTGTTGTAGTTTTAACTCACAAAACAATTCATCATGATATCAAAGATTAATATCTACTATCAAAAGACATTCTTCAAGATAAACCAATTGGCTATTACAACTTTGGTCTACTATTAACTCACAATACACATCATTGGTATAGCAATGATCAATCTCTTAAATTAAATGTCAGTACTTAGTCACTCTATATCAGCAATTATCAATACATGTCAGTATTTACTCACAATCTGTTAGCAATTAGTCAATATATAATAGTAATTACTCACTATTTGTCAGCAATGAACCGATCGGCTTTTACAGCTTTGCTGTAGTTTTAACTCACAAAACAATTCATCATGATATCAAAGATTAATATCTACTATCCAAAGACATTCTTCAAGATAAACCAATCGGCTATTAGAACTTTGGTCTATAATTAACTCACAATACACATCATTGGTATAGCAATGATCAATCTCTTAAATTAAAATGTCGCCATGCGTGATCTCATTGTAGTTGCTTCCAGTAGACAGGTAACATATGGAGGCAGAACACACTGGGGATGTGGCCACAGAAGGACCTGATCACATATAGTGAGTAAAGTGCACCTCGGTCCTACTGACACTACCGCGACTGTGGCTAACCCTTTGCCACGCCCACTATGATTAAACTTGCACATGAGCCTTATGAACTACTCTCTGGGGACAGGAAGTGGCGAGAGGCAGGCTTTTAGTAGGGAAGATGTACAATTAATCCAACCACATGCAACACAGCATCTTGTGTGGGCTTTAGGAGACTCTGTTGAAAGTATATCTATGCATTGACAGGTGAAATAAATTGTGCTAATTTCAAGGCTAAGATTGAATTCAGTGTTTTATTCATAGTAGGTTGCTTGTCCTAACCATTGAAATCGCATGTGATGCTTCAGGGTCAGCAAAATCACATTACATGTGAATTAAGCCCTGTATCTTCTCGTGTACAAACCAGCTTTTATGGAGATGACACCAGGCATCTGAATGCTGTTAGCATGAATATCCCTGGAAGTGTCATCTCCAGACTGGGAGTAACCAGGCTATTGAGGTTCCCCACAATACACTCTGTTTATAGAGGTTTCCTGTTAATTAGCATAAGTAGGTCAGGCATGTGACCAATGCCAGAGCAGGTCATGTGACTGACCTAATTATGCTAATTAACAGGAAACCTCACAAACAGAGTGTATTATGGGAAACCTCAATAGCCTGAATACTAAATATAGGTAATTTCACGTTAGTATTACATCGCATAGCATCTGATTCGCAGAGTAAGCACCTTCCCGCCGGTCCTATGTGCCCACAGGCCCTCTGACTGGCTGAACTTAGAGGCCCACACACTTTTCACGTGAGCTGCCTAATTCCATAATGCAGCTGGCTGTGTACAATATCATCACATACATCATACACTACCGGCCGGTTTGTTGCATCATTTTTAAAAGCCTTCATCAAATTTTCATTCCAATATGTGTGAGCCAGCAAGCAGAAATGGGGGTTACTGCAGGATTTAGTACCTGTTTTAGCCACCAGGGGGCACCACTATGGGCTAGAATAGGAAAAATATGCCTAAAACTGCTATAGGCTACATTTTTGTGGAGAATTCAAATATTTTTGATAAAATGTTCTATTTTTGGGGGAAAGGTTCCATATTTGACATTTAAAAAGAATGCTTTTTGGCCAAAATAGGCATTTTTATTGATTTCTGTTGCCATGGAAACATGATATTCATTCTAAATAAAAAAATCGATGATCCTATTTAAAGGAACGTTTCACAAGGTCCACTTTGGTGAAAACAGAATGAAAATATCATTTCTTGATCAGAAGTTGGGCAAAAGAATGAAAATTTATGCTAATTTAGCTAATTAGCATAAATTATGCTAATCATAGTTGTATCTCATAACCATGGAGACGTAGTGGTCATACGAAATGGTCATACCTAACCATATTTAGCAAGCTATTCCTCCAAAACTAACAGGAGTACCTTCTCATGAAATATATCACTGTAAAGCTAGTCATCTGAATCTTAAAGTTCACTTTTAGCACGGAGCACCCTTTATCCTTGTCTCCACACATGTGTGAACAGATGATACATCAATAATTAATACACAGGGGCCAGGGGGAGACACTAACATTTTAGGCCTTTGGCCACCCGGGCCAGTAGTCTAGTATGGAGCAATATATTTTCAAATATCCTACTGGCCAAGTGGGCAATTCCAAAGGAAATCTAGAAATAACCACTGGGCCGCAGCCAAAACTACTGGCCAATGGCCACCGGGCCAGTGTTAATGTCTGCCCCTGCTCAGGGGTAGAAACTAACTTTCAACTTTTACTAGCCACCTGGGCCAATAGCCTTGGAAATCTATTGGCCCGCAGTTAAAGCTGAAAACCGTTCCCTTGGAACGGGTCCGTTGAAATAAAAATCTAATCTAATCTAATATGTTGGCCCAGGATTTGTGGCCGGAAAAACCTGTGTTAAGCCAAAAATTAAGTCGAAAATTTGAAACTCTATGGCAGGCATGTTATGAGCAATAGCAGGGGCTGGTATCTTTGGCAATATCTACAAGTTGTCTTCTTGATGTCCCAACTACACAAAAAAATCACCTTCTAAGTAACTGGGAAGAGTTATAGGAGCCATCATGGATTAAGACATTTCAGACGCCTCAAAATTAGGGCAAAATTTCACATTGATTATCAAATAAAAGGGTATTCCCAGTGTATATTGATAAAGATTTTGTGGTGTCCATGTAGCCTGGAATGTATAGATCATAGAGGAATATAATACTGTACAGAAAATGGTTTAGATAAGATGATATCAGAGAGATAGTGAATGCATACTTGTCATCACTGTAAGGGGACGCTTCTCTGCTACAATGTTAAAGTATAAGCATTCCATTAGGAAACCTTTGTTAACCTTTTGTAAACCTTTTTTCCCGCACTTTTGTGCTGATGTCACCACCAACTTGGCCAGGCCAATTGATTGATCAGCCTTCTCCCTACAGGAGTGCATTGCTTATTTATGGAGATGGCTTATGGGCACCTTTTGCCCAACTTATGACCGCCACAAGTCAAGTTATGGAAGTATGGGGTTTTCAAATAATTTATGAAAATCAACAATCATAGTGCAGTTAACTATGCCATAGGGACTATACATAGCAATTCCAACTTTCCCATGCAATAATATTGTGTTGTATAACTTAGATGACAGGAGTTCGGCCCCACAAACCACCCCTCCTCTTCCGAGTTACATGCGACTTAGGTGCACTAAGGCGCATTCCTCTGGTTGTCTTTGGTCACAAGGTCACAAAATCAAAGGGGGGGGGGAAGCCCACTGGCCAACTGGGCCAGTAGGACGGTTGTTTTTGAAAAGGTCACTGGCCCACACTGGTCTACACAATACAGTGGTCATTTTTAACAAGGGGGTTGGTGGATTTTCGCATGTGCATCAGAAGGGTGTTTGAGGTTAGAATGTTTTCTTTAAGGTATTAAAAGGTTTAAGTTTTTCTGTTTTATGGTTTTGTAGATATTAATTGGAACAACCAAAGTAGTCAGTCACATTTTCAGAAGAGTAGAGTTAAGACACTTTTGGCCCAATGCTAAGCCTATGGGATGTTGATCCATGGATCAACATTCCCACCCTTTGGTGCAAATAGGCTAAGGTGGTGCAAATACATGCAAATGAGGGCCCACATTGAGGCAGGTGGACCAGGAGGAAGAGGAGGGATGGTGGTGGAGATGACATCAGCATACAGGCAGGAACTAGGTCCAAGCAGATATCAATTAGTGTAAACTGGTTATAATGTAGTTCTAAAACCATAACACATCTGCTTGGAGAGCCAGTAAATGTCCATGGTGGTTAACAGCACCACAAAAGAGCAGGAAAAAGGTTCCCAAAGGTTTCCAAATGGAATGCATATACTTTTACATCATAGCAAAGAAGCGTTACCTTGCAATGATTGTAGGCATGCCTTAACTTTCTCACTGATACCAGCTTATCTAAGGGAGATAATACAAATATATATATATATATATATATATATATATATATATATATATATATATATATATATACACACAGTTTAAATTTTCATGATATTTTTGCACCCCCATAAAGTCTTAATTCAAGGTGACTCCTATAACTCTTCTTTCTCTCAAGCAAAAAAAAATCGGCTTTTTGAGTTACCTGCAATGAACATTGCTATCCTATATTTTATAAATGGACTGTACTAATTCTGTGCTGCTTGTTGAAACTACAGGTAACCCCTGCTGGGTGATTATGATATACAACAGTACTAAATCCACCCTTAGATCTGCCTTCAACTTGGCGTACATCTTATATTGTGTTTGCACTTTACACCCGGGGTATTACATGTACTTCATGAATATTATATGGCAGTGTATATAAAAGACAGTCATTGCCGGTAACTGACGATGGGTATTTGCTTGTATGACATGCTCAGTTCAACCCCAAGGCAGCCCTGTGTGTTATTCACTCGTCATAATTCGTCTTGACAGTAATTGTGTGTAACACTACTAGGTACCACCATCTGGACTTCAGTCTTCTGGGCAATCACCACCCAAGTTGGTAAGTCTGTATTGAGCCATGGCAGCAATGTTAAGAACTACTAGTACCCTGCCAAACAGCAGTAACCTATGTTAATATACCTTATATAAGAGCACAACAGAACATGCATTCTCATCCCTGACCCCCACAGAGCTTGGACCATACCTGGCTTCTGCTGATGTGTGTCAGTGCTTTCAAATGCAGTTCAATGATGTGGTTGCTAGGGAATGCCAACATTGATGGATCACGCACGTATATATAATAGTCCTATCTTACCGTAAAACCCTGTATTATAGGCCGCAGATTATAAAACATTCCAGGTCCACTGCGGCTTATAGGGCCCCCAGCAACTCAGGGTGCAGCTTATCTGCAGGGGTTTAGATCAAATGTAGACTATAGTAAGGAATAGCAAACCTTTTAGACCCAAACTACAGTGTATAGCTTATTCCACAGATGGGAGTGCCGCTTATGAACAGGTGTGCGGGGTTTTACAGTACCCTCTGTCAAACATCGTGACTGAATCTGTAGATTTAACTAGAAAAGAGTTATAGGAGACGGATATGATCGGGGGAAATTTCAGGCTCGCCCCCTCCAGCCCGAAAGAGTACGATTAAACTGAGTATTGATAGCCGCTGGCCGAGGCTGGGGAAATTTAGATGCAGGAGAGGCTGATAAACACAGTTCAATGTATTTATTGAAGATATACAGGGTTATAAAGAGATAGGTGTTGTTGTGGTGGTTTTGGTAGTGTGGTATAGTGATATGTCAAGGTCGATTAGGAAAAGAATAGATAATGTAAGATTCTTATCAAAGTGTGAGGTGGTGTAAATTAGATTAGTCAGTCAAGGCGTTTTTTGCCTCCAATGTAAAGGTATGAAGGTGTTGATCAATATTGTCTTTCCTTTTCTGTATTACAGACCATGGGCATCAACTAATCTAGGTGTTCAATGGCGTGATATATTAATAGTGGTGCACTTACATCTGCTATATCTCCTCTTTCCTATCCCTTCGGATGTGGGTGGTGCACATACTGTATGTGCGGGCACCGACACATTCCTCTGTGAAGTTGTGTAATGTAGTTCTTGCCATGAGTATGACCTTAGCTGTCGAAATGGCGTTTAACATCTATTACACACTAAATTCTGCAGGTTAGACTTGCCCAGGTGCCTATCTCAAACTCCAACATATCAGGGGCAATGTGAGGATTTGGACCAGCGTGCATCACCTACTTCAGCCCACTCCAGTGGGTTAACGGTGGTAAAGTCTAAAATGGTTCCCAATCGATCCTTAATAAAGTCTATATATGAGTAAAATGCCTCGTATAAACCGCAAACTTTAATTGAGTCCTGGATGCATCTATACATTTAAGTGGGTTTGCGGTATATTTGTATGATTTCATTTTTTTTTTTTGTCTCACACACTCTTCTTAAAAGAGACGCATCCGATAAATGAAGTTGCATGCATGTGCCTATTATGTTTTCATTTGATGATATAAACGTTCCTTGTGTTTGAAATATTGGTTAAGCATGTCATTTTATTTTCCCTGTCCACTTGAGTGGTCAGGGACTTTTAGGAGGACTGGGAATTTGCAGAGTATGAAATCGCAATGGATATACTCCATGTATAGTCTGGGTCACTAACTAACCATACTATATATATATATGCTTTGAATTGTGATTGAAGAGTGAGACAGTTAGGCTACATAGACAGACAGACCACCACCTATTACATTGCTGTGGCTCTATTGAACAATGGCTCTTGGGGTGCCTATCACTAATCCCTATGTTTGGCCTCGCTGTGAATTTAGCCTGGCATTTCCCTACCCTACCCTAGTACCTACATGCTTTTAACAACTCATAATGACCTATACAATCATCTAGGCGCCACTGCCACCTGTACAAGACTCTATCTATAGACCATGGTGCTGCCTGGCATCTCCCTACCCTCCCCAAGTACCTACATGCTCATAATTGAATATTAAACCTAACTTTTGCAGTTTAATATGAATTATACCTGAAGCGCAACATGTATGGCTTTAAGCCATAGGGGTAGCTATGCTATATATAGCAGGACCTTGCCCGCCTTGGTCATGTATTCATCATAGCTTTTTTTGAGTTTAGTTATATATGTATGTTAGCAGTCACTTACTATTTGTCAGCAATTAGTCAACATATGTCAGTATATGTATATCTTTGTGCTATTTCAACTCATAACATAGTGATGAGCAAATTGTCATCGAGGACAGGGACTTAGCACTCGGTGCTACGAATGTGACATTTTATGCATTTTGCACACGAAAGTCAAACCTCCGTGGAGGCACTCATCTTGAATTCTGCAGTTATTAAAAAGCAGAATGTAATATTTCCATAAGTAGAAAATGGCTGTGTCACAGACAGTGCCCATAGTGCCCCCGGCCATTTATTTGTAAAATTACGCACCCATTATTGGAAAGCAGTGGAGCTGTAGATTCAGTTGCTAAAATAGTATGTGCCTCTGAATTTCATACTCAAGATGCTTTGAGATTTCCAAGAAATAAGGCTTGATCAGATTGAAGGTATCTATCCAATGGAAAGATATTCTTCTATCCAGAAGTCAATGTGGCTTTATGGTGAGGTCAAACAATGATTGCGATTGTGATCTGAATTCTAAACGGACGCTCTCATCCCCCTATTGTCTACAGGAGGTATATGTTCTACACGGAAACTGTGATCCCTTTGTTCACCATTATGCCCTACCTGATACATATGTTCCCCCTCAGCTTGGTTATAAACAGGAGAGTATTTTCCTCATCATCTACTTCTACTGTGTCTTTTTAACAAATCACCGTCCATATGAATTAATGAAAAAGATGTCCTCTTGGATAATGAACATGTAGCAAGCCCGCTTAGGGCCAATTCAGTTTTAGCTCAGATAAGCTGGTTAAAAGCAGGCAGAATACTTTTCATGGTTTTAGGTTAGGCAAATGGGGGTTTCCAGTCAGGGCCACATTGTGTTGCCCTGATAGGGCAAACTGAACTAAGACTGTTGGGCTCCTGACAGTTTTTGTCCTCAGCAAGTTGTGTGGGTCACATCAGGCTAACTGATTTAGGCACAGAGCAGCCTCAAAATGGGCAAACACTTTGGGCACAGATTGGTTTCAAAGTGGGCACCCCGAATCAGGCATAGATCAGTCCCAGACAGGGCTGAAGATGGGTTTGCACAAGGCATACTGAGCTGGGAGTTCTGAACTTTGACACTAGATGACCCCACTATGTCTGATGTACAGCTTTCCCCCCAAGTCAATATTGATTTTCTTTAGTATGACATAACAGAAATAGGCTAATGAATCATATGAATCATAACAGTACACAAATTTTCGCAGAGTCTGGATCTACTTGCAAAATACATTTGAAATGGGCAAAGTTAGGTGATGTCAGGAGTTTTTACTGTGACTACACCTTTCCCGTGGTAATCATTTTATATTGAAGTATGCTAAATTTTAGAAAATGATAAAAGAAATAGATTTTCTGTAATATCTATCCTAGATGGCGCCACCTGATCATAGTGGTCAGCCCACTTTCAGCCACACCAAAAACCCATGTTGACCCCAAAATGATAAATTTTGACCAAATGGCGCCATGTGATCAAAGTGGGCAGCCCACTTTCAGCCACAACAAAAACCCATGTTGAACCCAAACCCACTCTGAGACTGGTCTGTGCCCATATTGGTTAGCCCAGTGTGGCCCACACACCTCACTGAGGACAGAAACTGTCAGCAGCCCATCGGTTAGCCCATTGCAGCCCACATCTGAAGCCACACCAAATAAAGTGTGGGCCACAGTAGGGCCACACCACCTTTGCTACCTGGGAAATGTACTCTTGATGAAGCGATGAGGAAGTCAATCAGTAATTAAGTGGCTCTTTTAGTATTAATTGGCTTCCTTTCTGTAACCCACACTGAAAGTATAGTCCTCTAAGAAGGTGATCTGTATTGATGACTTAAGTTGGACCCTCTTTCCATTTTGATGACCCAAGGTGATCATGATGATCAACTTGAGTCATGACCTTGATGATGTTTCTCTGACACCAGGGGCCCCTACTAAACAATGTCATCAAAGTGATCATGATGATCACCGTGGGTCATCACTTTGATGATGTTTTTCTCTGACACCACTGTGACCAGGGGGTCTAGTATACAACAATGTAATATACAATACCCACCTTGTTCGATATATTGAATCTTATCTTAAATCCTCTTGATCATGGGTGTTTATAAGATTGAAGTACACACTGGAATATCAATTGATTAAAAAATGGAAATTTAGGCAAAATTATCAAAGGCAATAAGCATGTGTAATGATAGACACCTCTTTTGTCACTGAGATTATAGTTACAACCATAGGGACTATAGCTTGCATTTGTTATACAAACATCTGATATGCCTCATTAGGACATAAGGTAGCTGTAATTACCCACAATAAAGACTTGGTTGTGGGGAGGGAAAGGGGTAATCATGCAATTGTTTGGAAATGATAATCAAAATAAGTCAATTAATGACAAAAATAAGCATTTACAAGCTCCAGACAGGTTCCTTGTAGTAATCACATTGAAGCCACATATAATTACCTCAAAATGATTGGGTACTCTGCCCAGTCGTCAACAATAAGATGACTAAAAGTCATCAATACAGAGTACCTTTTTAAACCATACATTTTCTTTGCACATTACATCGACCGAAAACTGACTCCATTAAAATCGTCAATAAACAAGCTTTCGCGCCACCATCGTCATTAGCACCATTGGATAGACTATAGCCACTAATATTCATGGTTACAGGACAATGAGTTCCCTAGCCTATATTGATACTGGCTTTCTTGTCAGGCCACTAATGGAAAGAAGATTGTGTTCATTCAGACTCATTTCTCATGGCTTCTAGTTATTAGAACAGCCTGAAGGACGTCTCTAATGAGCTCTCCATGAAGCAGACACATTCTACAGAGCAGTCATTCATACATTACTCCAAGCACCACCTTTAGATTTCATACCAATACTTGGATTATGCAAAATACCTCTCTCTCTTGTTTGAAAGGCCTATCGATGTAATGAGCGTCTGTAATCTAATAGCAAAGAGGATACGTTTGATTTCTGAAACAAACCCCATTGTTGTGGAATATGTGGACTTTAGCAACATGCATAACATAACTTGGTGTTGATTAAAGTCCCTCATTTATACTGAAAACCTTTTCAACAATTTTAGATCAGCCATTAGGAATAACTGCCATTTGGACTAAAGCATCTGCTTCTAGTATATCTTCTATCAATATACAGAGTATGTGTCACTGTACAGCCTATCTATACACGTGTGGCATAAAATGCCATTACCACAATGCCGTGGGGTATCTACACAAGAAGCGAAGTGGGAGTCTCTTGACAAGCTGTAGAAATACTCGCTTGCATGCCCTGGTCGCCAATGAGTTGTGCCATATTCTGGTCAGGAAAGGCTCCGTGTTGAAAGGGCAGGTCATTGTTATTGTTTTACATTTCTCGCCAAACGTTTTTTCCTGCACAGGTCAGTTTCACAACACCTGGTATTTACAGTCAGGAAATGTCTAAAGATGGTCACTGCCCGATTTGTGTGAAAATCCATAGAAGATATTTCTAGAAATAAGATAAACTACTGTGAAGGAGTATTTCCCTTATTGTGCCAAATAAAAATATTGAATTTCAAACTCTCAACTCTTTAGCGAGGAATAGTCAGGCCATAAGAAGAAACATAATTCAGATCCACATGCCATGCATTCTTGTCCTCAGAAGAATTGGCTCACAAGACAGATGTGGGACGCGCTCCCGCGCAAGGACAACAATGGCTGTTGCCACTGTGTGGATGCCTTTTTAAAAGCCTAACAGATGGCTTCCTGTCGGAATGGACTTCTGACAGGAGCACCTGTCGTTTGAGAAGCAAAAGCGTCTATAGATCCTCCATCCTTTGGCCATCCATTGAGGGCCGCCATCTTGTGGCTCAAAGGAGCCGGTCTTTTTATGCCTTTGGTAGATGTGTGGCCAATACTTGTATACGTATGGCGAAAAGACTGGGAGAACGCTTTCAAGCACAACTGTCTGGCAGTGGTACACGTTTTTAGTTTCTGGACCTTCGATTGACATGTCACCTCCTCCCATCTATCACTGTCTAGGTTGGTCACTATGGGACTCATAAATTATCAGAACTCCCTCCTCTATATGTATGTCTGTGTATAATCCACCAGAAAGAACACGAAACTCTCGGAAATAAATGACTTCATCAATCAAATACGCAAAATTAGGGGCTATGAGCCCATTATCAAGTGGTAATTAAAGGGATTTCAAAGTCTGTGAAAGGCCCTTTTCTCTCTTGGGTATCAGTTGATTTTTGATTTTAGTACTTACCCTGAGCTCGCACTTCTCATATAGTCAGTACAATTTGTCTTTAAATGTCAGTTAAAAGGATAAACATGATGATATGCACTACCGCTGATATCAATAAGATTTGTAACAAATATAGTAAGAAGTATGAATCTTTCGTAAGCAATCTCTATAATCAGCTATTCATTCCTTTAAAATACAGGTAATGAAGGTTACTTTACCTTAACAATCTATACGACATGATGACCTGGTTTTAAGTATTATGCATTGTGGTGATAAAAGTATATCGGAACACGAGGGTGGGTTTTGTTAAAGGGATAATTTGCTAATTGCTCATGGTACTTTGGTTTAAAAAAAAACTATGCTGCACAGAGTGGCTCTGTTACATATCAAAAACAATATATTTAGCTGAAGAGCTATACAGTGTATTATGTCGAAACTTTCAATTTGACATTAAGAATTTTATAAGGCCAACAACACTTATCTGAACACTAACTGTTGTCCTTTGCAAGGACGGTGAAGAAAGATATCCATGAAGATATCTTCTGTGTTATCTTTTTTTCTCCCTATCTTTAGTGAAGATACCTCGCCCCCGTGCAAAAGACCACTGGTCTTATACTAAGCCAATCATAGTGCATGCATTTTGGTGAATCTTGATATTCTTAAATGCTCTCTACATTCTGGATTTTCTATCAGAGTTAAGGTTTCTCTTTAATCGTACGTTTGTGACATTCGGTGAAGAAAAAGGAAGCATATAGAGAAAGAAGCATGTAGTGGTTACTTTCTTAATCTGTGACAGAAACTATTTTCTGCTGATTAAGCACTATGGTGGGGCATTAACACTACCACCCTGAGGGCCCTTGACAGGTAGTTAAGATAAGAATAATCCATTGCTGTTGGAGACTCCTTATCAACACCTTTAGCTTAGGGAATGTAGTTTGGGTGAAGAAATTTACTTTGAGAGACAGAATAAAGGATTGTGTCTGGGGTAGAAATTGGGTACTTGATCAAGATCTAACTGTCTCTACCAGCTTTGATAGTCCTTTCTTCCCTCACCGACCCAATTACAGATTAAGATGATGGTCTCCATTAATCATGCACGCCTAGATCAGAACATTTAGATAGAATGTAGCTACCACAGTTTGTTGGTTTCATAATAAAAACACACCAGTCTCTTACGCATTAATCACACTTTGGTTGAACTTGTCACTCTGCAAGCATATGCATCAGACTACAAAAATGCAACATATATACTTGAAGGGTGAGCAGTGTTTCGTGTTCCATTTCCTGCTGCAACGATTTGAAGAGAGGCAAAGTCGGAGTTCTATACATATATAGTCTGAGGCCATTGTGCTTTGCTGCTTCCTGTACTGTGGTACACTGGGGGTTTACAGGTTTATACCTCAGGGTACCAGAGTATTAGCAGATTTGCTAAGTCAGACCAGAAATAGCTTTGACAGAGTGTTTCTCTTTGAAAGATACAGTGAGGTTAGGGGAAGGGAAATAGGGTGTGTTTGACCCTTACAAATATCAATATAGTGATAGTATCATTTTGTGATGTCAGTGTGGCTATCTTGATACATCAGTTCGCCACCGACCTCCTACATCCTAGTGCCCCGTGCAATTGGCCCATATATGACAGATATGAGTGTTTGTCCCAGACAGGGGTCAGACAACTACAGTTGGCAATGCACCAGTCCCTTTAAGCCTGACAGATGGCTTCCTGTTGGAATGGACTCCTGTCAGGAACGCCTATCAGTTGAGAATCATGGCCTTTCTTTATTTCCTCTTGGCCAATCATGGAAGGCCCCACCTCTCGATCAAAGATGATGGTATTCTTGTGTTTTGGTGGATACCTGGCAGGGATGAAAGTCTTCGGGGATTTCCCTGATTTCAGGGATTTTGAAGTTCCCATGCCCTATGTATTCATATAAAAATCCAGATTTTTGGGCCCGATATTGGACAATGTCAGAGTTTTTTGTGCTCTGTGAGTTTCATCCCTGTATGTGTGTTTGGGGAAAAGGCTAGGGCGGGGCGTTGACGACCAGCTGTCCGATAGCGATCTGTATAGTTTTCTGCATCAACACAAGGTGGGGATGTAACCGTCCGTTGATATCCTAGCAATCGAGGATATTATGGAAGCTATCGGCCTAAAATTAAAGACGGAGACTTCTAATATGCCATGGTATCAATATTCCCAATGGCAACGCGTGGTATATAGTGCATTCTATCGTTGATGGTGCAAGCTAGCCCCACCTCGTTCACTACCATGAGTCGTTGCTGGCTTACAGGGATGCTGGGATGAAGTAGCTCTGCCCACTGATTGCTGTAGTAGTAAACTGTAGGCATGTAGATGCATAGTAATCCTCCCCACCAAATGGGGACCATCATGCCTAAATGCGAGAGAGGTATTCCCTAGAATGCGCCTCACGACCAGATTACGTTAAAGATAGGTGCCCTTGGTAGTTGTGGGCATTGGGCATGGGTACCTCTAGTCTATTTATTGATTTATTTTATTCATAAAATAATTGATTTATTTTATTCATAAAATAAATCATTTTACATCAGCCACCATGTGTTCAAAATTTTGACCAATAGCTCATCTACTGAAATCCTAGACCTCCACGGGCATAGACTTACTAGATGAATCATAGCGCCTAGCACATGGTGTAGTGTTTAGTTCCCATTGAAATCAGGTTGACCTACCTACTTTATGCCTGTGTACACCATAGCAATCTGTCACAAACACTCCAAACTTGTGGACAGGTAGATGATTATAGCCTTTAGGCTGTGCAGTCCCTATACACCATAACAATCTGTCCCAAGCACTCCAAACACACTGACAAGTAGATGATTATAGCCTCTAGGCTCTGCAGTGATGCACTAAAACAGTGCTGGTGAGTAGAATCATTACCACTGCATTGGTGCATCATGATACATTGTGCAGGGCCTCAGTTAGCTATTTAAGGGCATCATGATGCACTAAAACAGTGCTGGTGAGTAGAATAGTTACCACTGCATTGGTGCATCATGATACATTGCGCATGGCCCCAATTAGCTATTTAAGGGGGTCATGATGCACATCATGATGTCTCGCCAGCTCTTCATTGATGCATCAAGATGAACATCTTCAAAAAAGCACACTTAACCCTTTATGGGTGGCATGATGAATTGATGCACATTTAAACCTTTATGGATGGCATGATGCATTGATGCACACTTAACCTTTTATGGATGACATGATGCATTGATGCACACTTAACCCTTTATGGATGGCATGATGCATTGATGCACACTGAAACCTTTATGGATGACATGATACATTGGTGCACACTTAGACCTTATGGATAGCCTGATGCATTGATGCACACTTAATCCTTTATAGATAGCATGATGCATTGTTGCACACTTAACCCTTTAGGGATGTATTGATGCACATTTAACCCTTTATAGATTGCATGATGCATTGATGCACACTTAACCCTTTATGGATGGCATGATGCATTGATGCACACTTAACCCTTTATGGATGGCATGATGCATTGATTTACACTTAACCCTTTATGGATGGCATGATGCATTGATGCACACTTAACCCTTTAGGGATAGCATGATGCATACTTTAACCTTTATGAATAGCATGATGCAATGATGCACACTTAACCTTTATGGATGGCATGATGCATTGATGCACACTTAACCCTTTATGGATGGCATAATGCATTGATGCACACTTAACCCTTTATGGATGGCATGATGCATTGATGCACACTTAACCCTTTATGGATGGCATGATGCATCGATGCACACTTAACCCTTTATGGATGGCATGATGCATTGATGCACACTGAAACCTTTATGGATGACATGATACATTGGTGCACACTTAGACTTTTATGGATAGCATGATGCATTCATGCACACTTAGACCTTTATGGATAGCATGATGCATTGATGCACACTTAACCCTTTATGGATGACATGATGCATTGATGCACACTTAACCCTTTATGGATGACATGATGCATTGATGCACACTGAAACCTTTATGGATAGCCTGATACATTGATGCACACTTAACCCTTTAAAGATTGCATGATGCATTGATGCACACTTAACCCTTTAGAAATAGCATGATGCATTGATGCATACTTAAACCTTTATGGATAGCATGATGCAATGATACACACTTAACCTTTTAGGGATGGCATGATGCATTGATGCACAATTAAACATTTATGGATGGCATGATGCATTGATGCACAGTTAACCCTTTATGGGTGACCTGCTACATTGATGCACACTTTAAGCATTATCATTAACCATGACAAAATACATTACCACCGCTATATCATGCTTAACTGATTTCCTTAATCCATCAAATACATGCCTCCTTTTTTTTCTTGACAATTTCATTTGTGAAAAGCTCTACTTTCTTTTGCATTTTACACTTACCATTCACTTCATGTCTGCAAACGAGTTCCAAAATGACCATACGATTGTACGCAATGATTATGAAGTTCAATTTTGATGTGAATATCAAGTTCTTATGATAATGCACTATAGTGTGATATTTTTTTCTTGACAGTTTCCTTTGTGAAAAGCCAGTATATAAGATTATATAATAAATAATAAAAAATATTTATAACACTTTTGTTCTTTCTTACAATACAATGTTATATATTCAACCTATGATTAATATCATCATTACTTTCATATATCATCACCTTAGCGGTGTTATTTTTAAACATTTTTCTGTATTTTAATAGCTATGCTGTGCTACTTCTTCAAACTTGATTTTATTATTAAAAAGAAAAGCTGATCATTTTGTTTCTTAACCATAACAAATAAATCACCACAGCAATGCTGTGCCTTCCTCACAATTTCCTTAATTCCTCAAAAATACGCTTCCTCATACTGTAGTTCGGTGCGATAGAATCAAACACAAGTTTTGTCTGCTGCAGCAAACATGTGCAAATGTACCCTGAATGCAGACATTCTACCGAAATAGCTGTCGTCAAAAGTGGAAAGCATTTCCCAACTTTCTGCATCCAGCTTTGCTTGTAGCTGTATCAGATGCCCCTGTCCATTTTCTATTTTGTTCTCAGGATCGTCAAAGTCAGACCTGAATAGCTATGTAAATGGGATATATTCTGGACAGTGTCATCTGCCAATCTTGGTGCTATCTATAGGCGACGCTATATAATGTGCATGAATTGGTCCACCTGAATACTTATTAGCTTCGAATAACAAAACGTTAT